>CM054951.1:6367459-6687459 GCA_029168755.2 Tillandsia fasciculata | reverse complement strand
AATAGATGGTTTAAACATCTTACCTTTGTGGTACCTTTATTGAGCAAAAAGTTGGATCTCTAACCTATGTCAGGTTGCTGAGAAGTCAGCCCAGTGAAGGAAATGGGTGGAACCACACTTTAAACGAGCTAAAACTGTAAGCTTTTCCTCTTACTTACTCCATATCCATATGAGTGGAGCAACAATTTCTTGGACTTTTTTGTTTTATAGCCTACCATTTCTGTGTTTCATATTGTGTGAGAGGAAAAAATTAGAAGAGTAAATACCTTTTTAGAGTTTTAGTTCTCAAAAAATGTTTACTTCTCAATTTATGTTTGCTTCCGTATGATTTGCATGTTCCTTGCTTTTTTCCCCCGATTTGAGAACATATATGTGATGATGTTTACTTCAGTTTATATATGCAGGGCTAAACTACAAACTTTGTCGCCTTCTAGAAGCCGGCCAACCAATGAGGGAACGCCACTTGCCAAAGCCGATCTTCAGTGCACCCGGTGCACGCCAGTCCGTGGACCGCGCTGCCTGCGCGCCTGCCCGCGCCTGCCCGCGCTGCCCGCGCCGCGCTCTGCCTTGCTCCGCCGCGCTCCGCCGCTGCGGCGGAGTTGATGATTGGGATATCCTTCCTCCGAAGAAAATAAAGGACCCAGATGCCAAGAAAGTAAGAAATATTTTAATTGTTTTTGCGACACCTCCTATCTGTCCGCATAGTTAATAGTTTTTTTTTTTTTTTTTTTTTCCTCTTTTTTTTTTTAACAACGCAATTTCCTTTGTTTGCAGCCTGAAGATTGGGATGACAAGGAGTACATTCCTGATCCGGAGGATAAGAAGCCTGAGATATTAGAGCTTACTTTCTGTTAATTCATTAACAGTTGAAACAAGAATTTGTGATGCAGTGGTCTTGGTTAAAAAATGCTTGAACTCTTTTCTGTAGAAATGTTATCTTTTGACATAAATATTAGCCCAAATTTCATCCGAAAATTGAGGAGAACAAAAAGAAGATGATGATAAAGTTGAAGAATTGATCAAAAACCAGCTGCTGCAGCTACTGGTACTTCCGACTACTGATGCTGCTTCTTTTCTCGGCTACTATTGATTCTGATTGTGCTGAACTGTTCCTGGTTGACAAATACAAAAGAAATAAGTTACCCAACCTACATTTGATCCTAAAAAATTTTATTTTATCCTAAAATATATTGCCCAACCTCCATTTAGTGCAGTTCTCGAATGTGAATGTTACCGCATTTTGCTAATCATTTGTAAATGTTGTTGTGGTTCTGTAGTAATCCGGAATATTTTATTTTTAATAAATAAAATAAAACTTGAATTTTTAGCCTGAATTAGAATCTAAAGATCTAATTTGATTTATTTGATCAATTGCCGGTGTGCAAGTTGCACGAATTACGAGGCAAAAAGGCTAATTTCCAATCCGGACATGATCTTGGAAATCCGAGTTGACCGTTGCGATCGTCTCATCGAACTGAGCAAGTTTCATATTCAGCACTTTTCGATCTGACGGTCGGATCTTCCAGAATTCAAAGAAGAAGAGGGCAATTAGCCGCGACCAATGGAACAGTACCCGTGCGCACAGTGACTTAAGTCATTACTGTAGATGAACAGTAATCCCATGGATTTTATTCCCTCTTGAACCAATGTTGACCAATTTACTATTCGGACCCCTAATTTAGCGGTATAAGTAGTCAAACCTAGCTAATTTCGACGTTCTGAGCGCAATGGCACTGACGGATTTTGAGTTTGACGATCCGAGTGCATCGGGATGCGTGCAGCACACCGCAAAACGTCGAACCTTATGGTCCGAGATTTCATATGATCACCAAATTAGGCAAATGAGTAGCCTATTTTGAAGGTCTCGACGAGCCGGACGTCGTGGCGAAGTCGGTTTCGCATTTCGGCGGACGGATTTTCTCAAAATGCGTGAAAAGTGCCGAAAAAGCTATATTTTATACTAAACTTGTGTTTTCTTGAACCAAAGTGTTAGGGACTTTAACATGAGGTGCTTGGGTGCAATTTGCACCCACTAAGAAGTGCTCGGAGCAATGGGGATCAAGTGTGAATCGGGTTTAGGTTATTTGCCCAAGGAATCTTGCATTAATGTCAAGTTGTCCCTTGGTCTGCCATGGTTGCATCCACGAGGGGTCAAGTGGGATTCTAAGCATCACTTGGACCCTATGCTTCATCCAGACCAAGCTCGGATGCTTGGGAGGCCATAGAACACAAGCCACTTGAGAGAGGAAACCGAGTGAGAGAGAGAAGGTGAAGGTGGGAACCAAACTTTATCAAGTTTGGATTGGAGAGTTTCTGGGTTTTCCTTGGTGTCTCTGAACCTTGCTGGAGCTTGCCGTGGCTGCGCGAGGTGGGAGGTGCAAGAACCGGCTTCCTCCTTCTTCCCCGAGTCCGGCCAAGGTAAGAATTCCCAAACTAAAGGTTGTATGCACCCCAGACCATCAACAGTAGCTTAGTTAGGATCTAGGGATGCTCCATGCACAGCCCGAGCTCCCCATGTACGTTGCATGGCCGGCGGGAGCAAAAGTTGGCCGGAAACCTAATATAGCTCCGCCTTGAAAGAGCTTAGCAACCAATGGATCAAAATGGATTATAAAATGAAGGGAAATTACTGTAGGTCATGTACTTTATATCTGCAAAGTTGGAATGAATATGGTTAAGTATTTAAGAAGAAAAGTGAAACCCTAGTTTTTTTCGGGTTTTGTTTAATGGCCGAGCTCCTTGTTCCGGCTCCGGCGAGCATCCTCAGCGCCGGCCACCTATCCAGGAGCCTTCCTGGGAGTGAGAGGAGTGGCCCCATGCATTTGCATGGAATCCATGCAGCACCAATGAGGCGCGGCCATGGATGAACCCGAGAATGGATGAATTGCGGCCGCCGGCGTTCCGGCCATCTCCGGCCGGGGAGGAGGTGTCGGGAAGCTTTGTATGGACTAGAGGAAGCTTCCATATAAGTTGGAGGACTTCTTGTGGCCTCTGTAAAAATCCGCCATTAACGAGCTTGAGCTCCAAAAATGGAGCTTTGCTCCCCGCGCCGCCGCCGCACTCCCGTTGCTTGCACGGGTCCAGGTATGTTTGCTTCGAGCTTTGGAGAGATTTTGTGCAAGTAGATTAGTCCCAGATGCTCTGGTCTAGTGGTCACGATTTTCAATGGAAATGGCTTCATCTTCTTCCCGAGCTCGGCAAAAATCATGGGTGCAAACTTGCATCCGAGTTGCTGGGAAAGCTCCAGTAGCTTAGTAGATTAAGATTTTTCAAGTTATATTGCTCTAGGTGTGATATCTGCAGAGAACCAATGTGTTTGTTTGCTTATGTAATAAAGTATATAGTGTGCATGCCATGTGTTTGATTAAATGCCACAATGAAGGAAACTTTGGAATTTGACATTACTGTAAAAATGAAACTTGCTTACAAATGTTCCCTGAGCTTGATGCTCACTTCAGATCAAACTAGATCTGGGTGAAAATAAGTTTGGGGCAATGTGAACCTTTATATGGAACTTGGCTTTGGTTCTGCTTGAACCAGCACACCTGGGTTCTAACCAGGGTGAGCACAGTGGTCCTAGCATGGTTAAGATCAACTTTGATATATAAAGTTTTCATGTTTGAAGTCAGGATTAAAAGTTATACTTAAATCAACCTAAAATTATAATGTTGGAACAAAACTATGTTCTAGGCTGTTTGCGAAGCCGCGGCAGTGTGCCCTAAGCTAATTTGGGGTCACTGGACGCGATGCTCGCGTTAAAAACAGTGTTTGAAGTCCCGGAGAAACAAAAATGCAAAATGGCTAGGTTAGAGGGGTATTTTATGGCCCGAAGTTGCCTCGGGGTAAGCACGGTGTTCAGCGAGATGTAAGTAACCTGCTGGAAGTGACGGATTGTCAACATGATTTTTCAGTTGAAAGAACGAGTAAAAACAGTGCTCAAAATAGCATTTAAAGTGTGATTTTAAGAACCCTAGGGGTCTAGATGCAAAAATCACATCATATACTGGTTACTAAACTGTTTAAGTGATTCCTAAGCTTTTCGTTAGGAATCCAACGGCTCTCGTTGAGCGGAAATCGGATAACAGTCCGAGAATCGGCAAAATCGTCGATTTTACGGTATCCGGGTGGCAATCGCGCAATTTGGGAAATTGCGGCGGTTTCACCAGCCGACTGTTGAGTCCCAGTAGAATCTGGTTGAGCCAGCGGCAAGATTAAGCCTGAGTTTTTCCGAAAATTCAAAAAGGAAATTTCCGGAGGGGCAATTTGGTAATTTTACCAAGGATTAAATGAAGAAGATTATGTTGGTCTAAGTGTGGTTGTCAAACACTGAGTTTAAATAATTAAGAGAGTTTTAAGTTGATCTGGGTTTATGTTAGAGTTAGCGGGACTGAGTTGATCCCTGATTGGTAATTTCTGATCCAGGTTGGTCCAGTTGCACCTGGAGTTGAGCATATATTGGATTCCAGTTTATATCGCCTGCGATTTGACAGGTGGGTTATCTTCGGTCCGGGCTTTATCATTTCGGCCCTCTGGGGTACAGTATTAGTTGGACCCCTGTTTTTGAAGCTTAGTTTCTACTTTGAGCTTATCCTTTTGTAAGAACTTGAATTTTTATAATTTAATAAAAAGAAAAATAATGGAATTTGAGTTGGCCTTTAATTTCAAAAGACCCTAGTTGATTTATTTAGCCAAGTGCCAGTGGGCAAGTTGTACGATTTACGAGACAAAAAGGCTATTTTCTAATCCGGACATGATCTTGGAAATCCGAGTTGACCGTTGCGATCGTCTCGTCGAACTGAGCGAGATTCATATTCAGCACTTTTCGATCTGACGGTCGGATCTTCCAGAATTCAGCGAAGAAGCGGGCGAATTATCGCGACCAATGTAACAGTGCCCTCTGCGCACAGTGCATTAAGTGAGTTACTGTAGATGAACAGTAACCCTAATTTTCGGGACTCCGGCGGATGCAACGTTGACCAATTCACTGTTCGGAATCCGAATTTAGCGATCCAAATAGTCGATTTGATCCGTTTCGACGTTCTGAACGCAATGGCGAAGTCGAAAATCCTGTTTGACGGCTCTGGAATCTCGAAAAGCGCGAAAACTGTGTTTTGGATCAGTATTTTATGGATCGCAACTTTATCCGGGCGTTTTCTCGAAAAACCAAGATCGCTACCTGATAGGTCTCGTCGATCCGGACGTCACGGCGCAGTCCGTTTTTCGATCTGACGACCGAATCGCCTCGAAAAGCATGAAATAAGGCGAAAAAGGTGATAATTGCACATAAAACCCTATTGAAGTTGCCTCGATTATGGTGCCACTCCCTAGTGAAGGACCTGAGAGTGAAATAAAAGTGCTGTAGAGGATCTAACAGTAAATAGAAAACCTAGAAGGGCTAAAATGCAATTTGACTAAAACCTATATATGTACAAGCTAGCTCGAGCTTAGGTTTTGCAAGAAACCCTAATGCTCTTGCCCTAGCCGCATCCTCAACCATCTCTACACCTCCTCTGCCGCAACCCACGGGAGCCCCGCACCGGCCGCCGCCTCGTCGCCGGAGAGGAAGAAGAACCAAGAGCTTCCCTTTCACCTCGGTTGGAAGGTTGGTGATCAGCCTCCAGAGACCCAGGGTGGTTTCAAACACCTTCTGGGAGTGCCCCTGCGTGGTGGAAACCGAGCCCGAGGGACGCCGACCCCAGCCGCCGCCGCGGGAGCAAACCTTCTCCTGCAGTTTTCCGGCGAGGTAAGATCGACCCCCTTCTTCGTTTTTGTTGGGTCTTGAACCCCTCCAGTCCCTTACTGACATCGAGGAGATCTTCCTCTCGAAGCCCGAATGCCCAAGGTGCTCCGGTCTACCGGCGGAAGCGACATCTTGCCGGAAGTGCAGATTCCGGCCAGATCTGCGGCCGGGCTTCATCCGGCCGTTGAACCGCAGATCAAAGCCGTTGATCTCGTTCGTCTCATCGACTGATGGGAGTCCACCAAGCCGCTGGACCATCCGTTGAGGATTCACGCCGTGCGACAAAGCCCTAGATCCGGCTTGTGTTGCACTTCGCCGGACTTCCTCCGCCCGGCGCCGCCGCTCGTCCCCGACCCCAACAAACCCTACAGGAAGCTCCCTGGTGCCGAGGGGATCCTTTTGGTCCATCTTACGCCGAGCCTGAGGCCGCCGATCGGATTCCGCCATTAAAGAGCTATTTTCCGGCGAACTCCTTCTCCGGCCAAACCGAACCTCTGCGAGGTGGGTAATCGACTCGGGTAGGTCCATATGATTATGTTGGAGCTCCTCATTTACTTGCATGCAAATATTTACGCGTAGTTTTTGTTTGGTGAAGTTGCACCCGAGATACACCTCACCTCGAGTTCCGGCGATCCCCGACGAGTCCGGCTCCGACCAACCACCCAGGTAGGTGCTAATCTTTGCAATTAAGATTTCCATCAAGTTGCTTTAGATCAGTAACCCTGGTTATCAAAGTTGGGTCAACCTCTTCATGGAAATGGATAATTTCAAGTTTTCTCGGCTCCGGCCGCCGCCGGCCGCCGCCGCCGAGCTTGGCTCAGTACAGACCACTTCTGGTAGCACCCTAGTACTGATGCTCGCCTCTGTTGGCTTTGGGATGCAGGTTTAGTTGAAGGTGTTGCAACCCGAGCTTTGGGCAATCTAAGGTGTTGCTCCGGCCAACTTTTCGGTCACTTTCCAGCGCACTTCTGGTGAGCATCACTATTCTTGATACTCAGTAATAGCCATGCTCACAGTAGATCGCAAGTTAATTAATTATATAGTTGAATTGTAGCAAAGTGTGATTTGGACCCTATGTATTTATGGGCCAACTTTGCCCTCGGGATCCGTGTCGGCCAACTCTTGTGAGCACGAGCTCCGTCTCATCAAATGTGACGCGCTGAAACTTACGGCGCAGCTTTTGGACTCCCAGATCTCAAGATTGAGTCAAAACAGTCAATTAACGTAGTATTTTTATGCGAATTAAAGAACACTATGGATCAAATTGTAAGCTGGACTTAATGGCTGTCTTTAGACAGGAATTACACACCTACTTGACATCTTGTTAAAGTCCCATCGGCTTTCGTGGAGCGGGAATTGGAAATTATTCAATAAATCAACGATAACTGCCCGTATTAGCGTCGCGTTATTATTATGTCGTCGGGGATGGGTTTGTGTGAGTATTTCTGATCATATCTTCTTATTCAGGGCCCAGTTGTTCAGTACCAGCCTCCCAGTAGCTGTGCGGGAGTTCGAGGATCTGCCTTCATCTCAGGTGGGTTACTTTCGATCCGGGCTTTAGCTCTTTGGCCCTCTGGTTGCTTTAGTCCAGTCGGACACCTGTTTTTGAATTAGCTTGTTGATTTGACCTATACGACTGCATATATCACTTGATCTTCCTGATAGATACTGATTCGTTTGGACTCGTCATATATACCTGCTGATTTTGTCTAGATTAGCCCTGATGATTGCATTGACATGTCCTATGATTATTCCTGACATACCTTGATCTATGTGAGACATACTATATGTTCTGTTTATCAGCTCTTATATCCCAGTATATAGATTTGCATGATAGATTCCTGATGATTTTGTATGTTCTTGATTGTCCTGATGATTCATATATCTATATGCCAGATGATCTTTCATGATAGACATCGATCCCTTTCGACACATCATGTACACCTGCTTGTCGGCTTTTACACTTGTAGTACATAGATGTCATGATCGGGTTATACCTGTTGATTCCTGTCAGCCGATATATTGTTGATATTTCGATATGCATGATTGATTGATCATGATTGATAGATACTACTTGATGTTCAGATACGCATGATAGACCTTGATCGATATGATAGATGATTTCCCTGTTGGGATCTCGGCTTATTGCCGATTACTCGGTCACTAGACCGCGAGCTTTTGATCATAGCATGATGACTACCACGCACGCTGTACTTCACGTACATCAGCGGAGTCATGACCGCAACGATGTTCTTTACCGGTAAAGTGGTCTAGAGAAAGGACCCGTGAGCCCCCAGTTAGGCACCAGTGGGTGCGGGGTTATGTCAGCCCGTTAGGTGCCAGTTAGGTGGTATGAGCCTGAGGTCCTCGTGACCAATATTGGCATTGATTGGGTACTTGAGTTCTGTTGTTGACGCATTATTCTTACCTTGCACTGTTATTGATAGATATCTTACACTGTACCCTTACTGTTCAGTTTATGGTTGATTGATTATCTTTTTATATCCAGATGTCTTGTATTACCTACTTGCAGTCTATATGCATGATTTATTATGCACGATTATACATCGATCTCCAGCATTTATTACCTGCAGTTCCATTACCCCTGATTATCTGCCTATTCATTTATCTGTGGATTTTGTTGAGTATCAGTAGATCTGCTTATTTATTCAGCTTTATCCTATGATTCTTACTATCCGCAGATTATTGTACCCAGTAGGTACGATTAGCTATTTCTCGGCTCGTCGTGCCCACTGGGATACATGTACAGTGTATCTCACACCCCCTGGGTGACCATTTTTCAGGTCGTTCGGGTAGAGGGGTGTCGGGACGATCCAGTGAGGCTGTTACGATAGAGCTGTTCCCCAGATGAGATAGATTGATGATTTTGATTCCCGATGATCTGTAGCTGACCCTCCTTTATGTTACTTCAGCTTTCAGTTTATTTCAAGATTTCAGATTAATGTTAGCATGTTTAATTGGATAATTCCTACTGATTAGTCATTGTTTAGTCTAGATATTGATTGATCTCCGATTGATGATTGGATTAGCTTAGCCGTGCATGTATAGGAGAGACCCTATCCCTTTGGATAGGGGATTTCCTATATGTGTGGCGGTCTGTTACGCCCGTTTTGTAAACTCTGATTTATTCAAAAAAAAAAATTTTCAGACCTGATTTTTAAAACTCGGGGCGTGACAGATTAGATGGTATCAGAGAATAGGTACACGGTACCTAGGAAAAGATGATTAGGAACTGGTTAGGATGAACCCTAGGACGACTTGTCGCGTGAGAGCGTTGGGTAGGTCAAGTTTAAGGGTTAGGAACTCAGAGTATGTTATTGGAGTCTGTTTCTGACCCGGTTATCTATTGCAGCTATGGCTCGTCCTCCAGGTCGTGGACGCGGACGGGGCACAGGCCGTGGAGTCGGCCGACCACCTAGCACGCCGAGCGAGCCCGTTGATCAGGGCCGTATGGACCGGCTTGAGGCCCAGATGGCGACTATGGCTGGAATGTTCCAGCAATTTATGCAGCAGCAGGCTGCTGGCCCTTCTACTCCTGCCCCGCCTGCTCCTCCACCTGCTGCACCTGAGGTCACACCACCGGTTGCACCCCCTGCTGCACCGGTCGTCGCCGAGCCGGAATGCTTGGCTGAGCCAGATGTAAACCCCGCACCACCACCGGCGGGGCCCGTTCCAGCTGCAGCCCCTGCCGCAGCCTCCAGAGCGGTACCAGGGGTTGCCGCAGTCCCTAAAGCTACTGCCACTACGGCGTCTGCTACCTCCTATTCTGCTTTTCCCGCCGCTGACTCTGCAGCCAACCCTGAGGCTGATCCGGCGGAGAAGGCTCGAGCGAAGGCGGCCCTTCTAGAGTTTAAAAAGTTCAAGCCGCAAACCTTCGACGGCAAAGACGGCGACCACTGGGCAGTCGAATTGTGGATCGATCATATGGAGAAACTGTTTCAGGATGCCTACACCGAGGACCGCGACAAGGCCCATATCGCCGCTCACTGCTTGGATGGCCGGGCATCCAGGTGGTGGAGGCGACACCGTGAGCGCTACTTCCCGAGCCCGGCCGTTCCTACCTGGGAAGATTTTAAGACCGCCATGTACCAGCACCACCTTACGGAGACCACGAAGGAGGGTCTCGAACGCGAACTGGAGACGATCAAACAGGGCGACCTGAGCGTCCGAGACTACGAGCAAGAGTTCCTGCGCATCGCCGACCTGGTGCCCCAGGCGGTGCGCGAGGAACGTCGGAAGGTACGCTTATTTTCGCAGGGTTTGAGGACAGAGATCCGTCGACACCTCGCGTCACACCTCTCCACAAACTTCGACAACTGCGTGGAGCGGTGTCTGGCGATCGAGGCGGAGATCAAGATGTCCCGCGCTGAGCGGGATGCGGCGGACAAGGACAAGGACAGGGACAAGGGCAAGAAGAGGGCGCATCCAGGAAGCGGCGGCGGGCATTCAGATCTGGACAAAAAGGCGAAGCCATCCCGACCGTGTGTCTTCTGTGGGGGTACCCACCGGGCGCACAACTGCAAGCAGAGACATGGCCGATGTTTCACATGCGGCCAGCAGGGACATAGAGCTTCGGAGTGCCCGCAGGGTTCCGCACCTGCGCAGATCACAGCCCCTGTACCCGTACCTTCACAACGACGGCAAGAACCGGCGCCTAGCTCAGCTTCATCTGGGCGTTCCCCTCTACCTCGACCACCCACTGGAGGGTATCAGTCGGCAGGTGGACGCGTCTATGCACTGACCCCTCTTGGAGAGCCAACGGAGGAAAATCCGACGACTGATTTTGTAGCTCTCGAATAAACTTGTGTAAACATTCCATAAAGAGTGACAATAATTTGTAAGTTTCAGGGACGAAACTTTCTTTTTGGTGGGAGAGATGTAAGAACTTGAATTTTTGTAATTTAATAAAAAGGAAAATAATGGAATTTGAGTTGGCCTTTAATTTCAAAAGACCCTAGTTGATTTATTTAGCCAAGTGCCAGTGGGCAAGTTGTACGATTTACGAGACAAAAAGGCTATTTTCCAATCCGGACATGATCTTGGAAATCCGAGTTGACCGTTGCGATCGTCTCGTCGAACTGAGCGAGATTCATATTCAGCACTTTTCGATCTGACGGTCGGATCTTCCAGAATTCAGCGAAGAAGCGGGCGAATTATCGCGACCAATGTAACAGTGCCCTCTGCGCACAGTGCATTAAGTGAGTTACTGTAGATGAACAGTAACCCTGATTTTCGGGACTCCGGCGGATGCAACGTTGACCAATTCACTGTTCGGAATCCGAATTTAGCGATCCAAATAGTCGATTTGATCCGTTTCGACGTTCTGAACGCAATGGCGAAGTCGAAAATCCTGTTTGACGACTCTGGAATCTCGAAAAGCGCGAAAACTGTGTTTTGGATCAGTATTTTATGGATCGCAACTTTATCCGGGCGTTTTCTCGAAAAACCAAGATCGCTACCTGATAGGTCTCGTCGATCCGGACGTCACGGCGCAGTCCGTTTTTCGATCTGACGACCGAATCGCCTCGAAAAGCGTGAAATAAGGCGAAAAAGGTGATAATTGCACATAAAACCCTATTGAAGTTGCCTCGATTATGGTGCCACTCCCTAGTGAAGGACCTGAGAGTGAAATAAAAGTGCTGTAGAGGATCTAACAGTAAATAGAAAACCTAGAAGGGCTAAAATGCAATTTGACTAAAACCTATATATGTACAAGCTAGCTCGAGCTTAGGTTTTGCAAGAAACCCTAATGCTCTTGCCCTAGCCGCATCCTCAACCATCTCTACACCTCCTCTGCCGCAACCCACGGGAGCCCCGCACCGGCCGCCGCCTCGTCGCCGGAGAGGAAGAAGAACCAAGAGCTTCCCTTTCACCTCGGTTGGAAGGTTGGTGATCAGCCTCCAGAGACCCAGGGTGGTTTCAAACACCTTCTGGGAGTGCCCCTGCGTGGTGGAAACCGAGCCCGAGGGACGCCGACCCCAGCCGCCGCCGCGGGAGCAACCCTTCTCCTGCAGTTTTCCGGCGAGGTAAGATCGACCCCCTTCTTCATTTTTGTTGGGTCTTGAACCCCTCCAGTCCCTTACTGACATCGAGGAGATCTTCCTCTCGAAGCCCGAATGCCCAAGGTGCTCCGGTCTACCGGCGGAAGCGACATCTTGCCGGAAGTGCAGATTCCGGCCAGATCTGCGGCCGGGCTTCATCCGGCCGTTGAACCGCAGATCAAAGCCGTTGATCTTGTTCGTCTCATCGACTGATGGGAGTCCACCAAGCCGCTGGACCATCCGTTGAGGATTCACGCCGTGCGACAAAGCCCTAGATCCGGCTTGTGTTGCACTTCGCCGGACTTCCTCCGCCCGGCGCCGCCGCTCGTCCCCGACCCCAACAAACCCTACAGGAAGCTCCCTGGCGCCGAGGGGATCCTTTTGGTCCATCTTACGCCGAGCCTGAGGCCGCCGATCGGATTCCGCCATTAAAGAGCTATTTTCCGGCGAACTCCTTCTCCGGCCAAACCGAACCTCTGCGAGGTGGGTAATCGACTCGGGTAGGTCCATATGATTATGTTGGAGCTCCTCATTTACTTGCATGCAAATATTTACGCGTAGTTTTTGTTTGGTGAAGTTGCACCCGAGATACACCTCACCTCGAGTTCCGGCGATCCCCGACGAGTCCGGCTCCGACCAACCACCCAGGTAGGTGCTAATCTTTGCAATTAAGATTTCCATCAAGTTGCTTTAGATCAGTAACCCTGGTTATCAAAGTTGGGTCAACCTCTTCATGGAAATGGATAATTTCAAGTTTTCTCGGCTCCGGCCGCCGCCGGCCGCCGCCGCCGAGCTTGGCTCAGTACAGACCACTTCTGGTAGCACCCTAGTACTGATGCTCGCCTCTGTTGGCTTTGGGATGCAGGTTTAGTTGAAGGTGTTGCAACCCGAGCTTTGGGCAATCTAAGGTGTTGCTCCGGCCAACTTTCCGGTCACTTTCCAGCGCACTTCTGGTGAGCATCACTATTCTTGATACTCAGTAATAGCCATGCTCACAGTAGATCGCAAGTTAATTAATTATATAGTTGAATTGTAGCAAAGTGTGATTTGGACCCTATGTATTTATGGGCCAACTTTGCCCTCGGGATCCGTGTCGGCCAACTCTTGTGAGCACGAGCTCCGTCTCATCAAATGTGACGCGCTGAAACTTACGGCGCAGCTTTTGGACTCCCGGATCTCAAGATTGAGTCAAAACAGTCAATTAACGTAGTATTTTATGCGAATTAAAGAACACTATGGATCAAATTGTAAGCTGGACTTAATGGCTGTCTTTAGACAGGAATTACACACCTACTTGACATCTTGTTAAAGTCCCATCGGCTTTCGTGGAGCGGGAATTGGAAATTATTCAATAAATCAACGATAACTGCCCGTATTAGCGTCGCGTTATTATTATGTCGTCGGGGATGGGTTTGTGTGAGTATTTCTGATCATATCTTCTTATTCAGGGCCCAGTTGTTCAGTACCAGCCTCCCAGTAGCTGTGCGGGAGTTCGAGGATCTGCCTTCATCTCAGGTGGGTTACTTTCGATCCGGGCTTTAGCTCTTTGGCCCTCTGGTTGCTTTAGTCCAGTCGGACACCTGTTTTTGAATTAGCTTGTTGATTTGACCTATACGACTGCATATATCACTTGATCTTCCTGATAGATACTGATTCGTTTGGACTCGTCATATATACCTGCTGATTTTGTCTAGATTAGCCCTGATGATTGCATTGACATGTCCTATGATTATTCCTGACATACCTTGATCTATGTGAGACATACTATATGTTCTGTTTATCAGCTCTTATATCCCAGTATAGATTTGCATGATAGATTCCTGATGATTTTGTCTGTTCTTGATTGTCCTGATGATTCATATATCTATATGCCAGATGATCTTTCATGATAGACATCGATCCCTTTCGACACATCATGTACACCTGCTTGTCAGCTTTTACACTTATAGTACATAGATGTCATGATCGGGTTATACCTGTTGATTCCTGTCAGCCGATATATTGTTGATATTTTGATATGCATGATTGATTGATCATGATTGATAGATACTACTTGATGTTCAGATACGCATGATAGACCTTGATCGATATGATAGATGATTTCCCTGTTGGGATCTCGGCTTATTGCCGATTACTCGGTCACTAGACCGCGAGCTTTTGATCATAGCATGATGACTACCACGCACGCTGTACTTCACGTACATCAGCGGAGTCATGACCGCAACGATGTTCTTTACCGGTAAAGTGGTCTAGAGAAAGGACCCGTGAGCCCCCAGTTAGGCACCAGTGGGTGCGGGGTTATGTCAGCCCGTTAGGTGCCAGTTAGGTGGTATGAGCCTGAGGTCCTCGTGACCAATATTGGCATTGATTGGGTACTTGAGTTCTGTTGTTGACGCATTATTCTTACCTTGCACTGTTATTGATAGATATCTTACACTGTACCCTTACTGTTCAGTTTATAGTTGATTGATTATCTTTTTATATCCAGATGTCTTGTATTACCTACTTGCAGTCTATATGCATGATTTATTATGCACGATTATACATCGATCTCCAGCATTTATTACCTGCAGTTCCATTACCCCTGATTATCTGCCTATTCATTTATCTGTGGATTTTGTTGAGTATCAGTAGATCTGCTTATTTATTCAGCTTTATCCTATGATTCTTACTATCCGCAGATTATTGTACCCAGTAGGTACGATTAGCTATTTCTCGGCTCGTCGTGCCCACTGGGATACATGTACAGTGTATCTCACACCCCCTGGGTGACCATTTTTCAGGTCGTTCGGGTAGAGGGGTGTCGGGACGATCCAGTGAGGCTGTTACAATAGAGCTGTTCCCCAGATGAGATAGATTGATGATTTTGATTCCCGATGATCTGTAGCTGACCCTCCTTTATGTTACTTCAGCTTTCAGTTTATTTCAAGATTTCAGATTAATGTTAGCATGTTTAATTGGATAATTCCTACTGATTAGTCATTGTTTAGTCTAGATATTGATTGATCTCCGATTGATGATTGGATTAGCTTAGCCGTGCATGTATAGGAGAGACCCTATCCCTTTGGATAGGGGATTTCCTATATGTGTGGCGGTCTGTTACGCCCGTTTTGTAAACTCTGATTTATTCAAAAAAAAAAATTTCAGACCTGATTTTTAAAACTCGGGGCGTGACACCTTTCTTTGAATGCTTTATGCCTGATCTCTACTTAGCTGTTGCAAAGTATATTTGATTCTAGTTGCTTTCATATTTCATATCCTTATCTGGACATTGCCATGCCTCTTGATTAGCATTAGATGTTTAGCCTGTTTACCTGTTGATTTTTTCGGTACACTGCTAGACACATTGTTTTAATTAAATTACTTTTTACCGAACATCGTTGGGTCGCCTGAGTCTGTTCTTGTTTGATAGGACAAAGGCACTGCTCTTCGAGGTTTGGATCTAAAACCTGTTTTAAAATGATTTTTCCAAAAGTGTGTGTTTAGTGGTGTATGGTTGGTTCGTTTGCTAGATTGATGATCAGTTGTTCCTTAAGTACCATGACTTGAATTTCTGGATAATTGTTTCATGTTCCATAGTTGTTGTTGTTGATGTTGCATTGAGTTGAGATTTGTTGTTGATGTTGCATTGAGTTGAGATCTTGATATCACTGTTGCATCCCATGGGGGATTGTTCTGGCTTTTTGCCGATTACCCGGTCTGTTGACCGAGAGCTTGAGCATTTGCATTGATCGCCCGCACCGCTGTTCTTCACGAACATATCCGGGGTCGCACCCCGTGCGCTTTGTTTTTTACCGGTAAAGTGGTCTGTTGAAAGGCCCGTGACTCCCAGGGGGAGAATGTCAGCCAGGTTGGTGCTAGTTTGGGCAGCCTTGCCTGAGGTCTTCCGACCAATATGGTAGCTCATGATTGGGTATACTTTATATTTCATCAGTTGATGCATTTGTACTTGTTGTTGATTGTTCAGGTTCATTCCATCACATTCCGCTGATTCGTTGTTTTGATTTACTACTATTCATACATACATGCTGAGATTAGTTGGTTACTATTATTCACCTATTCATGCCAAGTCTTGATTGATGACATTAATTATCTTGTCATGATTATATATCTGTTGATCTTCATGATTGCCCATCTGATTTCCATGTTACCGTCATGAATAGATATCTGTTGATCCATGATTATATATCTGTTGATCTTCATGATTGCCTATCTGATTTCCATGTACCTTCATGATTAGATATCTGTTGATCTCATGATTATATATATTCGTTGATCTTCTGGTTGTCTATCTGATTTCCACGCTACCTTCATGATTAGATATCTGTTGATCTCATGATTATATATATTGGTTGATCTCCATGTTGCCTATCTGATTATTCTAACCCCTGATTATTACTATCCTCTAGTATTGTATACCAGTAGGTACGATCTGCTATTTCTCGGCTCGTCGTGCCCACTGGGATACACTCCGGTGTGTCTCACACCCTCGGGTGACTGTTTTTCAGGTCAAGCGGGTGTTTGGATGTCGGGACGATTTGGCAAGGTATCGATATAGAGGTTGACCCTGGACAGCCGAAAAGTCATGTGATTGATGTTAAGAGAAAGGAAATGGTATTTCAGTTGTATAATTGTAAAGATAGTTGTAAAGTTAACTTGTAATATTTGTTTAGAGTTGTACGTAGTTAGTACTCTGATGTTGTTGCCAGTTAGCCGTGCATATATAGAAAAGGCTCAATCCCAAGGGGGATTGGGACTCTTCTATATATGTGGCGGTCTGTCATTGCCCTGGATGATTTGTAACTCTGATTTAAAAAAAAAAAAAAAAAAAAAAAATTTATACGCTGATTTTTGACTCGGGGCGTGACAGGTTCCCCAAATGCAAAGTGGATTCTATTGTCAATTTGTAAGTTTATTTTCTTCTGTAAGTTTGTAAGTTCATGAATGTTACCGCACTTTGCTAATCATTTGTAAATGTTGTTGTGGTTCCTCAAATGCAAAGTGGATTCTATTATCAATTTATAAGTTTTTTCGTGTTCTTCTCTTCTCTGCAAGCTGCGTTCCTCTCATGAAATGTATCCATTCTCTCTGTTGTTTATGTATCTAAAATTTACTCTTCTGTTCTTTCTAAGCTGCATTTGTCTCTTCTTCTCTTCTCACCTTTTGTTTTTTGCTTAACATCTCCTTGGCTATATTTGATGTTTTGGTACTGGGCAATGATGCAACATAAATATTCTGCTGCTAGGTTTCTTTGCGAAGGAGTCTATCTATTGAGTTTGGTAAACATTTATTATTTTTCCTGTATCTTTTGAGTTTCGTAAATATTTATTATTTTTTCTACCTGTTAACTCTGGATGAACTCGGTAGACTATTGCGTTGCCTTTTAACAATGTGTGAAGTTGGCACTGGTTGAAGTTGGCTGAATTTGTTAGTAGATCATTATGCTGGATATTGAAACTAGAATTGCTTGACTACTACAAGGTTATTTCTGCTTAGTTTACTTATATTTCTTTGTGTTTACCTGGCTTTTATTCTATACCTGTGTTGATGGACTGCAAGGTTATTTTGTAGGTTAGATAATAGTGAACGAAAAAAATGAAATAAAAAATAATATTTATTGAAGAAATTATACCGCGGCGCAGCGCGGGCCTTCACTAGTGCCCATAAAAACGACAGTTCCTTGCGGCTATGTTTGGTTCGGGGATTGTAAGCTTGGGGATAAATTTTTTTATACCTGGGATAGCTTGCTATTCCGGGATAGTCAGGGATAAAAGGAAAATAGTGTTTGGTTTGTAAAGCTGTTATTCGTAGGAATAACTGAAATTATGTTTGGTTCATTTTTTGGAATAAGCGAGGATAGTAAAAAAATAAAAGTAATTATAATTTTAAAATAATAATATTTTATCTAATTAATTTATATAAAATATTAATTAAATAATAATTAATATTTGTATAAATTAAAGGTTATATTTTAGTAAATAATACCGTTTAATTTTATTAAAATTAAAGTTAAAAATTTAAAATTTGTATAAATTTTAAAATTTATTAAATTTATAAATTTATTAAAAATTAAAGTTATAAATTTAAAAAGTTATAAAATTTAAATTTTTTCTAAATTTAAAAATTTAAGAATCTAATAGTAGAGAATAATAAAAAAAAAAGTGATAGTTAAATTTAATATAAAATAAATTTAATAAAAATAATTTGTTATAAAAATAATTTATTGTAAAAAAATTATTATAATATTTTAAAAAAATAATTTATTATAAATTATAATTTAATAAAAATAATTCATTATAATATTTAAATAAAAATAATATGTATTAATATATATAATTAATAATTTTATAATAAAAAATAATGTATTATAATATATAATAAATTGTGTCTACATAATTTAGCTTTAATTCAATTTATAATCTTAATAAAATTTAGAATTAATTCTTAGAATAGCACTATTCCACCAAAATGGTGGAATAGTTTATTCCAAGCTATCCCGGGATAGCCGAGAATACCAAGGTTTGACCGGGATAAAATATCCCAGCCAAAAATCATGTCGTTTGGCATGAATAGTGGGATAAAGTGGATTATTCCATCTTTATCCCTTAACCAAATATTTGTATAAATTAAAGGTTATATTTTAGTAAATAATACTGTTTAATTTTATTAAAATTAAAGTTAAAAATTTAAAATTTGTATAAATTTTAAAATTTATTAAATTTATAAATTTATTAAAAATTAAAGTTATAAATTTAAAAAGTTATAAAATTTAAATTTTCTGTTTTACGGCTCTAGGTTCTTGTCACTTTTCTAGGTTTCCGATCTCATCCCCTTCTCCCGCATCCTCTCTCTCTCGCTGTAGCTGCATCACTCCATTTCCTGCCTTTCTTGTGATCTATTCGAAGCTTCGCGAATTCTCCGGAGGCGGCGATGGGGCAGAAGAAGAACGTGACGATCGACGACGACGAGTACTCTTTCCCCCAAGAGGACGATGACGCCCCGCCGCCGGAGAAGGAGACCCGATCTGCCACGGCCGCGAACAAGAAGAACAAGAAGGGCGCCAAGGCCCAGCGTGGCGCCGCTGCAGAGGAGGAGGCGGCGACGGTGGAAGACGAGGAGGAGGAGCCTGCTCCGATCGTCTTTTCAGGTAAGAAGAAATCATCTAAATCTAAGAAGAGTAGTGGTAGTAGCGGTGTGAGCGCGTTTAGCGCCCTCAACGCCCTTGTCACGCCCCGAGTTTTAAAAATCCGGTAAATTTTTTTTTTTTTTTTTTTTTTTTTTTTTTTGAAATCAGAGTTTGCAAACTGGGCGCAACAGACCGCCACACGCATAGAAGATCCTCTATCCCGAGGACAGAGACTCCTCTATACATGCACGGCTAAAATCATCATCATCAGAGATCAACAGATATATCAGTAACTAATCTAATCTAATCAGCAGGAAAAATCAACAGTTAAATTATTACATCATTGTCTCAATGTCTAAATCAACTGGAACTGAAATAAAATGCGGGAAATAAAAGTCTGTAGATGTCATCAACAAATGTAAGCTCATGGGGACAGCTCTATCGTAATCTGCTCACTGGATCGTCCCGCTATCTCCCCACCCGACCGACCTGGAAAATGGTCACCCAGGGGGTGTGAGATACACTGTACATGTATCCCAGTGGGCACGACGAGTCGAGGATCAGCTAATCGTACCTACTGGGTACTAAAATCTGCGGATAGTAAATGATCTATAGGAAAGCAGGAAAAGCAGGTAAGAGATACTGTAAATCAGGAAATGCTAGTGATAATCAGTCATAAATGCGGTAAATCATACAGGTAGGAAATAAAAGGTGTCTACTAGAATCATGCTGGAAATAACTGAACAATCATACAAGTAAGAGTAATGCATCAAATGTAGAAACCCAATATCCAATCATACGCCACTATTGGTCCCGGGGACCTCAGGCAAAAGCCACCGATCCGCACCCGATCCGCTGACATACCCCTGTCGAAGGGCTCACGGGTCTATCACCAGACCACTCTACCGGTAAAGAACCAGCTCCACGGGGAGCGACCCCGGCCAGGTTCGTGAAGTACAGGAGTGCATGGCAAGTCATAATGATCAATCTGGCGGTCAAGTGACCGAGTAGTCGGCATACGCCGAAATCCCATCAGGGAATCATCTGTCTGTATCTATCCATCGGAGTCAATCAATCATGCATATCGAACAGTATCTATCAATCAGGATCAATCAAGATGCATATCGACGTATATCAAGAAATATCTCAGTGACGGTAATCAGTAGGTGTCATCTGGTCATGCAAGTCCGTGTATCAATCAATCAGGATCAGTCAGGAATAATCCGGGATCATATAGATAATAGTCGGCTGATCGTGAATAAGCAATCACAGGTCTAATCAGTAAATGTCAATCAGAGGGTCATGCTATGTCAAACAAGATCAATATAAGTCAGGCTAAATCATATAGGTAAAATCAGCAGGGCAAGTCAAGAACAGGTGTCCGACTGGACTAAAGCAACCAGAGGGCCAAAAAGCTGAGGCCCGGTTCGAAGATAACCCACCTGGTCGACGGCAGATCCTCGAACTCCCGCGCAGCTACTGGGAGGCTGGTGCTGAACAACTGGGCCCTGTAACAGTAAATCTGATCAGTAATAACTCACAAACCATTTCCCCGACGACACGACAGTAACGGAGCTTAAACGGGTCAAATCGATCGGTTTATCGGTCGAAATCTGATTCCTGGTCAACGAGGACCTTCGGAACCCTAACAAAATGGCCATGTAGTGCGTGAGTACTGTTTAAAGAGAGTTCATACATCAGTTTTGCACTTTGGTCCATAATCTATTAAAAGTTGCATTTAAACATTAATATTATCGACTGTTTCGGCTCGTTCTTAAAATCCGGGAGTCCAGCGACGACGCCATCAGTTTCAGCGCGTCCGTTACGTCGAGACGGATCCCGTGCTCACCAGGTTGGGCTGGCACGAGGCCCAATAACAAAGTTGGCTGATAGTTTACTTAGGTCCAAAACACAACTATGCTAGATCTTAACATACACATGATCTAGACATGATCTAACTTGAGCATGAAGTGCTGTCATGACAGAGGAGTAGTGTGCTCACCTGAGGCGCGCCGGAAACCCGCCGGAACAGTGGCCGGAGCAACACCCAAGATTGGCCAAGGCTCGGGTTAGGGTGATCTTGCAGCAACTGGTTCTTCTCTGTATCCAAGGTGAGCACTAGCTAGGAGGGGTCCCCAGAAGACCTCGGGTACAGTCCGGGTCGGCCGGCGGCGGCCGGAGGCGGCGGTGGCCGGAGGGGAGCCCGAGATGGTGTTCTCGGGTGCAAGTTTTTGGAGCTGACAGCAGGGGGGATTTAGCCCAAAAATAAAATGATGGGAAGCATTCACGGGATCTACAGACCTTACCTGGTGGTTGGCCGGAGCCCTGGAGCGCCGGGGATCGCCGGAGCTCGAGCCGATGACCTCCTCGGGTGCAACTCTGGAACGGAAGAATGCCACGTTAAGAGGGCCATGCAAAGCCTCTGGGGGACTCACCAAGATCCAAGGAGCTCACCTGGGGGTTTTCCCGGCGTCAGGAGGCGGCGGCGTGGCACGGCGGCGGAGCTCGGTGAAGCTCCGACGGCCAACAATGGCGGATTCCGGCCGAGGAACTCCGGGCCGGCGTGACCTGGGCCAGAAGGTCTGTCCCGCCGTGGTGAGGCTCGGTACAGGGTTGGCCGGTGCGGGAAGGCCGTGGCGGCGCCGGACGGCCGTGGTCGGCAAAATGCGCAATATCGGGTTTTCTAGGGCATCTCCGCGCGGCTCCGATCTTCGTCCGATCGAGCTGGGGCTTCGTGGGGATGTTGCAGTCGCCCCGATGAACCGATCCAACGGTCCCGATCTTTGGCTGGACGGTCGGATGGAGGCGGCGACTGGCGGCGGCCCAAATAACCAATAATCCGGCGGGGTTGCTCCCGCCGGCGATCGGAACGGCGTCAGCGGCTGGGCCTGAGCCAGGGGAGTTCTCTCGATGTCAGAAACCCTATGATCGTGACCATGGATCAAAGAAATAGCAGGTTTCATATCCTTACCTCGTCGGAAAGAAGGAGAAGGAGGTGGTTGCTCCCGCGGCGGCGCTCGGCGGCGGCAGGGCGCGGGACCACCTCGGCTCGGACGCAGCTTCACCAGGGACCTCACCAACCAAGGTCTTGATTCTTCCAGGCCCTCTTGATCACCTCCTCACCAAGAACCCGAGATCACCTTTGGATCTTCTTCCTTCTCCGGCGATGAAGCGGCGGCCGGTCTGCTCTGGCTCGGGTTGCGGGGCGTGCGCAGAGAGGAGAGGAAGGTTTGTTAGGGTTCGGTGCAGAGGGCTAAGGCTGCGGGGGTCTCTCTTAAAGATCAATCCGAGTGAATTCAAATAATTTTGAATAGTGCTATATGCACAATTGCCATTTGATCCCTCTATTTCATGGTATTTAGTGCTAGGCCCTTCACAGCAACTTTCTCTCATACTCTAGTCCTTCCCCAAAGGATGGCACGCATATCGAGGCATGTTTTATAGGGTTTTAAGTGCAAAAATCACCCTTTTCGCTGCGTTTCACGCTTTTTGAGAAGATCCGGACGTCAGATCGAAAAACGGACTTCGCCAGGACGTCCGGCTCGACAAGACCTATCAGGTAGTGATTTTTGTTTTTTCGAGAAAACGCCCAGATAAAGTTCGGGTCCATAAAAACTGTGTAAAAATACAGTTTTCACGCTTTTCGAGACTCCAGGGTTGTCAAACGGAAATTCCGTTAGCGCCATTGCGCCCAGAATGATGAGACCGTTAAAAACGACTACCTGAAGTGCTATGATCGGAGTCCGGACAGTGAATCGGCTCGACGTTGACGCGAGAGGGATTAAAAATTAGGGTTTACTGTTCACTGTACCCGCGACTTAAGTCGCGGGTCCCGCCGGCTTCAACGTCGATTTCTGGGAGATCCGACCGTCAGATCTGAACAAGTTGAATATGGTTTTCACTCGGTTCGACGAGACGGTCGCACTCGTGGTCTCAGATCTTCGAGGTCAGGCTCGGATTGAAAAGTGGTATTTCTGGCCCTATTTCTGTGCAAATTATACTGCAGAAAAGGGGCACTGTCGCTATCTGAATTCTTTCTGATCCGAATTCAACTTGACTTCAATCACTTTCACTTATTTATTTATTTTACGAAAATTCAAGTTCTTACATCTCTCCCACCAAAAAGGAAGTTTCGTCCCTGAAACTTAATACAACTAAAAACCAAATAAATGGGGGTAACGCTCCTCATGGTTCTCCCATTGCACTTTGACGTAGGGGATCGATCTGTTTCTCAGCTTCTTTTCATCTCGAGCCAGGATCTTCAGGGGTGTCTCCTCATAGCTCAGATCCTCGTGAAGCTGAACTGCGGTGGGGCTGACAATGTGGGGAGGATCCCTGATCCGTGATCATTAGCAGCTCTGGGGACACGTGCTTTCGGCTCAAAGCATCCGCTACCACATTGGCCCGATAACTTGTTCGTTGACCGAACATACACGGTCCCTAATGTCAATGCACCTTGTACTGTGTGGTTTGCGATAACACTAGGGTTCACAATTCTGTTTCATCCAAACTGCTAAAAATTCTGGTTCATTTACTGTTCATTTGTACTACCACTTATTTCTATTATCGAATCAGTTGCATGATCTGGCGAGGTCAACGCGGCTAGTGGCCGCAAGCTAGGACGAATGTCTACATTAATGACAAATGTAATCTGTCCACTATACCCACAACTATCTGAGACCTACCTAAGGTCCAATATGGTCTGGGATATCATCACTGAAACTTTAACATCGTTGTCCAGAGGGTAACCCTGGAGATTATAACTAGCGAACAAGTAGACCCAATCACGATATTACCCCTTACGGGGTAGAGTACTTCAATCCACTCTTTCGACAGTACATTGTCTGCAGCCAACATACTTATCGAAAGAAGGGTGAAATACCCAAGATCTGTCGCCAACATCAAGTTGGGGACACGACTCCCACCGGAGTCAACAGAAGGTATAGGTAACGTGGCTAAGGCAATCGATGTCTACGGAGATCAATGTCCAATTTTATCTTAAATCTATTTATTAAAAACAAGGTAATTCAGATTATTACATCACCTCCACTTCAAAGGAGTTTGTTCCCGAAACCTACAACTTAAAGTCATACTTAAAGAAATGCTTAATATAAAAATTTATTCGAGAGCTACTAGGTCAGTCGTCGGGTTTCCCTCCATGAGGGGTCAGTGCATGGGCCGGTCCTGCTGAGGTTTGGCGCGCTCCCTCAGACTGACGAGGGAGAGGAAGGCGCCCAGATGAAGCAGCGTTCGAGGGAGTACTCTGACGCTGGTATGGGATCACAGGTGCTGGAGCAGTGGAATCATCAAAGGTGGTCCTCTGTGGGCACTCCGAAGATCTATGTCCTTGTTGGCCGCAGTCGAAGCATCGGCCGTGGCGTCGTTTGCAGAAGTGCGCTCGGTGAGTACCCCCGCAGAAGACGCACAGTCGGATTTGCTTCGCCTTTTTGTTTTGTCTGAAGGATCCACCACCGCTCGCAGAAAGGGCTCTTTTCTTGCCTTCGAACATTTGTGGCTCGGAATTCTTGAGATCGGGTAGGACAGCCTTTGCTCGAGCTTGCTCTGCTCGATCAGCCTCAACATTGGCCAAAGGATCAGTAACTGGGAAGACTGACCGGTATGACATAGGTACCATCACAGCAGTACTAACAGGGGCAACCGTAACCCCCGGTACCGCACAAGAAGCCGCAGTAACATCTGGAATGGGCCCCGCTGATGGTAATACGGGGTTAACAGCAGGCTCCGCCAAACCCTCAGGCTCGGCAACGGTCGGAGCAACAAAGGGTGCAATCGGCGGTGCAGCAACTGGAACAGTTGGTGGGTGAACAGGTGGGGCAGGAGCAGCAGTCTGCTACTGCACAAAATGCTGGAACATCCCAACCAGAGCCGCCACCTGAGCCTCGAGTCGCTCTATACGACCCTGATCCACGGGCTCGCTCGGCGTGCTGGGTGGTCGGCCGATACCACGGCCCGTGTCCGCACCCCGTCCATGCCCACGGCCTGGAGGACAAGCCATAACTGCAATCACAGAAGCAGGTCAGAAACAGACTCTGATAATGTACTTGAGTTTCTAACCCTTATACTCGACATACCCAACGCTCTCACGTGACAAGTCATCCTAGGGTTCATCCTAACCAGTTCCTAATCAACTTTCCCTAGGTACCGTGTACCTATTGCTCTGATACCATCTAATCTGTCACGCCCCGAGTTTTAAAAATCCGGTAATTTTTTTTTTTTTTTTTTTTTTTTTGAAATCAGAGTTTGCAAACTGGGCGCAACAGACCGCCACACGCATAGAAGATCCTCTATCCCGAGGACAGAGACTCCCCTATACATGCACGGCTAAAATCATCATCATCAGAGATCAACAGATATATCAGTAACTAATCTAATCTAATCAGCAGGAAAAATCAACAGTTAAATTATTACATCATTGTCTCAATGTCTAAATCAACTGGAACTGAAATAAAATGCGGAAAATAAAAGTCTGTAGATGTCATCAACAAATGTAAGCTCATGGGGACAGCTCTATCGTAATCTGCTCACTGGATCGTCCCGCTATCTCCCCACCCGACCGACCTGGAAAATGGTCACCCAGGGGGTGTGAGATACACTGTACATGTATCCCAGTGGGCACGACGAGCCGAGGATCAGCTAATCGTACCTACTGGGTACTAAAATCTGCGGATAGTAAAGGATCTATAGGAAAGCAGGAAAAGCAGATAAGAGATACTGTAAATCAGGAAATGCTAGTGATAATCAGTCATAAATGCGGTAAATCATACAGGTAGGAAATAAAAGGTGTCTACTAGAATCATGCTGGAAATAACTGAACAATCATACAAGTAAGAGTAATGCATCAAATGTAGAAACCCAATATCCAATCATACGCCACTATTGGTCCCGGGGACCTCAGGCAAAAGCCACCGATCCGCACCCGATCCGCTGACATACCCCTGTCGAAGGGCTCACGGGTCTATCACCAGACCACTCTACCGGTAAAGAACCAGCTCCACGGGGAGCGACCCCGGCCAGGTTCGTGAAGTACAGGAGTGCATGGCAAGTCATAATGATCAATCTGGCGGTCAAGTGACCGAGTAGTCGGCATACGCCGAAATCCCATCAGGGAATCATCTGTCTGTATCTATCCATCGGAGTCAATCAATCATGCATATCGAACAGTATCTATCAATCAGGATCAATCAAGATGCATATCGACGTATATCAAGAAATATCTCAGTGACGGTAATCAGTAGGTGTCATCTGGTCATGCAAGTCCGTGTATCAATCAATCAGGATCAGTCAGGAATAATCCGGGATCATATAGATAATAGTCGGCTGATCGTGAATAAGCAATCACAGGTCTAATCAGTAAATGTCAATCAAAGGGTCATGCTATGTCAAACAAGATCAATATAAGTCAGGCTAAATCATATAGGTAAAATCAGCAGGGCAAGTCAAGAACAGGTGTCCGACTAGACTAAAGCAACCAGAGGGCCAAAAAGCTGAGGCCCGGTTCGAAGATAACCCACCTGGTCGACGGCAGATCCTCGAACTCCCGCGCAGCTACTGGGAGGCTGGTGCTGAACAACTGGGCCCTGTAACAGTAAATCTGATCAGTAATAACTCACAAACCATTTCCCCGACGACACGACAGTAACGGAGCTTAAACGGGTCAAATTGATCGGTTTATCGGTCGAAATCTGATTCCTGGTCAACGAGGACCTTCGGAACCCTAACAAAATGGCTAGGTAGTGCGTGAGTACTGTTTAAAGAGAGTTCATACATCAGTTTTGCACTTTGGTCCATAATCTATTAAAAGTTGCATTTAAACATTAATATTATCGACTGTTTCGGCTCGTTCTTAAAATCCAGGAGTCCAACGACGACGCCGTCAGTTTCAGCGCGTCCGTTACGTCGAGACGGATCCCGTGCTCACCAGGTTGGGCTGGCACGAGGCCCAATAACAAAGTTGGCTGATAGTTTACTTAGGTCCAAAACACAACTATGCTAGATCTTAACATACACATGATCTAGACATGATCTAACTTGAGCATGAAGTGCTGTCATGACAGAGGAGTAGTGTGCTCACCTGAGGCGCGCCGGAAACCCGCCGGAACAGTGGCCGGAGCAACACCCAAGATTGGCCAAGGCTCGGGTTAGGGTGATCTTGCAGCAACTTGGGTTCTTCTCTGTATCCAAGGTGAGCACTAGCTAGGAGGGGTCCCCAGAAGACCTCGGGTACAGTCCGGGTCGGCCGGCGGCGGCCGGAGGCGGCGGTGGCCGGAGGGGAGCCCGAGATGGTGTTCTCGGGTGCAAGTTTTTGGAGCTGACAGCAGGGGGGATTTAGCCCAAAAATAAAATGATGGGAAGCATTCACGGGATCTACAGACCTTACCTGGTGGTTGGCCGGAGCCCTGGAGCGCCGGGGATCGCCGGAGCTCGAGCCGATGACCTCCTCGGGTGCAACTCTGGAACGGAAGAATGCCACGTTAAGAGGGCCATGCAAAGCCTCTGGGGGACTCACCAAGATCCAAGGAGCTCACCTGGGGGTTTTCCCGGCGTCAGGAGGCGGCGGCGTGGCGCGGCGGCGGAGCTCGGTGAAGCTCCGACGGCCAACAATGGCGGATTCCGGCCGAGGAACTCCGGGCCGGCGTGACCTGGGCCAGAAGGTCTGTCCCGCCGTGGTGAGGCTCGGTACAGGGTTGGCCGGTGCGGGAAGGCCGTGGCGGCGCCGGACGGCCGTGGTCGGCAAAATGCGCAATATCGGGTTTTCTAGGGCATCTCCGCGCGGCCGATCTTCGTCCGATCGTGGGGATGTTGCAGTCGCCCCGATGAACCGATCCAACGGTCCCGATCTTTGGCTGGACGGTCGGATGGAGGCAGCGACTGGCGGCGGCCCAAATAACCAATAATCCGGCGGGGTTGCTCCCGCCGGCGATCGGAACGGCGTCAGCGGCTGGGCCTGAGCCAGGGGAGTTCTCTCGACGTCAGAAACCCTATGATCGTGACCATGGATCAAAGAAATAGCAGGTTTCATATCCTTACCTCGTCGGAAAGAAGGAGAAGGAGGTGGTTGCTCCCGCGGCGGCGCTCGGCGGCGGCAGGGCGCGGGACCACCTCGGCTCGGACGCAGCTTCACCAGGGACCTCACCAACCAAGGTCTTGATTCTTCCAGGCCCTCTTGATCACCTCCTCACCAAGAACCCGAGATCACCTTTGGATCTTCTTCCTTCTCCGGCGATGAAGCGGCGGCCGGTCTGCTCTGGCTCGGGTTGCGGGGCGTGCGCAGAGAGGAGAGGAAGGTTTGTTAGGGTTCGGTGCAGAGGGCTAAGGCTGCGGGGGTCTCTCTTAAAGATCAATCCGAGTGAATTCAAATAATTTTGAATAGTACTATATGCACAATTGCCATTTGATCCCTCTATTTCATGGTATTTAGTGCTAGGCCCTTCACAGCAACTTTCTCTCATACTCTAGTCCTTCCCCAAAGGATGGCACGCATATCGAGGCATGTTTTATAGGGTTTTAAGTGCAAAAATCACCCTTTTCGCTGCGTTTCACGCTTTTCGAGAAGATCCGGACGTCAGATCGAAAAACGGACTTCGCCAGGACGTCCGGCTCGACGAGACCTATCAGGTAGTGATTTTTGTTTTTTCGAGAAAACGCCCAGATAAAGTTCGGGTCCATAAAAACTGTGTAAAAATACAGTTTTCACGCTTTTCGAGACTCCAGGGTCGTCAAACGGAAATTCCGTCAGCGCCATTGCGTCCAGAATGATGAGACCGTTAAAAACGACTACCTGAAGTGCTATGATCGGAGTCCGGACAGTGAATCGGCTCGACGTTGACGCGAGAGGGATTAAAAATTAGGGTTTACTGTTCACTGTACCCGCGACTTAAGTCGCGGGTCCCGCCGGCTTCAACGTCGATTTCTGGGAGATCCGACCGTCAGATCTGAACAAGTTGAATATGGTTTTCACTCGGTTCGACGAGACGGTCGTACTCGTGGTCTCGGATCTTCGAGATCAGGCTCGGATTGAAAAGCGGTATTTCTGGCCCTATTTCTGTGCAAATTATACTGCAGAAAAGGGGCACTGTCGCTATCTGAATTCTTTCTGATCCGAATTCAACTTGACTTCAATCACTTTCACTTATTTATTTATTTTGCGAAAATTCAAGTTCTTACAGCCCTCGGCTAGGATGATGATGTGGAGAATAATGAGCCGGAGCCGGAGCCGAAGCCTGCGGTGGAGAATAACCACGGGGGGGATGGGGGAGATGAGGGCAGGTATCTTGATGTCGATGTCGATCTTGATTTCGGAAAGAATAAGAAGAAGAAGAAGAAGAAGAAGAAGAAGGGCGGACGGAGCACCCAGGAGGAGGAGGATTTGGACAAACTGGTTGCCGAGCTGGGCGAGGGCCCTTCCATGGCTGCTGCTGTGGCACTGCCTGTACCGCAGGCTGAGGAGGAAATGGGTGAAGAGAAAGAGGAGGCAGCGGCTATGGCTACGGGGGAAGAGGCTGCGGCATTGAAGAAATCACAGAAGAAAAAGAAGAAGAAGAGTGGGCGAACCGCCCAAGAGGAGGAGGACCTGGATAAGATCCTTGCCGAACTTGGAGAGGGGCCGCCACCTCCTGCCCCACCTTCAACTTCTGCTCCTCCTGCTGCTGCTGCATCTGCACCCCCCCTGTGGTAGAGGATTCGGTTCTTGCAGTTGCTACACATGAGGAGCAGGGTGAGGGTGAGGAGAAGGCGCTGACTCGCCGCGGAAAATGGCTAAGTCCTCAGTGTAAGTGAAAAATGGCTTCTCTGTAAAGGCGCTGACTCGCTCAGCGCCTTTAGTATAAAACACTAAAGGCGCTGAGTTGCTCAGCGCCTTTTGTATAAAACACTAGAGGCGCCTTTTGTGCTTTTTTTGAAATTGACCCTATAAAAATTTAAATTTTTGAAAATGGCGCCTTTTGAGCAACTCAGCGCCTTTAGTGTTTTATACTAAAGGCGCTGAGCAACTCAGCGCCTTTAGTGTTTTGTACTAAAGGCGCTGAGCGAGTCAGCGCCTTTACAGAGAAGCCATTTTTCACTTACACTGAGGACTTAGCCATTTTCCGCGGCGAAAAATGGCTAAGTCCTCAGTGTAAGCGAAAAATGGCTTCTCTGTAAAGGCGCTGAGTTGCTCAGCGCTTTTAGTATAAAACACTAAAGGCGCTGAGTAACTCAGCGCCTTTCGTATAAAACACTAAAGGCGCTGAGCAACTCAGCGCCTTTAGTGTTTTTTACTAAAGGCGCTGAGCAACTCAGCGCCTTTAGTGTTTTATACGAAAGGCGCTGAGCGCGTCAGCGCCTTTACAGGAATTTCACCAGACCACCCCACGCGCACCCGCGGCTGTGGCAAGATGACGTGGCGGACCCGGCTGACGTGGCGCGCTGACGTGGCAGGAAGAGGGCCATTTTTGCAAATATGAATTTTGCAGGGCCATTTTCAAAAATTTAAATTTTTATAGGGTCAATTTCAAAAAAAAAGCCCTAAAAAAAAGTGATAGTTAAATTTAATATAGAATAAATTTAATAAAAATAATTTGTTATAAAAATAATTTATTGTAAAAAAATTATTATAATATTTAAAAAAAATAATTTATTATAAATTATAATTTAATAAAAATAATTCATTATAATATTTAAATAAAAATAATATGTATTAATATATATAATTAATAATTTTATAATAAAAAATAATGTATTATAATATATAATAAATTGTGTCTACATAATTTAGCTTTAATTCAATTTATAATCTTAATAAAATTTAGAATTAATTCTTAGAATAGCACTATTCTACCAAAATGGTGGAATAGTTTATTCCAAGCTATTCCGGGATAGCCGAGAATACCAAGGTTTGACCGGGATAAAATATCCCAGCCAAAAATCATGTCGTTTGGCATGAATAGTGGGATAAAGTGGATTATTCCATCTTTATCCCCTAACCAAATATTTGTATAAATTAAAGGTTATATTTTAGTAAATAATACCGTTTAATTTTATTAAAATTAAAGTTAAAAATTTAAAATTTGTATAAATTTTAAAATTTATTAAATTTATAAATTTATTAAAAATTAAAGTTATAAATTTAAAAAGTTATAAAATTTAAATTTTCTGTTTTACGAGCTCTAGGTTCTTGTTACTTTTCTAGGTTTCCGATCTCATCCCCTTCTCCCGCATCCAGGGACGAGGCCATATATAGGCCCACAGGGGCCATGGCCCTCCCCAGAAATTTTAATTTGTGGATCAAGTTATCTAAAATATTATTTTGTGGGCCAAATTTGAAATACAATGAAGCCCGCTGGCCCACTCCCGGTTGCTTCCCTGGCCCGCTCCATGCCTCCTAGGCTCCTAGGCCCTAGCACGTGGGTCAGTCTGTGGGTGCACTAGCTATTAGGCTAGAACTTCTAGGCTTTGTTTGTTTTGAGAACGGGAACGGGAATTGTCACGCCCCGGGTCGAAACTGCGACCCGGGCTCGCCAACAGATCCGCCACCTATGCCAAAACCCGCATAGGCGAAGCGTCTAACCTGCAAAAGATAGTACTATAGCTACACAAATATCAGAGCTGAAATAAAATGCTGTAGAATAAAATCCAATTACTATACATCATGAATTAGAGTACAATATCCATTCCCTCAAATACAGATAATCATCATACAATGTCCTCAGTACAGCATCTCTCGACTATAAAAGGAGATAAACTAAAACTATAGTACATCAGTCTCTCCAAATACAAAAGATCTCTCTCCTCCAGATAAACAGTAAAAACCAGCCAACAGCTACGAGGAATCTCCAACCAGGGGATACAGCTACACTCCTCGGGTGGTAACGATCTAGCTCGTGACTCCCTCGCCCCGAACAACGACCGAAGATCAGCAACTCCAAAGAGGACTCTGCAAAACAGGGGGGGAAAAGAAGAGGAAACAACAGTGGGGGTGAGAACCACTAGTAAACCAGTAGCCTCCCCCTGTGGGTAAAGCCTCAAGCTCCGGCGTACCCACTAAGTCTACTAGAGGCAAGAAAAGGGCAGGTAGTAAAGCTGTAAACAGAACTACTGAATAAAAGGGGAAAACCACAACAAGTATGCCTCTAAATGCAATACCGAAGGAAATGACGGTATGAATGCACCAGGAAACAACATCTGGCTAAATAGACCCAATCTAGTGCCACCAGTAAACTGGTACTGCCTGCTCTGCCATCACTCACAACTCACCAACTGACCGGAACCCAACACGGTCTAAAGCCTACTCCGGAGTGGCACTCGAGGGGAGCGACCCACACGAGTAAAGTATCACTGTATCAAGCATCTCTGTAACCAATATCTCACAATAGCAGGACTGGATCATGACAATGATCAAAGTGGGAAACTCCGTCCACTAATGAAACCCCGATCCGATACAATAATACTCAAAAGTGGGAAATACCATCCACTAGAGAAATCTAATACCCAATCTGATGCAATAGTAAACATCCGGTCAACCGCCCAAAGTCCGCGGTCACCGCAATAACCCCCAACCCACAATTGGGTGAAATAATCAAGATCTGGTCAACCGCCTACTGTCCGCGGTTGCCGCAATAGCCCACAATCCAACATCAGGTACACCCTATCACTGACCCTCAGGTCCCAGCTACACTATCCCAAACCTCTGCTCGAACCCGAGCAACATGACTCAAAAGTCTAAATAAAAAGGAGAAAGAGAGCAATCATGGTTTCTCCTAAGTCAAATCCCAATATGATAGTGTAGCAATAAAATAGTGGCCTATCTAGATGTCCAAATAAGCATGCAAAAGTCCTCAGGCAATAAGAAATGGAGAATAGCAAATAACAGTTTTGCAGGTGTAACGAATAATAAATCCACATAAATATGTCCATCAAACTAATATCATCGGTCAACTACACATGCAAATAATCCCTGACCCATAATAAATCTCACAGTGGCACCCGCACATTGATGTGTCATTATGTCCTGACAATTAATCATTTAATCCACTTTCATAAATCTAGGTGCTAGTGTAGCATATTAATCATCACTAATAAATTATTCCAATGATCATGTTCCAACAGAAATATTATTCCCATAATGTCCCCAACATGCTATATTCACAAAATTAATCTCAGATGAGAGGCTCGCATTTATATCAGGCAATCATGCATAATAATCAATCAATATGCTCAAAAGTGGGGTTCTCTAATAAACTTAGTGAGCAGGTCAGAAGTAGAGGCATGCAACAACCACCCACCTGAAGCGCTAACTGTCCGGGTCCGTACAGCTGAAAATACCAAAAACTCGAATCCTGCGCTCCAACAAGTACAGTACACCCGAAACACTCCTGGCACAACACAAAGTCCACTAAATACACTTAGGCTCCCAAATAGTGCTCTTACAAATACATACAACAACAGTCCCAGAACTGTTAAATTATCACCTGCGGGAAGTGCCCAGAAAATTCCCAGAAAAATATCACAGCGATCCTCGCATCGATAGCTTCGAAACGGTACCTTGCACGCCCAAATCCGAGTTCGGTAAGTCAAGTTATAAATTCGGCAAGGTGGTAATCCAAACATCAAACTGTGAAGAAAAACTGCACACTGTACACTGAGAAAACAGTAATTTTCTCCTCGAAATAAATCTCATAAAATTCCAAGAAAAATACGAGCGCGTTCCTTGCGAAAAGTAGCCCAAAATCGACTCTTGAATCGCCTCGATCCGAAATTCCTACGCCGAGAAACAATTCGTCGAAGGTACCGCTGTCCAAACACCCAAACAGCAAAAGAGGGGGTCAAAGATGTCTCGAGAAACGTGCCAAAAGTGCGAAACAGAGCGAAGCGATCAACACGAAAATCGAAGCCTTACCTCTTAGGAACACGCTGTCGAAGAAATCATCCAAAAACTCCTCCTGGTTTGCCCACAATGAATTTCTGACTGAACAGCGACGGTAATGGGCCGAAATAGGGCGAAAACCGAGGCGAACTGTAAAAATGATATCGCCGTTGCCGAGCTTCCAGAGATTCCGGGAATCCACCACGAGATCAAGGGCATCAAGAGGAAGAGATTTGGTATAGAACTCTCCCTCCCATTCCCTCTCTAAGCTCGGAAAAAGGTGAGAAAGAGGGAGAGGAGGGGGTATATATAGGCCCACCAAAAATCTTTTCGGAAATGACCCCTGTGTCCATTTTTCCGGGCGCCCGAAATGTTTCGGGCGCAAACAGTGCGGCCCGGCCCACACTTTCGGGCGCGTACAGTAGCTCGGCCCGGCCCGACCCACTCCCCGCACGCGATCCGGTCGGACCGCACGGCCGTCCGACCCGCTCCACGCACTGACACGTGTCCCCAAACATGAAACAGCGGATCCGGCCGCTCCTCTCACGCCACGTGGCCGTCCTTGGTCAACGGGGCCGTTGGCGCCCGCCAATGGCGGGCCGCCACGTGGCGCCCGCGTGCGCCACCCTGCTGCCGTGCCCGCCAAGCCAGCCGGCCGCCGCCTGCCCCGCCTGCCGGCCGCCTGCCACCGCCGCCTGTCACGCCGTACGCGCACAGTAGCACACCCAATCCTCACGCGCCACGTGTCCAATCCAAACACTCGCCGCACCCGGTGCACAACACCCCCAAACACCGAACCAACAACGTGATGCCACGTGTCTCCAACCGGTCCACCGTGCACCACGCTACCTGCAATCTGCGCGCACAGTATCCAGTCCAATCCTCGCGCGCCACGTGTCCAAGCCACGTACTCGCTGCACCCGGTGCACGACACGCCATACACCGGACCAACAACGTGATGCCACGTGTCTCCAACCGGTCCACCGTGCACCACGCTACCTGCAATCTGCGCGCACAGTATCCAGTCCAATCCTCGCGCGCCACGTGTCCAAGCCACGTACTCGCTGCACCCGGTGCACGACACGCCATACACCGGACCAATGACAAGATGCCACGTGTTTTCCCGCCCGGTCCACCAAACACTCCCCTGTTCCGTAGGCCGGGACCAATGAACCGTCCAATCACGTGTTGCCACGTGGCACCCCTCTCCGGTGCACGCCGGCCGCGTGGACCGCGCACCCGCGCGCCCTGCCCGCGCCCACGCGCCCTGCCCGCCGCCGCTTTCCGCCTGCCCGAGGCCGCGCCGCGGCTCTCCGCCGCTGCCCGCCGCCGCCGGCCGCCGCCGGCATCGCCGGAATCACTGTTCCGGCGGTGAACAGTAACCCGAGCTCAAAAATGACCAGTAGGTAGTCCATTTTGACCGTTTTCGCGCGCTGAATCCGAATTTGACGTCCGTTTCGCCAAATTCCAACACTAAAAATTGCCGAAGGCTCCCGGAAGTTTATTCTTAGCCCGGATTTCGCGCGGAGCCCAAATTTAATATCCGCTTCACGCGAAACCACTTCTAAACCCTCCACGGGGTCCTCTGATCACTCACAGGGTCCATATAAGTCCGACGTCCCACACTTATGTCCAATTATGCCACAAACACCTCCAACACACCATGTAGGCCTCCAATGGCCACCCCAACGCACTGTAGCAGCTCTGCGGAGATCCGGGTTATCACATCCTCCCCCACTAAAAGAAAGTTTCGTCCTCGAAACTAAAGTCGTTCCTCAATACGGAATCTCAACCACATAAAGGGGGTAAATATCCAATCATCTACTACTCAAGCTCCCAAGGCTGACAAATACCTCCTCCAGAGGCGCAATGCGGTCCTCGGGTCTCCATCAAGAACAACATAAAGGCGGGCACTTTAGAAAAAACCGCACCAACTCAACCAGTGCAACTGGGCTAACTGCTCGAGCTATCAAGTAATCTGCATCGGCACAAGCCTCCGCTCTTCCCAGAGCCTCAGATGATCCAACCACAAGTCCATCGGCACAACAAGCTCGATCCAAGTACCTCTGTACTCCCGGGGCATCCGATATAGGTCCTCCAACTGATCACGTAAACTCTGATCTCTAATCCAAAACCAACAGGGTGTAGCAACACCTCCCCAGCTCTCGGGCATCAGCACACAACAATAAGCAGTTGAAAGAACCAGATCGCAAATCAATCTTCGAGAAGGCCCAGTACCCTTGCAGATGGTAAATCCAATCCTCCAGGTTCAACAAAGGGTACCTGCTCCAGGCGATCACTTCATCAAATTTCGGGAGTTGTGTCCTCAACTCCCAAACCGTGACATGCTAGGCAACTCCGAAAGGAAAGGAGCCCTAACCAGGGGGGGGGGTCCTCGCCTGGTCGCTCCCAAATCTTGACCATTCGAGGGAACCATTCAGCCGCGGTCTATCATCCAAAGAGTCCTCAGTGGCACCACCCTACGCCACGTTTGCCTCGACAGTCCACACAGCGCCAGCTGCGGAGTCAACACACTCAACCCCAAATAGCTCTCCTGCTTCGGGTATCCGCCACCACAATGGCCCTAACAGGTGAATTTGGATGCTTGCCACAAATCAAACTGTAACTTCATAGCTACTATGGGAGGCATCACTATATCTCACAGATCCATCCCCAACACTGGCGATGCTGAAATCAGGGCTGGTATCAATCTCATCACCAATTCGTCAAGCTCTGCTGGCACTATCCGGCTCACAAGCTCCTCACCTCAACAAATAACTGCCGGTCTCAGCCATTCACGCATAGCATCCATTTTGGCCGGATTTCCACCACCGCCTCCTATGGCTAGACTAAGTGATCCAAGGAGGTATGCTCTCGAAGCTACAACTTGTACCACAACAACTTGGCATACAGCTTCTTTCTCACAGACCTTGTTACACCATCTACAAGTACTCCACCAGCTCTAAACCATACAGAGATGGGGTAAAATCAGAATCTCCCAGAAGAATATCTCAAATAATTCTTCCAAGTGCAGCAAGAATACACAATTCCTCAGATCTTAAAGACGACAGGGCCTTAGTCATTCCATTTGTCCTCACTGCACTCATAATGCCCCTACCAGGTCCCGACCACCATCTTGGTGAAATACTCAGCTGTATGGTCCCAAAAGATACACGCATCAATAACGACAACTGCCGGAGTATAGCTCCATCAAAAGGTCCGAAATAATATCCAAACTTGCCTGCGGTCACACCACACAAGGACCCTCACTGTCGTGTGTCCACGACGTGACATCACCACTGTGTATCAACGGTGTGGCATCACCACCGTACAACAACGAGGTGGCACTAGGTCGAACAGACCCTCGATCCGTCAGATCCTGCAATTGCGCTATCAACTCTCTCAGCTCTACAGGTGATAATCCAATGAGGTTACTGGGGTTGGCGTGGTTCCCAGAACCACGTCAGCCGTAATCTCAATCTCCCTACCCGGCGGCATCATCATCAGCTCCGGTGGAATCACACCCGGGATCTCACGATAACAGGGATATCCTTGCGTCCCGGTGCCGCCGTAGGCACCTCGCGCATAGTCGCTGCAACCTGTGCGCTCTGACTGTCTCAATGAACAAGTCTCAAATGTCTGCTTGCAGGAGATCATAACCTTCCTTCTCCGCAGTCATACACCAAGTGGCACTGTGCCAACTAATCCCACGCACTGGGTCAAACACTGCCCAGGTACCACTACCAATAAGCCTGCCGATACCACTCGGGGTCTCAACTGCACTGGACATGATCCACAACCTCCTCCACATGCACCATCCCAACAGGAACCTGTACTTGTAGTGCATGTGGTAACAAATCTGCCTCTAGTCCATGCAGGAATGCAACCTGCCCTAACTTCGACTGCTGTGATGAAATCACACCTGCGACGACCCGATCCACTGCCTTGGTGCCCTCCACCCATGCAGTACAGTCTCAACCGCTCAATGCAGGTGGTCGTCACTTAATCTGCCTGAAAATCAAGGCTATCCTCAAAAGGAGCACAATTCTCCGCCTTACTCACACTGAGGCGAGGAATAAAGCCCTTCGCAGACAACAATCCACGCTACCGCTGCGCCACTCTGATAATGATGCAGATGCTGTCACCGGGGTCCACCTGACCTCTGACATCTCAGAAAATCCACTATTGCGATCGTCATATGACAAACACAATTGATTCCTGCAATTCCTCATTCAATCATCCTTACTCAGCTCACCCCTCAAACACATCCATTGTGCCCCAAACATGCAGGTTAATAATCACAAAGGGGTAACCTTCCTTTGGGTAAGCTTTACATAATCTGTCCACAAGGATGTCCACCATCCAGAAAGGAAAACGAAAGTGCCACAGCCAACCAATCTGTCCCCCAGCACTTAGCGCCAAGCGCCTCTATCCAGAACTCGCCTCTGGCGGCAGATCCTTATCCAAAGGAACTGCAACAGTACACTCCATACACAATGCTTACTCCATCGAGGCATCTAAAATCCAAAATCCAAGACAGGGGGGAATCAGATAACAAAAGGGTATTCTGGCGCAATCCACTGCCAGTCGCACGCATCCTACGCGCTTCGTCCCTCGAAACCTGGAGCGTACAGTTCAACAACTGCATAAACTTCCCAGCACAGGGGGACCCTCAATTAATCACTCCATCACCACCAACCACGATTTTGCCTCCAAAGGCTCCAACTCAAATCCATAAATTAGGGGGTTCATCTGCCAAAACTGGCTCTATCCATCAATGATGTCCCACAGCTCCCCCACTATCAGCAATCCACCCTGCCTCGGTGCCGCAACACCAAACATTGGCACGGGGCCGCTCGCTCCATCGACGCCTCAGAAATCACTGCCGCTGAGGATACAATAACCAGGTGGTCTCAGGAGAAAAACACTGTCGGGCTGCCCACTGCTCCGACAACTGTGTCACCTAGACCAGCGGCTCACTCTGCCGCTGATAAACCTCAGACAATCCTGCCATCGGGGCCTGAAGCTCTCTAACCTCTATCCGGGTATCCGGCCCCAAAAACAATCCGCTCGAGCTCCACCGCTGCGACGAGTGCACACCAATCCGCACAACGCGTCGGGGAGACACCGCTCACCCCGACCAACTGCACCACAGCACAAAACACAACTCGACCCAATCCAGCGAGAGTCTGGAGCATGTCAACCGTTCCGCCGCATTATGTTGTCTGCAGCCAACATAATTGCTTAGGAAAATAAATATGCCAATCACCCATCCCATCACTCGGGAGAGGTATAAAATCCAATCAGGACTCTCGCTAAAAATCACGACTCTCTCGAAGTCATCCTAGGGTCCAGCCATAAGCCTAGGGTTTCTACAGTCCCAATTGACCTATCCCTAAGCTCTGATACCAACCTAATCTGTCACGCCCCGGGTCGAAACTGCGACCCGGGCTCGCCAACAGATCCGCCACCTATGCCAAAACCCGCATAGGCGAAGCGTCTAACCTGCAAAAGATAGTACTATAGCTACACAAATATCAGAGCTGAAATAAAATGCTGTAGAATAAAATCCAATTACTATACATCATGAATTAGAGTACAATATCCATTCCCTCAAATACAGATAATCATCATACAATGTCCTCAGTACAGCATCTCTCGACTATAAAAGGAGATAAACTAAAACTATAGTACATCAGTCTCTCCAAATACAAAAGATCTCTCTCCTCCAGATAAACAGTAAAAACCAGCCAACAGCTACGAGGAATCTCCAACCAGGGGATACAGCTACACTCCTCGGGTGGTAACGATCTAGCTCGTGACTCCCTCGCCCCGAACAACGACCGAAGATCAGCAACTCCAAAGAGGACTCTGCAAAACAGGAGGGGGAAAAGAAGAGGAAACAACAGTGGGGGTGAGAACCACTAGTAAACCAGTAGCCTCCCCCTGTGGGTAAAGCCTCAAGCTCCGGCGTACCCACTAAGTCTACTAGAGGCAAGAAAAGGGCAGGTAGTAAAGCTGTAAACAGAACTACTGAATAAAAGGGGAAAACCACAACAAGTATGCCTCTAAATGCAGTACCGAAGGAAATGACGGTATGAATGCACCAGAAAACAACATCTGGCTAAATAGACCCAATCTAGTGCCACCAGTAAACTGGTACTGCCTGCTCTGCCATCACTCACAACTCACCAACTGACCGGAACCCAACACGGTCTAAAGCCTACTCCGGAGTGGCACTCGAGGGGAGCGACCCACACGAGTAAAGTATCACTGTATCAAGCATCTCTGTAACCAATATCTCACGATAGCAGGACTGGATCATGACAATGATCAAAGTGGGAAACTCCGTCCACTAATGAAACCCCGATCCGATACAATAAAACTCAAAAGTGGGAAATACCATCCACTAGAGGAATCTAATACCCAATCTGATGCAATAGTAAACATCCGGTCAACCGCCCAAAGTCCGCGGTCACCGCAATAACCCCCAACCCACAATTGGGTGAAATAATCAAGATCTGGTCAACCGCCTACTGTCCGCGGTTGCCGCAATAGCCCACAATCCAACATCAGGTACATCCTATCACTGACCCTCAGGTCCCAGCTACACTATCCCAAACCTCTGCTCGAACCCGAGCAACATGACTCAAAAGTCTAAATAAAAAGGAGAAAGAGAGCAATCATGGTTTCTCCTAAGTCAATTCCCAATATGATAGTGTAGCAATAAAATAGTGGCCTATCTAGATGTCCAATTAAGTATGCAAAAGTCCTCAGGCAATAAGAAATGGAGAATGGCAAATAACAGTTTTGCAGGTGTAACGAATAATAAATCCACATAAATATGTCCATCAAACTAATATCATCGGTCAACTACACATGCAAATAATCCCTGACCCATAATAAATCTCACAGTGGCACCCGCACATTGATGTGTCATTATGTCCTGACAATTAATCATTTAACCCACTTTCATAAATCTAGGTGCTAGTGTAGCATATTAATCATCACTAATAAATTATTCCAATGATCATGTTCCAACAGAAATATTATTCCCATAATGTCCCCAACATGCTATATTCACAAAATTAATCTCAGATGAGAGGCTCGCATTTATATCAGGCAATCATGCATAATAATCAATCAATATGCTCAAAAGGGGGGTTCTCTGATAAACTTAGTGAGCAGGTCAGAAGTAGAGGCGTGCAACAACCACCCACCTGAAGCGCTAACTGTCCGGGTCCGTACAGCTGAAAATACCAAAAACTCCAATCCTGCGCTCCAACAAGAACAGTACACCCGAAACACTCCTGGCACAACACAAAGTCCACTAAATACACTTAGGCTCCCAAATAGTGCTCTTACAAATACATACAACAACAGTCCCAGAACTGTCAAATTATCACCTGCAGGAAGTGCCTAGAAAATTCCCAGAAAAATATCACAGCGATCCTCGCATCGATAGCTTCGAAACGGTACCTTGCACGCCCAAATCCGAGTTCGGTAAGTCAAGTTATAAATTCGGCAAGGTGGTAATCCAAACATCAAACTGTGAAGAAAAACTGCACACTGTACACTGAGAAAACAGTAATTTTCTCCTCGAAATAAATCTCATAAAATTCCAAGAAAAATACGAGCGCGTTCCTTGCGAAAAGTAGCCCAAAATCGACTCTTGAATCGCCTCGATCCGAAATTCCTACGCCGAGAAACAATTCGTCGAAGGTACCGCTGTCCAAACACCCAAACAGCAAAAGAGGGGGTCAAAGATGTCTCGGGAAACGTGCCAAAAGTGCGAAACAGAGCGAAGCGATCAACACGAAAATCGAAGCCTTACCTCTTAGGAACACGCTGTCGAAGAAATCATCCAAAAACTCCTCCTGGTTTGCCCACAATGAATTTCTGACTGAACAGCGACGGTAATGGGCCGAAATGGGGCGAAAACCGAGGCGAACTGTAAAAATGATATCGCCGTTGCCGAGCTTCCAGAGATTCCGGGAATCCACCACGAGATCAAGGGCATCAAGAGGAAGAGATTTGGTATAGAACTCTCCCTCCCATTCCCTCTCTAAGCTCGGAAAAAGGTGAGAAAGAGGGAGAGGAGGGGGTATATATAGGCCCACCAAAAATCTTTTCGGAAATGACCCCTGTGTCCATTTTTCCGGGCGCCCGAAATGTTTCGGGCGCAAACAGTGCGGCCCGGCCCACACTTTCGGGCGCGCACAGTAGCTCGGCCCGGCCCGGCCCACTCCCCGCACGCGATCCGGTTGGACCGCACGGCCGTCCGACCCGCTCCACGCACTGACACGTGTCCCCAAACATGAAACAGCGGATCCGGCCGCTCCTCTCACGCCACGTGGCCGTCCTTGGTCAACGGGGCCATTGGCGCCCGCCAATGGCGGGCCGCCACGTGGCGCCCGCGTGCGCCACCCTGCTGCCGTGCCCGCCACGCCAGCCGGCCGCCGCCTGCCCCGCCTGCCGGCCGCCTGCCACCGCCGCCTGTCACGCCGTACGCGCACAGTAGCACACCCAATCCTCACGCGCCACGTGTCCAATCCAAACACTCGCCGCACCCGGTGCACAACACCCCCAAACACCGAACCAACAACGTGATGCCACGTGTCTCCAACCGGTCCACCGTGCACCACGCTACCTGCAATCTGCGCGCACAGTATCCAGTCCAATCCTCGCGCGCCACGTGTCCAAGCCACGTACTCGCTGCACCCGGTGCACGACACGCCATACACCGGACCAACAACGTGATGCCACGTGTCTCCAACCGGTCCACCGTGCACCACGCTACCTGCAATCTGCGCGCACAGTATCCAGTCCAATCCTCGCGCGCCACGTGTCCAAGCCACGTACTCGCTGCACCCGGTGCACGACACGCCATACACCGGACCAATGACAAGATGCCACGTGTTTTCCCGCCCGGTCCACCAAACACTCCCCTGTTCCGTAGGCCGGGACCAATGAACCGTCCAATCACGTGTTGCCACGTGGCACCCCTCTCCGGTGCACGCCGGCCGCGTGGACCGCGCACCCGCGCGCTCTGCCCGCGGGCCCTGCCCGCGCCCACGCGCCCTGCCCGCCGCCGCTTTTCGCCTGCCCGAGGCCGCGCCGCCGCCGGCCGCCGCCGGCGATCGCCGGAATCACTGTTCCGGCGGTGAACAGTAACCCGAGCTCAAAAATGACCAGTAGGTAGTCCATTTTGACCGTTTTCGCGCGCTGAATCCGAATTTGACGTCCGTTTCGTCAAATTCCAACACTAAAAATTGCCGAAGGCTCCCGGAAGTGTATTCTTAGCCCGGATTTCGCGCGGAGCCCAAATTTAATATCCGCTTCACGCGAAACCACTTCTAAACCCTCCACGGGGTCTCTGATCACTCACAGGGTCCATATAAGTCCGACGTCCCACACTTATGTCCAATTATGCCACAAACACCTCCAACACACCATGTAGGCCTCCAATGGCCACCCCAACGCACTGTAGCAGCTCTGCGGAGATCCGGGTTATCACAGGAATAGCGGGCTTATCCCCCTTATTCTGCCAAACGCACCTGAAATCGTCTGGTATTGCTTAACCCAGAATAGCGAGAATAGCGGAATTAACAAATCCCACCTTAATATTTTACTATTAAATTTTTTACCATTCTACCCTTTTTATCTACTTTATCTCATCCCAACATATTATTTTAATAAAAACTCTCTTCTCACTCTCTCTCCTCTTCCCTTCTTTCTCTCTTCCCAATACACTCTCATCATCACAAATCCCTCTCTCCTCTCTCTCTTTTCCTTCATCCCACCTCCTTTCTCTCTTCCCAATACACTCTCATCATCACAAATTAATATTATAAAATTTTAAATTTATTATTTAAAATAAATATTATAAAATTTATTATTTAAAATAAATATTATAAAATTTTAAATATTAAAATTAAAATGTTGAAATTTTATATTTTAAATTTAAATTTTAAGTTGAACAGATTAATTATTAAATTAAATGTATTAATTTATAATAATATATTTTAATTATGATTATAAATTTATTTATATTTTCTTAAACCAATAATCCATGAATTAAGACGAGATAAACGAGGTTAGCAAATTTTAATGACATAATAAAGCTCGTTGGTACAAATTTACAAATATTTATCAAATATACGAATTTTGTGAATTTTTAAAAAATTTATATTAAAAATTAATTATTTAAAATTAATATTATAAAATTGTAAATCTTAAAATTAAAATGTTGAAATTTTATATTTTAAATTTAATTTTTAAATTGAACAGATTAATTATTAAATTAAATGTATTATTTTATAATAATACATTTTAATTATGATTATAAATTTATTTATATTTTCTTAAACCAATAATCCATGAATTAAGACGAGATAAACGAGGTTAGCAAATTTTAATGACATAATAAAGCTCGTTGGTACAAATTTACAAATATTTATCAAATATACGAATTTTGTGAATTTTTAAAAAAATTTATATTAAAAATTAATTATTTAAAATTAATATTATAAAATTGTAAATCTTAAAATTAAAATGGTGAAATTTTATATTTTAAATTTAAATTTTAAGTTGAAAAAATTATTTATTAAATTAAATGTATTATTTTTAAATAATATATTTTAATTACGATTATAATTTTACTTTTATTTTTTTAAACTATTAATCTATTAATTAAAACGAACTAATCAATTTTTAACAACTTTTATCACATATTAACTCTTGGGGGCAGAAAGGTAATTTACCCATCTTATCCTCTTTATCCCTCCTATTCTCCAAACACAAATTCTCTTATCCCTAGAACCATTCCCAAACGAGATTAAGCTCTAGTTCCTAATTTTATACCTATCCCCGGTTTAGCGGGAACTGGCTTAACCCCGAACCAAACGCAGCCCTAGGGTTTTTCCTCGCAAGTCCCAACCAAAGCCCCCTCCTTGGAGCCTCTCGCTATGCGAATCGCTTCCGCAAGGTCCAATTTTTGAGCAGGTGAATCGATTCTCATCTCCTTGTATTCGATCGATCGCCCAATCTCCGCACATTAGAGCATTTTTCTCCGATTTGGTTAGTATAGGCGTTCCCGTTCTGGATCCGTGCTCATACCCTACCGAATCTGAGCTCCGATCTTGCTAGGGTTTGTTTCGGTACCACCTTTAGGGTTTATTCGCCAAGTCTCCTGATTTTTTTTTTTTTACTTTTATTCAGTAAATTTTCATATTTTCTCGAGTATTTGGTGCTTTGGCTCTAATTCGGGAGTTTTGGATCCGATTTGGCTGGAATTTCTATTGCAATGTGTAATTTTCTTGCACTAGTTTCCATTTCCTTTTGATTTCATGAATCTTCTCCTAGGGTAGTTCGATTACTCATGAACTTGAGGAAATGGGCTTGATTTAGAAGATGATACTACTATAAATTTCTAGAGGGCTTGTAAAGTTTGCGACTTTTTGATAAAGCCACTTCCATGAATGGCAACTTATTCTATCACTTCTGGGGTTAGATATTGGTATTGGGGAACTTGTGAAAATGATGAAATGTGCTCTTATTCTCTCTTTACAAGAAGTCCCCCCTTTGATATTCCATAGTGCCACTAGATAACAATAGTCGTGCACTGGTACTTTCAAATCCACTTTTGTTTTGCAGAAAAAAGGGGAAAAAAAACTATCAGATTCTGCCTGTAGAGTAGATTTTGTTATAAGTTTACGCATGAAGGAAAAGGAAGGTGGAATACTACATTCAAGGTTTTCGCCATTAGCAGCCAATTTCGGCCAGCCTGAAAGTCAATATTTTGGTATGAACATTGTGATTCGCAGAAAAGGCGGCAAGTATATGTAGAATAGATAGAGTGGTTGCAGATACCCAGCTTTAATCTTTGTTTTGTGACTAAGTAGGATTTTTTTTTTTTTTTTTTTGAGAGAAAAGCAGCATGCTACCTGCATCATTTATTTTTAAAATAAATTTAGCTGGAAATATGAAGCAACTAGGCTTCGAACTCGGGTCTTAGGTATCAACCACCAAGCCCTTTGCGTTATCATACTTTTTTTTTCATGCGTTATCATACTTTTGAGAGAAAAGTGTAAAGAGATTACTATTGATTCAATCATTTGCAATTTTCTCATGCAGATTACTATTGATTCAATCATTGATGGATTTCGTGACTTGAAGGAGCGTCGAGCACTATTCTAACTTTTGAATGGTAAGCAATTTTTTTAAAATTTTATTAGCATTTTTGTATTTTGAATTTTTTATATATAATTTGTTTTATTAATAATTTTTAAAAATTAATATATTTTATATAATATATTTTTGGCCCTCCCAGAATAAACTCCTGGCTTCATCCCTGCATGCAGATTACTATTGATTCAATCATTGATGGATTTCGTGACTTGAAGGAGCGTCGAGCACTATTCTAACTTTTGAATGGTAAGCAATTTTTTTAAAATTTTTATTAGCATTTTTGTATTTTGAATTTTTTATATATAATTTGTTTTATTAATAATTTTTAAAAATTAATATATTTTATATAATATATTTTTGGCCCCCCCAGAATCAAACTCCTGGCTTCGTCCCTGCTCGCATCCTCTCTCTCTCGCTGTAGCTGCATCACTCCTGTGATCTATTCGAAGCTTCGCGAATTCTCCGGAGGCGGCGATGGGGCGGAAGAAGAACGTGACGATCGACGACGACGAGTACTCTTTCCCCCAGGAGGACGATGACGCCCCGCCGCCGGAGAAGGAGACCCGATCTGCCACGGCCGCGAACAAGAAGAACAAGAAGGGCGCCAAGGCCCAGCGTGGCGCCGCTGCGGAGGAGGAGGCGGCGACGGTGGAAGACGAGGAGGAGGAGCCTGCTCCGATCGTCTTTTCAGGTAAGAAGAAATCATCTAAATCTAAGAAGAGTAGTGGTAGTAGCGGTGTGAGCGCGTTTAGCGCCCTCAACGCCCTCGGCGAGGATGATGATGTGGAGAATAATGAGCCGGAGCCGGAGCCGAAGCCTGCGGTGGAGAATAACCACGGGGGGGATGGGGGAGATGAGGGCAGGGATCTTGATGTCGATGTCGATCTTGATTTCGGGAAGAATAAGAAGAAGAAGAAGAAGAAGGGCGGACGGAGCACCCAGGAGGAGGAGGATTTGGACAAACTGGTTGCCGAGTTGGGCGAGGGCCCTTCCATGGCTGCTGCTGTGGCACTGCCTGTACCGCAGGCTGAGGAGGAAATGGGTGAAGAGAAAGAGGAGGCAGCGGCTATGGCTACGGGGGAAGAGGCTGCGGCATTGAAGAAATCACAGAAGAAAAAGAAGAAGAAGAGTGGGCGGACCGCCCAAGAGGAGGAGGACCTGGATAAGATCCTTGCCGAACTTGGAGAGGGGCCGCCACCTCCTGCCCCACCTTCAACTTCTGCTCCTCCTGCTGCTGCTGCTGCTGCTGCATCTGCACCCCCCCTGTGGTAGAGGATTCGGTTCTTGCAGTTGCTACACATGAGGAGCAGGGTGAGGGTGAGGAGAAGGATGGGGAAGGTGAGGTGGAGTCGGCTGCAGCAAAGAAGAAGAAGAAGAAGAAGGAGAAAGAGAAAGAGAAGAAGGCGGCTGCAGCAGCCGCTGCTGCATCTGCTGCGGCAGTGGAGTTCAAGGAGGAGAAGAAGGAGGAAGCCAAGGGGAAGGGTCCTGCCGGAAAGAAGCCCTCGAAGGCTGTGAGGGAGATGCAGGAGGCGCTGGCGAGGATGAAGGAGGCAGAGGAGAGGAAGAAGCGGGAGGAGGAGGAGCGACTGCGGAGGGAGGAGGAGGAGAGGAAGCGGCTAGAGGAGCTTGAGAGGCTTAAGGAGGAGGCTAAAAGGCGAAAGAAAGAGAGGGAAAAGGAGAAGTTGCTGAAGAAGAAGCAGGAGGGCAAGCTCTTGACCGCGAAGCAAAGAGAAGAGCAGAAGAGGTTGGAGGCTATGAGGAAACAATTCCTTGCTCAGAGCGATGCACCTGCAGCTGATGGTGTTAGCGGTGGTGGTGAGGTAAAGAAAAGGCCAAAGTACGAAACGAAGAAGCACAGACCGGCTCAGGCAAAGGCTGTAGAAGTGGAAAAGGTGGCTGAGACTCAGCAAGAGACCAATGAACCTGATAATAACGAGGAGGATGTTGAAGATTCATTGGCTTTGGCTGAAGATCAGTCGCAATCTCATGGTGTGGAGGGTGATGACACAGTGGATGGCCACCTGGAGGAGCCAGAGGAGGCTAAACCAATGGAAGAAGATGAAGATGAGGACGAAGATGAATGGGATGCAAAGAGCTGGGACAATGTGGATGTGACATTGCCTGCTACAAGTCCCTTTGACGAGGAAGAACAGGAGGAAACAGAGGCCAAGCATGTCGCTAAAAAGAGTGCACCGCCTGAACCTCAGGAAATTCTTAAAGCCCCTGCAAAGCCTGCTGTCAAGAAGGTCGTTGCTCCGCATGCAAATTCAAAGAAGATTGAGCCAGAGGCTGGAGAGAATGAACCAGAAAGTAAATCCAGCACCAACATTAAAAAAGAAAAAGTAGTGGTTGCAAAGCAAGAAATTAAGGCTACAGAGGAGAATGCAAAGAAAGGTAGCAGTGACTTGCGATCACCCATATGTTGCATTCTTGGCCATGTTGATACTGGGAAGACCAAGTTGCTAGATTGTATTAGGCAGACTAATGTGCAGGAGGGAGAGGCTGGTGGTATTACCCAACAGATTGGGGCTACGTATTTCCCGACTGAGAATATAAGAGAGAGAACCAAGGAGCTAAAGGCGGATGCGACACTGAAAGTTCCTGGCTTGCTTGTTATTGATACCCCTGGCCACGAATCCTTCACTAACCTGCGTTCCAGAGGCTCGAGCTTGTGTGATATCGCCATATTGGTCGTGGACATCATGCATGGGTTGGAGCCACAAACTATAGAATCTCTGAATCTCTTGAAAAGTAGGAACACAGAGTTCATTGTTGCTTTAAATAAAGTAAGTTCTTGAACTTTCTTGGCAAGCAGGCTTGGTAGGGTGTCTCCATCTCATGTTTATTTTTCTTCTATGTTGGTTAGGTTGATCGACTATACGGATGGAAGAGAAGTCCTAATGCCCCTATAGTGAAGACTCTCAAACTACAGTCTGAAGATGTTAAAAGGGAGTTTAATATGAGGCTAACTCAAGTCAGTATGCTTTACTTCCTATTATTTGTGTCTTGATAGGATCATCAAACTTACTGGCTAAATTTGTTTACACCTGGTCTTTCAACAGATAGTAACACAATTCAAGGAGCAGGGTCTAAATACTGCTCTTTACTACAAAAATAAGGAGATGGGTGAAACGTTTAATATTGTCCCCACTAGTGCTATAAGGTACATTTTTGGTAGATACTACCTATCTGTGTTTAATAGAGCAGAAGATTTCTGAAAAGCATAATAGCACTTTCTTAAGCTTTGCTTTCGGTAACTGGTGATATGCATCCTATTGCAGTGGAGAAGGGATTCCAGATCTTCTGCTACTGTTGATTCAGTGGGCGCAGAAGACAATGGTAGAGAAGCTAACCTATGTCGATGAAGTCCAGGTTTGCTCTAAATTATGCATTCTTGCCTTTTGGATTCCTAACTGTTCTAAGTATTCAGTTTGTTCGTCAGTTTTCATTTCTTTATTTACTCTTCTAATTGAATTTAATTTTATGTGTGTATGTATGTTTATGTATACCCATGTGTTAAGAATGTGTCTCAATGTTATATCAGAAGTTACTGTATTGGTGAAATGATTCTTATTTTTTACATTTTTCAGTGCACTGTGCTGGAAGTTAAGGTTGTTGAAGGTCTAGGCACTACCATTGATGTTGTGCTGGTAAATGGTATACTTCATGAAGGGGATCAAATAGTTGTGTGTGGCATGCAGGTACTTAGTTTTAAACTGCTATTCTTGTTCTTTTGCATATAAGTGCTCCTCTCTTAAATATCCAAGCCTTACCGTAATTTAATTTTCATTCAGGGCCCTATTGTGACAAATATTAGAGCTCTATTAACCCCTCATCCAATGAAGGAACTTCGAGTAAAGGTCTGTTGCTATTTTCAATGATATGTTTCTTCTCTTGCCAGTTTTTATTGTGTAACACTCAACTAACCAAGTTTATATTCTTAGAAATGAAGTAGTTCTTTACTGGTGAGTATGTTACTATCTTCTATGATATGTTTCTTCTCTTGCCAGTTTTTCCTGTGTAACACTCAACTAAACCAAGTTTATATTTAGGGGGTGTAATGTGGGCCGTGCCGGGCCGGCATGACCTACATTCTCTTGGGCCAAACCGGGCCAGGGGTTGGCCCGGCTAAAATTCGAACCAGGCCGTGCCGGGCCGGATTTCATGGATGCCTGGCCCAACACAGCCCTCCGATCCCGGTTGGCATAGGCCGTGCGGGGCGGGGCCGTGCTCCGGTCCGGCCCTTTACCTTTTTTAATTTTATTAAATTATATAAAATAAGCCAAAATGTTAGCTAAAAAAATAATTTTTTTTTAAAATATCTATGAAGTAAAACTTTTTTAAAATAATTAACAAATTTTATAAAAATTTGAATTGTTTTTTTAAAACAACTCTTTTTTCCAAAGGGTCTGTTTTGGCAGACCCTTTGGGAGATGGGCCCATCTCCCAAGAAGGGCCTAGGGCTTGGCCATTCTTTTTCTCTCCCTTGGGAGTTGGGGAGCTAGGCTGGCTCCCCAACTCTGGCTCCCCAACTCCCAAGGTCCGGCTTGGCCAGCGCAGGACCGGGCATGGGCCGTGCTGTGCTGGGCCGCGGGCCAAACTATCAGTCCAGCACCGCACGGGCCGTGCCGACGTCCCCTGTTTGTTTGGGCCAGCACCGCCCATGATATCAGGCCGGGCCTGCCCGGTACGAGTTCTACAGTACCCGTCCCATGCCTAGGCCCGGTCCATTGCCCCAGCCCGTTTTACATCCCTATTTATATTCTTAGATATGAAGTAGTACTTTACTGCTTTCTTGTCCTGATTTTCAACAGAAAATTTGTGGCTTCATTGTATGGGCTGCATGTTATAAGAAATTTTGTTTTCGTCCTCGAGCTTATTAGTGGTCCTTAAACTCTTATAACAGTCTCACTATAGTCATATCTATTATTAGAGGCCTAGAAGATAATTATTGCCTACATGGAGTACATCTGTGTTCCATGCATTTGTCAGCTTGTATTATATATTTATATAGATGGATAATCGATGAATTCATGGTGCATGTACAAATGAACTAAATGCAAGAAACAATTTTGACTCAAATGAACTAAATGCAAGAAACAATTTTTACTCAACGAGATGCTTTCACGTTTTCTGTACGGAATGGAGATTCTATTCATAAATGCAGTGATGCTGAGGGACCCACGCAAAATTATTTTGTGGAAACAGATGATAAACTCGAAAAATCGCGTCCTGCATGGATGGACCGTATCCTGAATGCTATGCCGTATGGACCCTTAGATGATACCTTATTCAAAGTTAAGGGTCTCGAATGTCAAACATAAAAAATTGAGGTCACAAAATGACTGACCAGTAGTGAACTTTGCAAATTAGTAACTGTTTGAACTTACATGCAATTGGCAAATATTGGTTTCGGAGAGATTGTAATTGTACGCCCTGCATGAGTTTCTCTTGTAGCGAAAAATCAACATTTACTATTTTATTTTATTTGCCTCTGTGTGAGTTTGTTGTTTTTCAAATTTATTAACTGGGCATCACAACATTCAGTCCAACTATTTGGGTTGGCTTTCCTATCGTCATTCTGCTATTTGGCTAGTTCTGTAAAGTTTGTCAAACCAAGTGCTATTGTATTTTCTTTCAATACTTTTTGTTGATTTTGGTCTTTCTATCCATATTATGGCTTGTTTGTAAACTGAATCTCTCCCTGTTACTTGCACTTTATGGCCTTTACTGACTTGCCCAAGCATCTCTATCGGTTTTCATATATTTTATCCTCTATGATCGCTATACCCATAGATATCATTCTTAATATTTGTCTTTTCATGTGGTCCTGTTCATGCACCACACCATCTTCATCTCCTGACACTCGATTTTCAAAGAGTTTAGACAAACAAGAATCAGAAAGAAAAGGTGGATGATATATATTACTAACTAGACCATCTATAGAATTAGAGGTAAAAACATTGGGTGCAATGATGGCTCGCTATGATAGCACGGCTATGCAAATAAATTATAAGGCCGCTGGGACTTTATATTGTCTCAAGATTGTACGGCTGCTAATTCATGCATGACCTTTCAAATAACTTTCTAGGTAGAGAATGGCAGTAGCTTTCTCAGTTCTCACAGATTGAAACCAAAGAAGAAAGGAGATTTAGACACAGGAGAAGGTCAAGTCTCATATCATAAAAAGAAGAACAAAAAGTAGAAAGATATATATATATATATATATATATATATATATATATATATGAGTAGAGCTTATATACTTTCAAAAGCACAAGCTCATAGGATTTGTATTGAGATCCGTGTTATTGTAAAGACATTTAAGAAGAGAAAGTACAATTGTAAAAATCCCAATTCAAATCCTATGGTAAAAAATTCACAAGTATGGATGAGCTTGTACTTTTGAAAGTATATAAGCTTTACTCTCTCTCTCTCTCTCTCTCTCTCTCTATATATATATATATATATATATATATATATATATATATATAGTAGCCTAGCTCTATATGAGTCCGACTACTATACTATCGGTAGCACGGAGGATGCGGCTTCCGAATCGACAATCGGTTCCGTTAAACTTGATCTACGCTATTGGAAATATTTGCACACTAAATTTTATATTTTTTCGACATCATTTACCAAGTAATCAAAGGGTTTCAAAAGTGACAGTTTTAATGGTCGATGTGGTACGTTTGTAAGTTCAACGGTATAGAACAATCCAAATTACGTGAAACTTTAATCGAAAATTCTACTTAACATAAAGAGTAAGATCAAAATTTATGATTTGAAATTTAATTCTTTTATCACTATTTTTTATGAGATTTTTATTTTCAGCCGTTCATTTTTACACTATTTATTTGATATATAAATGATGTCGAAAAATCATGAAATTTGGTTTCTAGATATTTCCAATAGCGTAGATCAAGTCTAACGGAATCGATCACCGATCCTGAAGCCGCATAATTAAAAACAACTTGGTAGCACTGAGGCCTCCATACTACCGATAGTATAGTAGCCTAGCTATATATATATGTATATATATATATAGCTTCAAGCGCTTATATATTATCAAGATAGCCATATATAGCTTCAAGCGCTTATATATTATCAAGATAGCCATATATAGCTTCAAGCGCTTATATTATCAAGATAGCCTGCAAAACTCATGATAAAGAGGACTTTGGTGTGCCTACAATGATCTAGGGGAAGAGCAGACAATAAAGGCATTCTTGTTTGTGTTGTAGGAGAGAGCCTTTTTCGGTTGGATAAAGTGTTTGTGGACTTCTCTTCTTTTTTTTTTTATCCTTTTTTTTCCCCACTAAAAAGAGTTTACAAACTAACCTACAATAACAAGAATATCAAAGTCACAATTTCTGCTTTCCAGGTAACTTCAATTGCATGGCACCTGAGGAACCTAAAAAAATAAATGAGATAAAGATTACCAAATGCACCCTTATATCTATTTCTTGTTTTATTTTTTAGGTTTTTAGTATCATTGTTTCTAACCGATAAAACTGCTGCCCAAACTGCACCAGGGCTCATATCAACATCACAAGGAGCTAAAGGCTGCACAAGGGGTGAAACTTTCAGCACAGGTGATGCTCATTCTCATCTCTGCTACTTCCTCTTTCCTGAATTATGTACAAATTGCTGATGATCAATTTGCTTTCAGGGACTTGAACACGCGATTGCAGGGACTGCTCTATATGTTGTAAAGCCTGATGATGATCTCGAAGAGATAAAAGAAGCAGTTATGCATGACATGAAGAAGGTCATGAGCCGGATTGACAAGAGTGGTGAGGGTGTGTACGTCCAAGCCTCCACACTTGGGTCCTTGGAGGCCCTAACCGAGTTCTTAAAAAGTCCAGCTGTGAATATTCCCTTCAGCGACTTTAGTATAGGCCCGGTCCACAAGAAGGATGTGATGAAGGCCAGTGTAATGCTGGAGAGGAGAAAGGAATATGCTACCATATTGGCGTTTGATGTCAAAGTGATGCCTGATGCTCGTGAGCTTGCGGATGAGACCGGCGTGAGGATATTTGTGGCAGATATTATATATCACCTGTTTGACCAATTTAAGGCATATATTGATAACTTGAGGGAGGAGAAGAAAAAGGAGAGTGCAGAAGAAGCTGTATTCCCTTGTGTTCTTAAGATCATGCCGAACTGCATCTTTAACAAGAAGGACCCTATTGTTTTGGGTGTCGATGTTCTCGAAGGCATTCTTAAGGTACTTCCTAAACTCAATTGCTCGAGTTCATGTAAATAGCTTAGCGGCAAGCATCGCGCTGTCTTAAGTGAGAAATTAATGCTATTTAGACCCTGTAGTCATGAATATTCGTGTTGATTCATCCTCAACTCACACTGATGCTTGCTGCGATTTCAGGTGGGTACTCCTATCTGTGTCCCTTCAAGGGATTTCATTGACATAGGGAGGATTGCCTCTATCGAAATTAACCACAAACATGTTGATGTAGCTACAAAAGGACAGAAGGTGGCTATAAAGGTAGTTAGAAAGTTAATATTATGTTGCATGGTCCTTTTTTTTTTGTTCCCTTTATTTTCTCTTTCATTCTTTTTCCCTGGAAAACGCTTTTGTTGATTGGACAATGTATCTCGTGCGAACAGATCGTAGGGAGCAATCCCGAAGAACAACAGAAGATGTTCGGTAGACATTTTGAGATAGATGATGAGCTCGTGAGTCACATCTCGAGGAGATCCATCGATATCCTCAAAACAAACTATAGGGTAAGATTTGGTTCCCAGCTAAGGCCATTATATATTGATTGAAATACGTATTTAATGGGTTGTTTAGATCAAATTTAATGATAGAGCCACTTTAATCTGGTGGGTTTGTTTATTTGCAGGATGATTTATCTATAGAAGAGTGGAGGCTTGTTGTGAGGTTAAAGCAGATTTTCAAGATACCCTGAAGTGTGTGGAAGATTAGTATGTCTATTTGCCATATCCTGAGATCGCTTAAAAGAATTTTCATGTGCAATGGCATTTTGAAGAGGCTGACGATAATGCTATACCGACCTCTGCGGACGGACAGAGGTCAATTATCGCACAGTTGGCTTTGCCAAGGAAGAGAAAATATGTTGCTGAGTTTCCAATGACGATCCGCTGAGGGCTTTCGACTTGTTTTGATTATGTTTTCCTTCTTGTTTTTGTTTTTTTTTTTTTTTTTTTTTCTTTTCATATCGGTTCAATGCTCCCTTTTTAATATCATTTTCATTTAATTTTTGTTTATGTAATAAATACTAAATTTGGGGTGCTGAGTGCAAAAAATCGGTTGTCGAGGTACTTCGCGTTTTTTGTTTCATGCTGCGAGAACAAGGCCCCGTTTGGTTCGGGGATAATTTTCTGAGGTATAAATTTTTTTATATCTGGGATAGCTTGCTATTTCGGGATAAAGTAGTATAAAAAGTTAAATTGCGTTTGGTTGAAAAGTTGGTATTCTCTGGAATAGCTAAAATTGTGTTTTGTTAAAATTATGGAATAGTGGAGGATAGTGGAAAAAGAAGATAGATATTTTTTCAAAATGCCAATTTTGCCCTTATCTTTTTTTATAGGCAAATTAATTTTAAAATTATATTTAATTTGAAGCACTTTAATTATAAGTAATAAATTATATCTTACATAAAAAAAATAATAAATTTTATTTTATAGTATATTATAGTAAATGCAAAATTCAAGTTTTAGATAGCTATAGATTGGAAATGAAAGTGCAAATTTTAAAAATCAGAGTTTACATAATAGGAATTAGAAAAAAATCATAGTTCATATAGCCTGAAGTTCAATGATAATCACATAGCCGCATGATTAAAGATAATGCAGAAAATGACATAGCCGCAAGTTCAATGATAATGCAGTTTTACATATCCTGTAGTTCAAAGTAAATCACAGATCCTCAAGTTCAAAGTAAGTTACATAGCCTGAAGTTTAATGAAAATCATATAGCCGCAAGTTCAAAATTAATGCAGAAAATCAGATAGTCGCAAGTTCAATGATAATGCAGTTTCACATAGCCTCAAGTTCAAAGTAAATCACAGATCCTCAAGTTCAAAGTAAGTCACATAGCCTGAAGTTTAATGAAAATCACATAGCTGCAAGTTCAAAATTAATGCAGTTTCACATAGCCTCAAGTTCAATGATAATGCAAAATCACATAGCCCGAAAGATCAAAGATAATGCAGGTTCACATATACTCAAGTTCAATGATAATGCAGTTTCACATAGCCTCAAGTTCTAAGTCAATCACATAGCCACAGGCTGGAAGTAAAGGTGCAAACATAAAAATTCAAGACTTCACATAGCATTAGATTGGAAATAAAGGTAAAGCAATGAAATACATAGTCACAGAGTGACCAAACATTCAATTTCACTTTCTAACAATTCTAATTTGTACATTAATTTAAAAAGCATATATAAATTCGTCAAGTTCAATAAATGAAAAAAAAATATGACATCATCTCGAATATGCTCTCCTATCTTCTATTCCACAGTTGCTCGGTGATCTTTGTGCGAAGGATGTCGCCTCGACGAGACTCATCATGGCCAACTAACTGTATCGGATCATCATCTTGCTCATCAACAAAGTCTGGTTCCATTTGCATGTTGAAATACCTATCACCCCCTTGGTGTCTCTTGATGAAATTATGTATCACACAGCATGCAAGAGCAATACGACATTGCACTTTGTAAGGAAAAGGTGTTGCTTGGCGGAGGACCTTGAACCGCCTCTTGAGTATCCCAAAAGCTTTCTCAACAACATTCCGCAATTGGGCATGCCGATGATTATACAAATCTTTAGGTCCTCGATGCCTTCGGGCCTGTGCATTAACATCGAATTGGCTTAAGTGGTATCGTTCCCCTCTATAGGGCGCAAGAAATCGATCAGTGTTGGCATAGCCTGAATCGACTAAATAAAATTTTCCTACACAAGAACATAAAACAAATTTCAATTAAATATTGATAATGAATCGCATAGTAAATGTAATGTATTCGAAGACTATGTTACCTTCTGGGACTGTAAAACCACCACTCTCGCAACACCATCGCATCACCCTCATATCTGCTGCAGAGCCCTCCCAACCAGTGCACACAAAAAGAAATTGGTGGTCGAATGAACATGCTGCCATCATGTTCTGAGATGTAAAACCTTTTCGACAGCGATATCTTGGTTGCTTATTCTTTCGTACAACCACCGGTATGTGTGTCCCATCGACCACACCAATAGCATTCTATATTTAAGTGTTCGAAGTAAACATAAATAGAATGAGACAACTTCAAGTCATAAAGTAAAAAATCACAGCAGTTAAGTCGAAAATGACTATAGTATTAACCTTGAAAGGATGGAAGATTGGATTATCTTTTACTCGTGGGTGCACTCCTACGTTTGTTTGCGGTAGTTGGATATAATCCTGTCTAAGTTCCACCACCCCACGCAACACATTGTTAAAATGCCGACTTATCGTTTCTCCTGAATGTTGAAAAGTTTCAGACAGGACTCGGTTTACCACGCCATGGCCTATACCAAATAAGAAAATACCAAGTTGTTCATCAACCGTTAAATGCCTAGTGCCTTTTATTAAGCCCCTCCCTACTAATTCATCCCGAAGCCTAATGAACATGGTATTTGTCATCCTGAAATGTTGGTAACCTCTATCAGGATGTCCATTCAACATGTCATTAATAAGTTGATGGCCAGTGAATGGCCGTGTTCGACATGGTCGTTTGTACATAGTGTTTGAGAATGAATAGTCATCCTCATTAAACAGCAATTCTTGTACGTCTTCCCAATAGTCTTCTTCCTCGTCTAAGAATGTCATGAGCTTGGCAACGAGTGGGGAGGAGAAATTTAGCTGGTTGATTGTCGTAGTCATTGAAAATCTACAATTCATTTCATCACACATTTTATAGGCATCGGTTGGCAGTAAAGGTAAAGCAATAAAATAACTATAGTCTTCACATAGCGTTATGTTGGAAGTAAAACTTTAGTAAGGAAAATTGTAAAAGTTTGTTTTTTTCTGGACAATTATCATTGGCATTAAAGAAAATAAAAAATAAAGTTAAAGGTACATAAAAGACAGTATTTTACTATAATGTGTCCTTTAAGTTTCAATTCTTAGATCATTACATGTAATCTATAGATAAATGTATGATATTATGCAGTAGGTTCCGAATCATCTAATTCTTAACTCTCTTGAATACCATTGCGAAAAGCTCATCTTACATATATAAAACTGTACATGTATACTCTCTTTCAATTTTGTGTTTTAAATTAATTATAGTTTGCCAACTTTTCTTTTCATTAAATTGGTTATTTGGAAACTATTATTTCTAGGTTTCTAATTAAATACATGTTAAAATGTGGAACAATATGATATTAAATTGAAATGTTAATTTCATATTAATTTGTTCATTTTTTTTGCCCATGATGGTAACTAAATAGATGGATGAGCAAACGCTGTAAATCCCATGTATACATGTAATAATTAAAGAATTTTGTAAAGTGTATCTTCTGTTTTTGAAAACGTAAAAATACTATTTTTTCTATACATATATATACAATTCAAAAGAAGGAAGCAACTTATAAATTCCATAAAAACAACAAATAGGCAAAATTTTGCAAGGTGTCTTCTCATTAAGTTGGGTTTTTTTAGCTGAAGATCCTTCGTCGAATATAAAGTGCCCGAAAATTTTAGAATTCAAGATTAAACTGTAAACCGTATAGAAAATATATAGGTAAAGGCAAGGGAGAATCATCTCTTTAGGGAAAGAAGCAAAATAACTTTGCGAACTCTAAACTAAAACATGTAAAGTTAAACATTAAGCCATCATCAAGATAACGCATGACCTACCGTTGGAGATTCTCTGTTAAATATAAAGTCTTAAAAAGTCTTAGAACGCAAGATTAATTAGTAAATGCAAGTATTAACTATCAAGAAATCCCAATTTTAAATTAGAAATAACCAATATAATTAAAACCAAAACTTCATAAATAACATGTAGATCAAAGTAAATTGTAACCATCTCTTTAGGGAAAGAAGAGAAAGACCTTCTTAAAACCTAAATTATAACATATAAAGTTAAACACTAATCTATCATAACGATGATTAACACAATAAACCGTTGAAGATTGTAGGCTAGATGTAAAATAGGCAAACGTTTTTGAATTTAAGATTAATAGTTAGATGAAAGAATCAACTGTCACAAATTCCAAATGTCAAGTTAGGAACAATCAACTTTATTAAAGCCGTACACTCTAGAGAAAACATATAGGCAAAGGCAAGCAGCAACCAATTTTTAAGAAAGTAAGGGAAATAACATTCTTCACATGCATGAACCGAAGGTAGACACTCTTGGATCTACTCACAACTTAAGGAATGTAATCTAATTATCTCTCAATTTTGTAAGTTTATTCTTCTAACCATGCTCTACTTGAACTCCAGCTTTTAATTATTCGGAGTTTTGCAAAGTGTCCTCCAGCTGGGTTTTTTTAGTTGGAGATTCTTGGTGAAATATAAAGTGCAATCAAATTTTAGAATTCACAATTAAACCGTAAATCTCGTAGAGAATATGTAGGTAAAGGCAAGGAACAATGATCTCTTTAGGAAAAGAGGGAAAATAATTTTGTGAACTCTAAATTAAAACATGTAAAGCTAAACATTAAGCTAGCATCCAGATAATGCACAACCTACCGTTGGAACTTCTAAGTTAAATGTAAAGTGTCCAAAAGTCTTAGAACTCTGATTAATTAGTAAATGCAAGAGCCAACTATCACAAATTCCCAAATTTTAAATTAGACATAACCAATCTAATTAAAACAAAAAACTTCGTAAATAACATGTAGGTGAAGATATAACACAATCATATTTTTAAGAAAAGAAGGGAAAGAACTTCCTAAAATCTAAATTCTAACATGTAAAGTTAAACACTATGTTACCATAACGATGATTACCACAACAAACCATTGTAAATTACAGGGTAAATATAAAGTGGCTAATCGTTTTTGAATCCAAGATTAATAAGTAGATGCAAGAACCAAACATGGAAACTTCCAAATGTCAAGTTAGCAACAATTAACAACAAAACCTTAAACTTAATAGAGGACATGTAGGTAAAGGTGAGCGACATCCAATTTTAAAGAAAATAAAGTAAATAACTTTGCAGACCCTAAACTAAAACATGTAAAGTAAAACATTAACTTACCATTAAGGTAATTAACACAACGTTGGAGATTCAGACGCTGAACTAAAACATGTAAAGTTAAACACTAATCTAATATTAAGGTAACTAACACAACGATGGAGATTTGCAAAGTAAGTAAAACATATAAATCCAAACAATGACATATCATGAAGATGATTAGCACCAAAAACCATTGGAGAGTTGGACGCCATTATTGTTAACTTGTTAATTACATAAATGTTAAGATGTTAAACAACATAATATTAAATTGAGTTTTTTAATACTGTTTTCTTCATAAATAACATGTAGGTACAATTAAAATGCAACCATCTTTTTACAAAAAGAAAAGACACAACTTTCTAAAACCTAAATTAAAACATCTGAGGTTAAACAATTACCTGTCACCACAATGGCCAACACAACAAACCGCTGAAGATTCTTAGCTAACTATAAAGTATACAAAAGTTTTAGAATCCAAGGTTGATAGGCAAAAGTAACACCAAACTATTGAAAATTTCCCAATTCCAAATTAATAACAACTAACTTAATTAAAATCATACACTTCATAGAGAACACGTACGTAAACACAGGGGGCAACTATTTTTTTAGGAAAAGAGGAAAATTAACATTGTGAAGCCTAAATTAAGAGACAACCAAATTTTATAGAGAAAAATTGTAAGGATGTATGTTTTTTTCTCATCTCATTCCGTAATTTTGTGAAAGGAACATATTCCTATTCCAAATTAATATCAATTTAATATTTAGGGACATCACAATATATACCAATTTTAAATTCAAAAATGTTTGTGTAGAACAAAATTGTATAAACTTAAATACACATTTTTACCTATTTTTCTTAACATGTCCTCGTGTGCACCTTTATATCTATTAACACAAACGAATTCCTCAAATTCCAATACCCTTCTCAAAACTCACCTATATCAAGCAGACTCATATCGAGAATACGTTCGTTGAACACATTAAATGAGCGTACAAAACTAATTTCTCAAATCATGGTGTCCTCCTCAAATTCACCTAACCCGATACGAACATGTGGAATAATACGATTTTAAGTTTACCTTTCTAACTTGAACCTGTGGAATCTTCGCATACATAAACTTAAGGTAACCGTCTCCGAAGCTTAGACTCCATTTTGACGTACATAAACTTAAGATAAATACCTTTGAAACTTGTTACAAATTAAGAAATCTAACCTCATTATCTCTTGAATTTTGTAAGTCTATTTTTATGCAACTTTTGGAGTTTGTAGTTTAAAACAGAGGCATTTATATATTTTCTCCAATCATTAACTGAACACCCAAGGCCATAAAAAATTGATGTTCTTTTGTACGTATCATCACAGCCCGAAACAAAGAAAGGAAAAACACAACAATAAAAGAAAAGCGTAAATTAATGAGAACAAAAGCGTGAATTAAGTTAAAATGTAGAGCAATATGATATTAACTGAAATGATAGCTCGACCGTCTATTTCTGATTTTTCATGATACTAATTAAATAGATGCCAACATGTAAAACAATATAATATTCAGTTTAGTTTTATAAATTAACCATTCGGAGTTCATCTTCACATACATAAACTTAAAATAACCACCTTCGAAACTTAGAGTTCATCTTGACATATATAAACTTAAAGTAAGCACCCTCGACACTCATTCCAATTTAAGAAATTCAATCTCGTCCATAATTAATATGGAATTTGAAATTAAAATATTAATTGCATGGGCATAATAGTAGGTTTAAGTATGCATATGACAGATAATAACTGCTATGTACTATGGATCTGAATGAAGTAGACACTTAACACTGTTTTAATTCACCAATGGCAGGCACCGACCTTCAACAGAGAAGGAGACTGAGAGTAGGACATTGTGATTACCAAACGCAACACCGACCCTAATCTACCTACTATAAGCCAAAGAAATACGGGCTACAACATAGAGAGAAGCAGAAGGTTGCCTATAAAATAGGCCAGCCAATATCTACAATACGGAGGAAAGTAGAAGATTGCCTACAAAGCAGACCATCCAATATCCAATTGTCATCGATCTACAGTTTAAAATCCCAGTGTACTAAATGTTAGAGATAATGCTAATTAGTTAGAATTAGATTATCTAAGATATTTGGTTGTTTAAATTTTGATAAAGATAAATCTAATTAGATAGGATATCTAATTGGAATAGGATTTTGTGTAATAATCTATAAATAGATAGGTCGGGCTATTATGATTGTCAATGAAGCCGGAGTCGCCTTAATTAATTAGTGAGGCCAAAGAAAGACGTGAGGACATGAAGTTATTTTTTTAATAAAGGCAAGTTTAGTTTGCTTCCACCAAAACGTACCAGATTCTTTATTATTTGTCTTTCTCTCTTCTCTTTTCCATTCTATTTTTGTGGAGATTCCTATATACCATAACAAGTATATAGAAAATATTTGGAGGGCCATCACCGTAACAAGTGGTATCAGAGCCTTGTTTTCAAGAGAAGAAGATACCAATGGCATCTAACAGTGCCAATGGAGTTGCACAAGGATTCCCAATATTTAAAGGAGACAATTATGATTTTTGGTGCGTGAAGATGAGGACGTTGCTGCGATCCCAAGATCTATGGGATTTTATTGAAAAAGGATGTAAGGAAGCAACTGGAGAGAATCTGAAAAAAGATGCGAAGGCGCTTTTCTTTATTCAACAATCTATTGACGACTCAATTTTTTCCCATATTGCCGGCGCTACCCGATCGAAAGAAGCATGGGATCAAAAGGAATACCAAGGTAACGAAAAGGTACTCAGAATTAAAATTCAAACTTTAAAAAGAAAATTTGAGACTTCGTTTATGGAAGAAAAAGAAAATATTCATACCTTTTATTCTAGAGTTATGGAATTAGTTATCTTGATGCGTACCTATGGTGAACAAATTTCTGATCAAACAGTAGTTGAAAAAATTTTAAGAAGTTTGACGAAAAAATTCAGTGATGTAGTTTCTGCTATAGAAGAAGCAAAAGATTTATCTAAATTGTCTTATAGCGAACTTCTTGGTTCTCTCTTAGCACATGAGGAACGAAAAGATAAAACAGAAAATTTTTCTGAGCATGCTTTTCAAAGCGAATCGAAAGGCAATGAAAAAGATAAAGCAGATACTTCTAATCGCCAAGCTTCAGCATCTGGAGACCATGGTAGAGGTCGTGGTCGTGGTCGTGGCCGTGGTAGAGGTCGCGGCGGTAGATCGGGTGGATATAATAACAGAAACGGTGAAGGATCAAGTAATCAAAATCAGAGAACCTACAGAGGTAATGATCAGCCCCATAATTATAAAAATATTCAATGTTATTATTGTAAGAAATTTGGCCATATCGAGCGATTTTGTCGATTGAAACAACAAAACGCTAATTTTGCTCAAGGAAATAATGAAAACGATAATGTACTTTTTGCATGTCGTTCATCAGAAAAAGCTGCTAACAGTATTTGGTATGTCGATAGTGGTTGTAGCAGTCACATGACAGGAAAAGAAGAGAACTTTATTAATTTGGATAAATCTGTTAAAGGCCGAGTGACGATGGGTGATGGCTATGTTCAGAACGTGCATGGAAGAGGTACAATTGAGGCAAATATTTCAGGAATTCAAAAAATAAATAATGTTTTATATGTTCCTAGTTTGAATTCCAATCTTTTTAGTGTGGGCCAATTTTTGAAAGAAGGTTATTCGCTTATTTTTGAAGATTCTAAGTGCACTATTTATAAAGATAAATATAAAAGGGATTTATTTTTTGAAGTTCCGATGACAGAAAATAAAGTTTTTCCTGTTCATGTTGCAATGAAAGTAGTGCTAGATGACGATTGGTTATGGCACTATAGATATGGTCACTTGAGTTTTAAGGGGCTTGATTTATTACATAAAAAGAATATGGTTGATGGTTTGCCTTTGGTGCATAATAATGGTTCTGTATGTGAAAGTTGTGTGTTAGGAAAGCATCACAGAGACTCTTTTCCAAGAAACAGCAATTGGAGAGTCAAAGAACCACTAGAATTGATTCACGCTGATGTTTGTGGGCCGATGCAGACACCATCGCTCAGCAGCAATTATTATTTTGTGGTTTTCGTGGATGACTACAGTCGGATGACTTGGATTTATTTTATTAAAAATAAATCCGAAGCTTTTGATGTTTTTCGAAAATTTAAAAACTTGGTCGAAAACGAATCCGGTTTTTATATTAGAACTCTCCGTACAGATCGAGGGGGAGAATTTATTTCTAATAAATTTGAAAATTTTTGTGAATCAAATGGTATTCGCAGGCAGTTGACAACCAGTTATACGCCTCAACAGAATGGCGTTGCTGAGCGCAAAAATCGAAGTTTAGTAGAGATGGCAAAAAGTATGTTGAAAGCGAAAGGACTTCCAAATAAATTCTGGGCAGAAGCGGTATCTACTGCAGCATACATTCTTAATAGAAGCCCAACTATGGCGCTGGATAATATTACACCTTATGAAGCATGGACAGGTTGGAAACCGAAGGTAAAGCATTTTAAAATTTTTGGATCGGTTTCTTTTGTTCATATTCCATCACAAAATAGGCAAAAATTGGATAATAATAGTAGCAAGTGTATTTTTGTGGGCTATAGCGAAAGAAGTAAAGCCTATCGATTTGTCACGCCCCGAGTTTAAAACCAGGTCTGAATTTTTTTTTTTTTTTTTTTTTGAATAAATCAGAGTTTGCAAAACAGGCGTAACAGACCGCCACACATATAGGAAATCCCCTATCCCAAGGAATAGGGTCTCTCCTATACATGCACGGCTAGACTAATCCAATCATCAATCAGAGAGCAACACATATCTCACTAAATCAATACTAATCATCAGGAATCATCTGAAGTAGTATACTATCATCACACTGAAATATCTAATAAACTGGAAGCTGAATGCTATAAATAAAAGTCAGCTACAATCATCGAAGATCTCAGACATCAATATATCTGTAAGAATTTGAATTTTTGAAAATAATTAAATAAATGAAATAATTAGAGCCAAGTTGAATTCGGACCATAAATGGCTCAGATAGCGACAGTGCCCCTTTTCTGCAGTGTAATTTGCACAGTTAGTGGGCCAGAAATACCACTTTTCAATCCGAGCCTGATCTCGAAGATCCGAGACCACGAGTGCGACCGTCTCGTCGAACTGAGTGAAAACCATATTGAACCTGTTCTGATCTGACGGTCGTGTAAGAATTTGAATTTTTATAAATAAATAAATAAATGAAAATGATTAAAGTCAAGTTGATTTTGGATCATAAAAAGCACGAATAGCTAAGGTGCCCCTTTTCTGCAGTGTAAATTGCACAGTTAATGGGCCAGAAATATCACCTTTCAATCCGAGCCTGATCTCGAAGATCCAAGACCACCAGTGCGACCGTCTCGTCGAACTGATCGAAAATCATATTAAACATGTTCAGATCTGACGGTCGGATCTTCCAGAAATCAGCGAAGAAGTGGGTGAATAGCTGCGACCATTGGAACAGTGTTAATGCGCACAGTGACTTAAGTCATCTACTGTAGATGAACAGTGACCCTGGAATTTTAATTGTCCCTTGATCAATGTTGGCCAATTTACTATCTGGACTCCTAAAATAGTGATTTGAGTAGTCAATTCTAGCTATTTTCGACGTTCTGAACGCAATGGCGCAGTCGAAAATTCTGTTTGACAATTCTGGAGTCTCGAAAAGCGTGATAACTGCATTTTGGCACAGTCTAGATGAACCAAGAATTTATCCGGGCAGTTTCTCGAAAATCAGAAGTCGCTACCTAATAGGTTTCGTCGAGCCGGACGTCGTGGCGAAGCCCGTTTTTCGATTTGACGCCTGAAATGCCTCGAAAAGCGTGAAATACGGCAGAAAAGGCGATTAATTGTGCGAAAAACCCTATATTTTATGCTCCGAAAGTCGTGCAACTTCATGGAGAGGGAGCAGATCGCAAAACTGAAATGCTGTGAAGTACTGGGCTCGAAATAATGATGTTGGAGGGGCTAAACGGCAATTGTACCTATATTATATATACACATGTATGGTTTAGGGTTCTCCAAAATCCTAACCCCGTAGCCTCCACCTCCAGCCGCAAGCCCCAACAACTCCTCTTCCTCTGCCGCAACCACAGGAGGTCGCGCACCGGCCGCCGCCGTTCCCGTCGCCGGAGAAGCCAAGAAACCCGCTTGGAGGTTGGGCTTTCTTCCCGGATGGTTGGGGTGTGAGGCACCATGAAGGGCTTGGGTGATCCAGAGGGAAGCTGAGGGCTCTTCTGTGAAGCCGCATCCGAGCCAAAGGGTCCCCGGCACCTTGCTCCGCCGAGCGCCGCCGCGGCCACCTCCTTCCTCTTCTTCTTCCGGCAAGGTAAGAGGTTGAAACTTCTTGTTTTAAATCGGCCCAAATATCCAACCAACCTCTTCCTGACGTTAGGGCGATCCTCTCTGAGCAGTCGGAGCCGCTGCCGTGCCCTGGGTTGCCGGCGGGAGCAACCCATCGCCGGAAAACCCTTAATTGGTCCGATCCTGAGCACGGGCGACTTTCGGCCGTTGAACACAAGATCAGGGCCGTTGGATCTCTTCCCCTGGTCGACTGCAACATCTTCCCGAATTTTGGTAGCGATCAGCCAAGTGCCGGGGGTGTACGGACTTGCCCTAGAATCGGGCTTTATTGCTTCCTTGGCCGCGCCCCTCCGCCCGACGCTGCCGTGCACCCGCGCCGCCGGCCACCGCCTTGGCAAGCTCCGTAGCACCAAGTGGAGCCATCTGGTCCAAGTTGGAGGGCCTCCGGTGTACCGGACCAAAATCCGCCATTAAAGCCTTCCATCTTCACCGAGCTCGGGTTGATCTCGGCCGCCGGCGATCGCCGGGGTTTTGCGCAGTGGGTAAGTGACCCAGGTAGGTTTATTTGGAGTGTAGGGGGCCTTACATGTGGTTGCATGGAGATTTTTACGTAGGGTTTTCATTCCTTGTAGTTGCACCACTTTTGCACCCGAACCCGAGCTCCGGCCGCCGCCGCCACTTTCAGTCGCCGACCAACCACTCCGGTAGCTTCTAAACTTGGTAATTAAGAGTTCCATCAACTTAGGTTAGGCTAAAGATCTCTGTAAATTAAGTGGGTTCAACTTTGTTGTTATTGTGGATAATTAGGTGTTTTCCGGCCAACCACCGCACGGGGCCGCCGGGATCTGTCGGGGTGGTGACCGTACCATCTCTGGAAACCCCCTTCAGCTGATTCTTGCCTTTAGTTGAGGCTTGAACCCGAGCTTAGCAAGCCTCGGCCAAACCGAGCTCTAGCTTAGTTGGAAATTGCACCACCTTGCTCCGACGGCTTTTCCGGCAGATCTGCGACACACCTGAGGTGAGCCCTCGACTCCCTTGACTCTATTTAGCATGGTGCTCACTTTATTTCAGACAAAGAACGAGTTGTTAGCCTAACCTTGCAATGTAGCTTAATGTGAACATAGTTTTTATGGGCCAAGTTTGTAATCGGGCTTTGTGCCAGCCCAAACTTGTGAGCACGGGTTTCGTCTCGACGAAACAAACATGCTGAAACTTATGGCGTCAATTTTGGATTCCCGGATTTCAAGAACGAGCCGAAACAGGCTATAATGTAATATGTTTATGCAATTTAAAAATGTGCTTGGACCAAAATGAGAATTTGACATGATGACTACCTCTAGACAGTAATTATACACTTACTGGACATTTTATTAGAAGTTCGTAGACTTCCGTTGAGCGGGAATCAGACACCATCTCGTAAATCGACCAAATTGTCGATTTTACGGATCTCGGCGCGAGTTCGTGTTTCGGTTTGGATTCTGGTCGTTAGTTGTTGCCTCAGGGTATTCCCGACACTGTCCCGACTGGCCCAGCATACTTAGTTTTTCGTCGGGAGACTCCGAAGCCAAATTGGGCTTTTCGGGAGTCGTGCAAGTATTTATGGCAACATCTGGACACCGGAAATTACGGTTTTGCCCGTCCACCCAAACATCAAAAATGTGCTGTTTTGGGTCAGCAGGTGAAGTTTTGTAGTGTTCGGACATTTGTAGACCGTTGGCGGGTCATATTAGTGATTCAGTGGATTTCGGGAATTTCGGTTTAAGCCTAGTTTTGGCTAATTTTCCCGTGTTAGCATTATCTCGTTATAGGGTTGTCGGGATGGGTATGTGAGAGCCTGTTACTGACTATAGTCTTATTCAGGGCCCAGTTGTTCAGCACCAGCCTCCCAGTAGCCGCGCGGGAGTTCGAGGATCTGCCTACGTTCAGGTGGGTTACTTTCGATCCGGGCTCTAGCTTTTTGGCCCTATGGTTGCTTTAGTTTGTCGGACCCCTGTTTTTGATTTCTCTGCTGATTATATGACCTATCTTGACATATCATGATTTCACTGATTGACACTGACTTGATTAGACCTGGGATTGAGATTGCTTGTTCACGATCAGCCCGATTATTATCTACATACTCCCTGATTATTCCTGACTGATCCTGATTGATTGATATATAGATTTGCATGATTAGTTGATACCTACTGATTCCTGTCATTGAGATGTTATTTGATATATTGTTCATATACATGATTGATTGATTCCGTAGACACAGGATATACAGCTACTTGTCAGTTTCCATATCTATTACATAGATGTCATGATCGGGTTATACCTGTTGATTCCTGTCAGCCGATATATTGTTGATATTTCGATATGCATGATTGATTGATCCCGATTGATAGATACTACTCGATGTTCCGATATGCATGATTGATAGATACTACTTGATGTTCAGATACGCATGATAGACCTTGATCGATATGATAGATGATTTCCCTGTTGGGATCTCGGCTTATTGCCGATTACTCGGTCACTAGACCGTGAGCTTTTGATCATAGCATGATGACTACCACGCACGCTGTACTTCACGTACATCAGCGGAGTCATGACCGCAACGATGTTCTTTACCGGTAAAGTGGTCTAGAGGAAGGACCCGTGAGCCCCCAGTTAGGCACCAGTGGGTGCGGGGTTATGTCAGCCTGTTAGGTGCCAGTTAGGTGGTATGAGCCTGAGGTCCTCGTGACCAATACTGGCATTGATTGGGTACTTGAGTTCATTTGTTGACGCGTTCTTATTATCTTGTGCTGTTATTGATAGATATCTTACCCTGTACCCTTACTGCTCAGTTATGATTGATTGACTCGATTATATCCATATTTCTGGTGTTACTTACCTGCAGTCCTTATGCTTGATTTTATAGCTATACATTGATTTCCAGCGTTTATTACCTGCAGTTTCATTACCATTGATTATCTGCCCATTTAGTTATCTGTGGATGTTTGTTGATTATCAGTAGATCTTATTGTTATTCAGCTTTACCTATGATCTTTACTATCCGCAGATTATTGTACCCAGTAGGTACGATTAGCTATTTCTCGGCTCGTCGTGCCCACTGGGATACATGTACAGTGTATCTCACACCCCCTGGGTGACCATTTTTCAGGCCGCTGGGTGATGGGATGTCGGGACACGTTGGTGAGACGATTGCGATAGTATCGACCCTTATTTAGTCAGTGTATTTTATTTTCCGCATTTCAGTTTAATTATTATAAATTGACTAGTTTTGCATGCGTAGTTTAGACTACTCTGATATTGACTGATTATGATTAGCCGTGCATGTATAGGAAAGGCTCTGTCCAGTTGGGCAGGGAATTTACTATACATGTGGCGGTCTGTTACGCCTGGTCTGCGAACTCTGATTTATAAAAAAAAAAAAAAATTTAGCCTGCTTTTCAAAACTCGGGGCGTGACAGGTCGGATCTCCCAGAAATCGGCATTGAAGCCGGCGGGACCCGCGACTTAAGTTGCGGGTACAGTGAACAGTAAACCTCATTTTCGGTTCCCCTTCGCGCCAACGTTGAGCCAATTCACTGTCCGGAAGCCGAACATAGCACTTCAAATAGTGGATTTTAACGGTTTCGTGGTTCCGGACGCAATGGCGCTGACGGAATTTTTGTTTGACGACCCTAAGTCTCGAAAAACGCGAAAATAGTGTTTCAGAGCTGTATTTTATGGACCGAAAATTTATCTAGACACTTTTTCAAAAAAAAATGAAAATCGCTACCTGATAGGATTCGTCGAGCCGGATGTCCTAGCGAAGTCCGTTTTTCGATCTGACGCTCGGATCTTCTCGAAAAGCGTGAAATGCATCGAAAAAGGCAATTTTTGCACTTAAAACCCTATATATGTTGCCTCGTAAAGCGTGCCACTCATGGGGGAGGGACTAGAGTGTGAATAAAGGTTACTGGGAAGGACTGGGAGGTAAATGTCTGGACTTGGAGGGACTTATTGGAAATTTTGCAACACCTATATATAGATAGATTAACCCGAGCTAGGGTTTCCTCCACAAACCCTAAACCCTCAGCCCCCAGCCGCAGTTTCAACAAACCCTCCTCCTCTCTGCCATATTCCACGGAGCCTCGCACCGGCCGCCGTCTCCACCGATCGCCGGAGAAGAAGAACAAGCTCCACCTTGCTCTCGGGTGCAGGGTGAGGGGGGCTCTCAAGAAGGTCTTGGACGACCGAGACCTAGCCTGGTGGGGTCCCTCGTGAAGCCGCATCCGAGCTGCAGCGGTCCGGACCCCAGCCGTCGCCGCCGTGCGCCGCCGCAGCAACTTCTCATTCTCTCATTTTTTCCGACGAGGTGAGTGAGTGAAATCCCTCCTTTTATAAGAGCCTTTTGGCATGATCATTATGCTCCTGACATCGAGGGCATCCTCCTGGCCCAGGCTGAGCCGCGTCTGTCGTCCCGACCGCCGGCGGAGGCCACCCCACCGAAAATTATCGTTTTCGGGCCAACTGCGCGCGCCGCCGGCATCTGACCGTTGTGATCGCGATCAGCACCGTTGAACCTCGCGCTCTTGACGACTGCGACCTCCCCACAAGATCTGAACCCGATCGGATCAGGATCGACGCCGCGCGAGGAAGCCCTAGAAAGTGGGTTTTCTCCATCGCGGCCGATCTCGGCCGTCCGGCGCCGCCGTTGCCTCCCACCGCCGGCCATGTCACGCCCCGGGTGCAGATCAGGACCCGGGCCCGTCTACAGATCCGCCGTGCACATGGAGTTTCCCGCGTACACGAAGCGCTGGTCACCTGCTCTGGTATAAAATGTACAACAAGAGCATAATACAGAGCTGAAATAGAAGAACCACATAGTATCTCAGACGGGAAATAAGGTACAAGCTGTAATACATACAATAATCTCCCAGCTACTAAAATAATACAACCAGCTGGCTAACGCCAGACCCCAAAATAAAAGGAGAATTCCACAGTCTGAGTGAAGGGTACAGTGTCTATCTACAGCTCTCAGTCTCCCAGGAGATCTATTCAGCGATCCCCTTACCTCGATCAGCTGCCGATGGCCTAGCAGCTCCCGCAGATGACTCTGCAAAATAAAGGAGAAGAAAGAAACAGAAAACAATAATGGGGGTGAGAACTACCAGATAAACCAGCAGCCTCCCCTAGTGGGTAAAAACCTCAACTCTGACGCACCCACTAGGACTACCAGAGGCGACATAAAAGAACAATAGTAAGTTACAAAGGCTGCTGAAAAGAAAGGAAACTATCACCACTATGCCTCTAAATGCCATGACTGTATGTAACAATAACTGATACTGTCTGCTATGCCTTGCCAAATCGGGTATGCTGGCCATTGCATAACACCGATGGGGATAGTTGCCAAATAGGGTACCGATAGGGGATAGGAGTCTCAAAGACTCTAAGCATGTCTGCAACACACTCCGGAGTGGCACTCGAGGGGAGCGACCCACACGAGTAAAATATCTCTGTCATCAGTATCACAAGTATCTCTGTAGCATATGTCCCACAAGTATCACAATATAGCAGGACTGGATCATGACTATGATCAAAGTGGAAAAACTCCATCCACTATAGAAACCCAATCCCCAACTGATGCAATAAATAAACCAAACTCAACCCCAATCTGATGCAAGGATAAACATCTGGTCAACCGCCTACTGTCCGCGGTCACCGCAATACCCCACAAGTCCACAATCTAGCACAACCTTGGCTACACTATCCCAAACCCCTGCTCACACTTGAGCAACAACATATGAATGCAAAGGACAACAATGAAACATGTTCAAATCCCAATATGATAGTGTAGCAATAAATAGTGGCCTTACCTGATGTCCGGGCATGCATGCAACTGTCTTTACTTTTAAAAGTTATAAAATAGTGTCAAAGGTTTAAAACAATTGATTTACTGAATAAAAGTCATTTGCATGCGAGATCATAGCCTTTGTCTCGATCACAGTGTCCCAATATAAGTCATCATATCATTTGTGGGGTTATATTAATTTTTAGGGGAGTTTGTCCCAGCGGTCCTTGTCATTTGTCATATTAATTTGTCCCAATGGTTCTCATTAATTGTCCTGTTAGTTGTCCTGTTAGTAGTCCTGTTAGTAGTCCCAATGGTTCTCATCAATAATCATGTTACTTTGTCCCAATTGTTCTCGTTAATTGTCATATTTTAGGGGATTTCTAGTAATCCCAGTGAGCTTGTCAAAAATGAGGTAAGCAACAACCGCCCACCTCAAGCAGCTCAAAATACACCCCAGGTAGTCTCCTGGTTGTCCACAGTCCTCAAATCCTGCAAATCAACGCTCCCGGTATAAATACAAGTCTCAAAAAGCACAATATTTGCTGTTTTTCAAACAGCACGGGAAAAGAGGAATTTTTCACCTCTAAAATGAGCTCCTAAAATCCCAAAAAAATCACGGTTGCGTTCCTCGCGAAGAGTTGATCAAAATCGACTCTTGAACGCCTCGATCTGATGCTCCTACGCCAAGATAAAAATCGGAGAAGTCGGTACTGTCCAAAAACCATCACAGTAAAAAGGAGGGTCAAAGAGGACCTAAAAACTGTGCCAAAAGTACGAAATGGAGCAAAATGATCAACACGGAAATCGAAGCCCTACCTCTTACGGTCGCGCTGCCGCAAAAATCGTCCAAAAATTCCACCCGGTTAGCCCGCAGTGAATTTTCGACGGAACTGCGACGGGAAATGGGCCTAAAAAGAAAATCGTCGCAGTGCGCCGCGTCGCAGATATCTTGCTATCTGTAACTCCTAAAATCCTGAGATTTGGAGGAGAGAGAGAAGAGAGAGAGAGGAAGAACTTTGGTATAGAACACTTTTTCTGATTCTCTCTCTTCGGTGCGCAAAATGAGGTGGGAATGAGAGGGGGTGGGGTTCCCTATTTATAATGGGCCAAAGGGAATATTCCCACACGGGATCGGATCCGAACAGGAAACACCGAAACGGACCAACCGTATTGCGCCACGCGTTGCCCAAACAGGAAACAGCCGGTGCAAGGGCCACTGGGATTCTGCCACGTGTCCACGTGGTGCACGTGGTTGCTCCGCGCTCCGGGTTTTCCGGAAAATGTCGGCCCATAGGATGCTGCCACGTGTCAACCATCCAGAAGCTTCTAGAAACCGGCCAGCCAATGGGGAGCTGCCACGTGGCAGCTGGAACTTTCGGTGCACCCGGTGCACGAGCAGCCGTGGACCGCGCACCAGCGCCCCCTGCCCGCGCCTGCCCGCGCTGCCCGCGCCGCGCGCCTCCGCGCTCCGCCGCTGCGCCGCTGCCCGCCGCCGTGCGCCGCCGCCCGCCGCCGCTCGCCGGCCGGAACAGTAATTCCGGCCGGCGGTTACTGTTCCGGTGAACAGTACCAAGTGCCGAAAAAATAAAGCGAATATACCGTTTCGATCGTTTTCGCGCGCTGAGTCCAAATACGACATCTGTTTCGCCAAATTCTCATCCGAAATTTTGCCGAAAGCTCCCGGAAATTCCCGTTTGCTCCGATTTTCGCGCAGAGTCTATTAAAAATATCCAATTTCGTTTCTACAAGCTCCGTTGCACAGTACAAGCCTTCTACAGTCACTATTAATATTACGGAGGTTCTGCGGGGGTCCGGATCATTACAGGCCATCACCACCAGTAGACTCCTGGCGCCACCAGGAAACCTTTGGTCCAAGTCGCACCATCCCGGAGTGACCCTGCCGGAATCCGCCATTAGCGGTTTTTGAAGCTTCGCCGGAGCTCCGCCGCGCGCCTCGCCGGCGCCTCCAGACCGCCGGTAACCGTGCAGGTAGGTCCATTTCATCACTTTAAGGTCTCTGGTGTTGTTGCATGGCGACCCTAACGTCGGGGTTTCTGTCTCTAGGGTTACACCCGATTTGGCCTTGGGCTCCACTTCCGGCGATCCCCGGCGCCTAGGGCTTCGAGCACCACCTCAGGTAAGGCCTATGCATCATGATTAAGCCTCCCATGATTTTAGTTTGGGTCAAAAAGCCCCCTGTTTTGAGACCTTAATCTTTGAACCCGAGATAGCAAGTCCGGGCTTGTCTCCGGCCGCCGCCGCCTCCGGCCGCCGGGGCTCGACCCCACTTGACCAGAACATCATCTGGGACCTCCATTTACCTGATGCTCACCTTGGTTCCAGGTCTGAGCCACTGTTGCTCCAAGTGCACCAACCCAAGCCCTAGCCCGAGTGAAAGTGTTGCTCCGGCCACTGCTCCGGCCATCCTCCGGCGCCCCTCAGGTGAGCCCCACTGTTCTTAGGCCTTGTTTATCATCATGCTCCATTTAGATCATTTTTAAAGCATGTATATAATAAATTGTAGCATAGTTGTAAATTGGGACTCTAATGGAACATGGGCCAACTTTTAATTTGGGCCTCGTCCCAGCCCAACCCTGTGAGCACAGGCTCCGTCTCGACGTAACGAACCCGCTGAAATTTACGGCGTCGTCGTCGGAGTCCTGGATTGCAAGAACGGGGCAAAACAGTGCATTCAACATAGTGAGTTAAAGAGCTAACTTTGCTCTGGGGTTTCGCGTTGACTCAAGGGTGTGAGCACGGGGTCTGTCGCATCATATGTGACGCGCTGGAACTTACGGCGTCGTCGTTGGACCCGCGGATTCCAAGAACGAGGCAAAACAGTAATTAACTAAAGAATAATTGTGCAATTTAAGAGTTATTAAAGATCAAATTGTAAATTGGACTTGATAGCTGTCTTTAAACAGTGTATATACACCTGCTAGCCATGCTGTTAGAGTTCTGTAGACTCGCGTTGACCGGGAATCAGATATCGATCGACGATTTGACCGATTTGACCCGTTTAAACTCTCCGTTAGTGTAATGTCATCGGGAAAGGGTTGTGTGAGTCTATTACTGACCAGATCTTCTGATACAGGGCCCAGTTGTTCAGCACCAGCCTCCCAGTAGCTGCGCGGGAGTTCGAGGATCTGCCGTCATCCAGGTGGGTTATCTTCGAACCGGGCCTCAGCTTTTTGGCCCTCTGGTTGCTTTAGTCCAGTCGGACACCTGTTTTTTTATTTCCCTGCTGATTTTACCTATGTGACTCAGCCTGACATATATTGATCTCTTTTGACATAGCATGATCCCTCGGATTGACATTGACCTGACTAGACCTGTGCTTGAGATTATCTGTTCACGATTAGTCTGATTTTGATATGCATGCTCTATGATTATCTCCGATAGATCCTGATTTACTTGAGACACATGATATATACCTGTTTATCCTCTTTTATATTCCTGATTGATAGATACTACTCGATATGCATGATTGATTGATCCTGATTGATTGATATATAGATTTGCATGATTAGCTGATACCTACTGTTTCCTGTCACTGAGATGTATTTGATATATTGTTCATATGCACGATTGATTGATTCCGATTGATAGAGATAGACAGATGATTCCCTGTTGGGATCTCGGCATGTTGCCGATTACTCGGTCACTAGACCGTGAGATTGATCAGTACGACTTGCCACGCATCGCTGTACTTCACGAACATTGCCGGGGTCGCTCCCCGTGGCTATTGTTCTTTACCGGTAAAGTGGTCTAGAGGAAGGACCCGTGAGCCCCAGATAGCACTTATGGGTGCGGGGTTATGTCAGTGGGATAGGTGCAGATAGTGATATGAGCCTGAGGTCCCCGTGACCAATATTGGCATTGGTGGGGTACTTGGTATTCTTGTGATTGATGCATAGATTCTATATTTCTATGTTCTAGTATACCTTTCCGTTGCCTTTTATTTTCAGCATGTATGATCTACAGTTTAATGATTGATTTCCAGTATACTTACCTGCAGTTCTTATTCTGACTAGTACTAGACCTCTATGCTTTCCAGCTTTTCCCATTGACTCTTACTATCCGCAGATTTTAGTACCCAGTAGGTATGATTAGCTGATCCTCGGCTCGTCGTGCCCACTGGGATACATGTACAGTGTATCTCACACCCCCTGGGTGACCATTTTCCAGGTCCGTCGGGTGGGGAGATAGCGGGACGATCCAGTGAGCCGGTTACGATAGAGCTGTCCCCATGATCATAGATATTGTTGATTTATGCTGACCCTCATATTACCGCTTTTCATTTCAGTTCCTGTTTAATTTAGATATTCAAACTGATGATGTAATAAGTTATTTGGATTATTTCTGCTGAGTAGATTAGTATTCCTTACTGAGATATCTGTTGCTGAATACTAGCCTAGCCGTGCATATATAGGGAAGCTTCTGTTCGCGGAATAGAGGGTTTCCTATATGTGTGGCGGTCTGTTGCGCCCAGTTTGCGAACTCTGATTTCAAAAAAAAAAAAAAAAAAATTTTAGACCGGATTTTTAAAACTCGGGGCGTGACAATATCATCAGGGGAACAGCTCTATCGTGACAGCCTCACTGAATCGTCCCGACATCCCAGCACCCGAATGACCTGAAAAACAGTCACCCGAGGGTGTGAGACACACCGGAGTGTATCCCAGTGGGCACGACGAGCCGAGAATCAGCTAATCGTACCTACTGGGTACTAAAATCTGCGGATAGTAAGAGTCAATAGGAAAAGCTGAAAGGTATACATGTCTACTAATAATCAGAATCCACAGGTAGGCAGGTAATAGATCATAAAGACTGCAAACAAGAATACGGTAAATCAGGGTATACAATGATAATCAATCGTAACAGCTGTAGTTCATATATGCTAGAAATCAAAAGGTATCCACAATAATCACGCATAAGGGACTGCAAGTGATAGAAGCATGTCTACAGACAATAATACTGGAAATAAACTGAGCAACAGTACAAGGTACAAGTAATGCGTCAAAGGTAGAACCCAAGTACCCAATCAAAAGCCACCATATTGGTCAACAAGACCTCAGGGATACCTCGCCGAACCTGACACCAACCTGGCTGACATACTCCGGCACCCTCGGGCACTAACCTGGGAGTCAACACTCCGGCACCCTTGGGCACTAACCTGGGAGTCACGGGTCGTATACCAGACCACTTTACCGGTAAAGAACATCCACACGGGTCATGACTCCGCTGATGTTCGTGAAGTACAGCAGTGCGGGCGAAACATAATGATCAATCTCACGGTCTAGTGACCGGGTAGTCGGCAACATGCCGAGATCCCAACAGGGAATCATCAGTCAACATCTAATAATCAGGATCAATCAATCATGCATATCGACAATATATCAAGAATCATCTCAATGACAGAAATATAAAAGAGGATAACTGGTACAGGTAATGTGTCTCAAATAGATCAGGATCTATCAATGATAATCAGGGAGCAGGTATGCAATAATCAGGCGGATCGTGAACAAGTAATCTCAATCACAGGTCTAATCGAGTCAGTGTCAATCAGTGTAATCATGATATGTCAAAGGGATCAGCATATGTCAAGATAGGTCATATATAAAATCAGCAGGGAAACCAAAAACAGGGGTCCGACTGGACTAAAGCAACCAGAGGGCCAAAAAGCTGAGGCCCGGTTCGAAGATAACCCACCTGGATGAAGGCAGATCCTCGATCTCCCGCTCGGCTACTGGGAGGCTGGTGCTGAACAACTGGGCCCTGAGGCGCGCCGGAAACCCGCCGGAACAGTGGCCGAAGCAACCTCCAAACTCGGGCTAGGCTCGGGTTTGGCTATTCTTGGATCAATCTTGGTCAGCCTGCATCCAGGGGTGAGCACAGGTTAGGTATGGGTCACAGTAGCTTGCAGGTCCATGCTGGGTCGAGCCCCGGCGGCCGGAGGCGGCGGCGGCCGGAGGACAAGCCCGAAATGCTTAGCTCGGTTGCAAGGTTTGAGGGATCAAACACAGGGGGTTCCTGACCCAAAACAAAATCATGGAGGTCATATTCAGGGTATTTAGGGCCTACCTGAACGGGTGGTCGGAGCCCCGGAGCGGCGGGGATCGCCGGAGATGGAACCGAAGCCGATTTCGGGTGCGAACCTAGGGGTCAAAATCGCGACGTTAGGGGGGCCATGCAACACTGCCATAGGTCTTAAAATGGTAAGATAACCCTACCTGGGTGGTTTCCGGGAGTCTGCAGTCGCCGGCGACGCGCGGCGGCGGAGCTCGGCCGAGGACCAAGGTCGCTAATGGCGGATTCCGACCGGGCGGCTCCGGGCCGGTGCAAGATGGACCAGCAGCTTCGCCTCCACGCCACGAAGCTCGGTGCAGTGGTGGCCGGCGTCGGGAGGCCGCGGCGGCGCCGGACGGCAGAGATCGGCCAATCGGAGAAGGGGTCTTAAGCTAGGGCACCTCCGATCAGCCCCGATCCTCAACCGATGATGATCGGGCTTCGTGGAGATGTTGCAGTCGTTACGAGGAGCCGATCCAACGGTTTTGATTGTGCGTTTGACGGCCGGATCACGGCGGCGCACGTGGTCGGCTGAAAACGATAATCCCGGCAACAAGGCTCCCCGGCCGGTTAACCGGAGCACCGGGGACCTCGGGGCTGCACGAGGATGATCCCCAGGAGGTTAGTAACACGACGCTAGGGTCTCTGTGCGAACTAAAAATAAAAACTTCCATCTACTAACCTCGCCGGAAAGATGAAGGAGGAGAGATGGTTCCGCGGCTGCGCGCGGCGGCGGCTGGGGACGGGTCCACCACAGCACGGTTGCGGCTTCACAGAGGGATGCCCGGGCTAGGTCTTGATTAACCAGGACCTTCTCACAGACCTCCCTATCCACGCACCCGAGATCAAGAGGGTTCTTGATCCCTCCTTCTCCGGCGACGGGGAGGCGGCGGCCGGTGGGGGGCTCCGTGGAATATGGCAGAGAAGAGGAGGGTCTGTTAGGGCAGCGGCTGGGGGAAAGGGCTATGGGTTTAGGGTTTGTGGAAACCCTAGCCGAGGATACCTATATACATATAAGTAGATGTAAATTTCGTTTACACCCCTCAACCTTTGAATCCTAGAAGCTAAGTCCCTCACAACAGACTTAGTTTCACACTTAGGTCCCTAACTAGGGAGTGGCACGCAGAACGAGGCAAGAACTATAGGGTTTATTGCGCAATTTATACTGCAGAAAGGGGCATTTTGGCTATTCGTGCTTTTATGATCCAAAATTCAACTTTACTTTATTAAATTACAAAAATTCGAATTCTTACACGATTTTATAATCCTGTTACTAACTCCTTAATTATAAGTCGTGATGCTATATTTGATGAACAAAAAGGTTGGGATTGGAGTGCAAAAGTAAAGGATAATCCACTTCCGATGTTAGGAGATGAAACTACTATTGAGAATAAGAACAATGGTGAAAATACTATAAGTACTGAAACAACACCACATGCTTCACCACGAATTTCTCCAGGAACTTCGCCTGAGACAACACCGAGAAAGGTAAAATTGCTTAGTGAAATATATGAGCAGTGCATGTACACACAATGTGGAGAACCACAAACTTTCGAGGAAGCGGCAAAATCTGATGATTGGTGTAAAGCTATGAATGAAGAAATTGCAGCGCTAGAGAAAAATAATACATGGGAGCTTGTTGAACCATCCACAGAAAAAGAAGTTATCGGGCTAAAATGGATATACAAGACAAAATATAAACCAGATGGATCGATCCAGAAATTAAAAGCACGTTTAGTTGCAAAAGGTTACTTACAGCAAGCAGGTATTGATTTTAATGAAACCTTTGCACCCGTAGCTAGATTTGATACTATCCGAACTGTTTTGGCTTTGTCTGCACAAAATAAATGGAAAGTTTTTCAATTTGATGTTAAATCAGCTTTTCTTAATGGATTTTTGGATGAAGAAGTTTTTGTTGAGCAGCCGCAGGGCTACAAAATTAAAGGACAAGAAGATAAAGTCTACAGACTACGAAAGGCGTTATATGGATTAAAACAGGCACCAAGAGCCTGGTATAGTCGGATCGATTCCCACTTTATTCAAAACGAATTTTCTAGAAGTGAAAGTGAACCCACACTTTATATCAAATCTCGAGGTATGGAGATTTTGATTGTTTGCCTTTATGTTGATGACTTGATTTACACTGGAAACAGTACAGATTTGATCAATGATTTTACGAAAAATATGATGATTGAATTTGAGATGACTGATCTTGGCCTCATGAGTTATTTTTTGGGTTTAGAGGTAAAACAAGAAGACAATGGAATTTTTATCTGTCAGAAAAAATATCTTGATGATTTGCTTGAGAAGTTTAATATGAAAAATTGCAATCCTGTGCAAAATCCAATGGGTACGAATATGAAGCTATCATTGGATGATGGAGAAGAAAAAATTGATTCGAGTTTGTACAGAAGTCTGATTGGGAGTTTACTCTATATTGGTAACAGTAGACCGGATATTATATATGCGACATCTTTGTTATCGAGATTTATGCAAAGCCCAAGTAAAATTCATTGGGGAGCGGCGAAAAGGATATTGAGATACTTGAAAGGAACAAGAGACCACGAACTGTGGTATACTAACGCTAACGATTTTTATTTTTTTGGTTGTTCTGATAGTGATTGGGCAGGTTCGGTAGATGATCGACGAAGCACGAGCGGGTTCGTCTTCAATTTTGGTGCAGGAGCAATATGTTGGTCTTCCAAAAAACAGCAGTCGACGGCTTTATCATCTTCTGAAGCCGAATACATAGCGGTTACGACTGCTACATGTCAAGCAATCTGGATGCGGCGAATCTTAACAGATTTGAAGTACGAGCAAAAAGATCCAACTGTAATTTATTGCGATAATCAATCGACTATCTCAATGGCGAAAAATCCAATTCATCACAGCCGAACCAAACACATCGAACTGCGACATCATTTTATTCGTGAACAGATCGCTAACGGTCAAGTCGAGTTGATACACTGCTCTACCGAAGAACAGATGGCCGATATTTTTACAAAGCCGCTACCATTGGAAAAATTCATATTTTGCCGAGAGAAGATCGGTGTGAAGAACATTAGCATTATGGGGGAGTGTTAGAGATAATGCTAATTAGTTAGAATTAGATTATCTAAGATATTTGGTTGTTTAAATTTTGATAAAGATAAATCTAATTAGATAGGATATCTAATTGGAATAGGATTTTGTGTAATAATCTATAAATAGATAGGCCGGGCTATTATGATTGTCAATGAAGCCGGAGTCGCCTTAATTAATTAGTGAGGCCAAAGAAAGACGTGAGGACATGAAGTTATTTTTTTAATAAAGGCAAGTTTAGTTTGCTCCCACCAAAACGTACCAGATTCTTTATTATTTGTCTTTCTCTCTTCTCTTTTCCATTCTATTTTTGTGGAGATTCCTATATACCATAACAAGTATATAGAAAATATTTGGAGGCCCATCACCGTAACACTAAAGCCAACATATGTAAGTTGAAAACCTGATTAAAACACTAAATCACTCATAAACATTACACAATATGACCAGCGAATTTCCAGCTTTTAAAGGAATGGATGATTAAAGAACCAACAGAGCTACAGTAGAGAGCAGGAAAGTGTAGGGTGCACGTGGGAAAATTCGCCCAGAACAGTAGACAACGTCGAATGTTACCAACCACATGCAAGAAACATCAAGTTATCATAACGTAAGGTCACAAAAAAAGCTATGAATTTCCCAAAGCTGAAGTTTACAACTGTAATATTAGAGTAAAAAACTAATACCCTCACAAAATATTTGAGATTCCTGGTTTTGCAAAGGAAGCACAAACTACTCAAGTGAACTTACATTTTCAAAAAGGCACCTATAGTATAGTACCGACAATCCAGTCCGATCGAATAAAATTGTAGTTCATTCCAAGTTCATGCCGACATGTCAACACTGAATCACAATTTTAAAAAATATACTTCACCACTAATTCACCATACTCAACATGCATGTAAGAGAAAATTAAGGAAAGAGTAAAAAAAAAAAAGAAAGAACTAAAAGTTGCATTTTCTATGAAGGAGTAGTAGTGTTTCTCAAGTAAGGCACAAACTGATATTGGCTAAATCAACAGATAAGAGCACAAACTACTCAAGCAGGCGGATTCACATTCTCAAAAAAGGCACCTATAGTATAGTACCGACAATCACGTTTGATCAAATAAAATTGTAGTTCATTCCAAGTTCATGCGTATATGTCAACACTGAATCACAATTTCCAAAAATATATTTCAGCACTGATTCATCATACTCAACATGCATGTAAGAAAAGATTAAGAAAAAATTAAAAAGGACAAAGTCCTAAAGCACTATGGTTTAAATTCATTAATGTGAGGGCTTGTAATTCGTCACTTTGTATAACCCGAGCACGTAAAAAAAGAAGGAATACTTAGGAGGAGTCTGTAAATCAAGTAGAGGGTGGAAGGAACATTTTAGACCGTAGTACATGAAAGAATGTAAAGCATAAATTAGAACCCTAATACATTAAAGAATTTAAACCATACCTGCCTACATAATATCTCCCATCTTATCCTTTTTTTTTTTCAAGTCCTTAAGTTATTCAAAGCGAGAAATTAGAAGCTCGTACATCAAAGAGTTGAAACCACAATGGTTTAAAGCTTGAAGTCATTCATTATATGATCTAATTAATCGGTACTGCATAGGTCGATTGCTTCCTATTCAATATTGCAAAAATTGGACAGATTCTTGCTCCAATCGTTTAGGATTTAGGATTGTGTGTCGCTAACTCCTCTCTCACCAATATTCATAATGACTGTTCTCTTCTCTTACATATGCTGTTGATGTTACCCCCTTTACGTAATTAATTGCAGATGATTGTTAGTGTTATTAAGATGGATTTCGTGGGGAATTGATTATGCTTCTAAATTCACATGATTACCTGCATATTTTCCTGTGCCCAAAAAAAAAAAGAAATAGCTGTTCATTAACTGCCATTATCTTGAGTGATTTGGTGTTTTGGTCAAATTTTGAATTTATGTATGGTATTCTTCTTTACTCGTGGTAAGGCACTTTGGGTAAAACAATTTTTCCCCTATTTTTTTCCTTCTACTAACTGTTCTCTTCTCTTACATGTTTTGTTGGTGTTATCACTTTGATGCTGCTACTGCCGCACTACGGAAAAAAAGGAACCGAGAGGACAACCTATCTAACTAGGGTGATTGGAGGTTAGTGCAACGTGACTTAGTCGGTGCTTACCTACTGTGTTCTAGGTGAGGTATGCTCTTTTGACCTACTTACTTTCTTTTGCCTAACTTCGTGTGTTTTAAACTTACAATTCTCCGCATACATGTGTATATATTTTTAAACGGGAAATTCTATAGTACTTAGGATTGTTTATGCAACGGCTTCATACGACTTAGAATTTAAAACTCCTTTCTATATTTACTCTGTACTCATTTCTTTGATTAGTTATGTTTTGTTACTTATTTTCGCACTCTTTCGCTTACAGCTCTGCATTTTCGCTTATAATTCTGCATATGCACATGTTTTCCGAATTGTTTATTTCTATAGTTGCTTATTAGAGGGTTTGGGTTGTATCTTAAATTTATTTAAGATTTTTGTACCTAACTTTATTAAGTTTGATATGTAGTATAGCTCATGGAAACAAGTTTTAGAAATTGGATGTTAGATTTAGTGTTTAACAGTTTATACATTTCAATGATAATTCTCCTCTCTAGATGTGTGAGCATGTGAAAAATCAAACTCCTTTTGCAAGTGTACTTTCTATAGTTGCTTATTAGACGGTTTGGGTTGCATTGTAAATTTATTTAAGGTATTTGTACTTAACTTTCCTAAGCTTGATATATACTGTAGTCCATAGGAACATGTTTCAGAAATTGGATCTTAGATTCATTGCTCAACAGTTTGTACATTTCAATGATAATTCCCCACTCTAGCTATGTAAGCATGTGAAAAATCAACCTCCTTTTGCAAGTGTACTTTCCTGCTGCTTGAACGTGTGATGTCGCCTTAATTACTCCATGAATTGAGGCATATCAATATTATGACTTGAAAGTTACTTATTCAGTACACCTTCAAAGTCCTTTTGCAAGTGCACTTTCTATAGTCACTTATTAGAGGGTTTGGGTTGCGTTATAAATTTATTTAAGATATCTGTATTTAACTTTACTAAGTTTGATATGTAGTGTAGCTGGCATATCAATCTTATGACTTGAAAGTTACTTATTCAGTATGCCTTCAAAGTCCTTTCGCAAGTGCAATTCCCTACTCTAGATATGTAAGCATGTGAAAAATCAAACTCCTTTTGCAGGTGTACTTTCCTGCTGCTTGAATCTGTGATGTACCCTTAATTACTTCATGGATTGAGGCATTCAATCTTATGATTTGAAAGTTAGTTATTCAATATGTCTTTTGGTTCGTGGTGTTTTTCAGAGCACACTATTTAATCCACTGGTGTGCTTAGAGAGGCACTTTTACCTTTTGATTAAAAATAGCCTATTTCGAAATAAATTATACAAATAGACTATATCATATATTGTATACTCTATTTGGTGTGCAAGTTTTTAAAGCGAAATGCTTAAAAATGTGAATGCATATGGTGCTAGACAAGCCAAAATCCCGAAATAATACTTTCTTAAATCCTTCGTCAAATGATTCTGATTATGATATTCTGATTTTGATTCTGATTTTGTTCATCACCACGTCCTATATTATTACAGTCCTTTTCTCTCTCATGAATTACAATAACAGTAATATTATTATTGAAATAGATATATTGTTAGTGAGTGCTTAATTAAAGAATACATTAAACATATACAAATTGCGTTGGCCATATAAGAATCAGTGCTTACACTGGTAGTGGAGATGCATGATATCCAAATTAATTAAAGCCTTGCTTTTCGCAGTATATGATATATATCTAGATTGATGCTTGATATCAATAGAGATTATAAATCCTGAGCTCCTTTTGTGCTCCTTATAACTTCTCAACACTTTGTCTCTTCAGGCAAAAACATTTCCTACTTAAGACCAACACTGTGTGAACAAACAATGATATATTTTACTTATATATGCCTTAAAAGTCCTTTTTGCAAGTGCACTTTCTATAGTTACTTATTAGATAGTTTGGGTTGCGTTATAAATTTATTTAAGATATTTGTATTTAACTTTATTAAGCTTGATATATAGTGTAACTCATGGAAACAAGTTTTAGAAATTCGATCTTTGACTCATTGCTTAACAGTTTGTACATTTCAATGATAATTTTCCATTCTAGATATGTGAGCATGTGAAAAAATTAAACTCCTTTTGCAAGTTTACTTTCCTGCCGCTTGAATTTGTGATGTACCCTTAATTGCTTCATGGATTGAGGCATATCAATCTCATGACTTGAAAGTTACTTATTCAATATGTCTTTTGATTCGCGCTATTTTCCAGGGTACTAGGCTACTAATTTTATTGAAAAGTAAGGACCCAACAAAGGAATTTCCTTGAATATAAGCAGTTTCTTTAGTAAGCTAATTTGGTGTTTCAGCAATGGGCTCATTTAGGATTCCGTGTAAGTTTTAGAAAGTGATTTCCAATTTAAAAATAAATTTAAGGTGAATAGATCTGATTCTAACTTTTAGAATTTGTTTTCTACTTTTTGCGATCCAAAATCAAAAGAGTTAAAACCTACTTCTTGAAATCTAATTCCCATTTTCACCTCAAATTGTAAAACTTTATTCTTATTTTAGATCCAAAATTCGAATTTAAATCCAAATTTAATTTTAAATTTAAATTTCGTATTTTAGTTTTTAAGTCTTGAATTTTAAAAGTTAGATATTAAATTCCAAATTTAAAATTTAAAATATTTAATATCAAATTTATGATTAATTTGCAAATTTGCAAATTTTAAATTTCCAAGTTTTACATTTTGAATTTTAAATTTAAAATTATAATTTTTACTTTTAAAATTAAAAATTTTAAAATTAAAAATTAAAAATTTTAATTTTAAATTTTAAATTTTGAATATTTGAAGTTTTATTTTACATTTTAAATATTTGCGATTTTATTCTAAATTTATAGATTTAAATTTTACATTTTTTAGTTGTACACAAAAAATAAATTCGATATTTTATTACGTATCTTTATACCATTTGTTAGGGTGTACAGATTAAAAAAAAAAAAAAAAAAAAAAAAAAAAAAAAAAAGGGAGAACCTTCTCTCCGTGTTTTTTTTTTTTTTTTGTGACAGGGAGAGAGAAAGGTAGCATGCAACCTTCTCTCCGTGTTATTTCGGTTTTTAGTATGTATAAATGAAACATGGAGTCGAAAGGAAACCATATGTATTTTCGTGAATACTTGAAGATAACTAAATATGTATATGTTCCATGTATTTATTCTCTATGTTTTTTTTTACTGCACTTTTCCTGTTCCTTATTCTCTGCTTTGTTTCGTTTCTCTTCTTTTTCTCTGATCGATTCCCCGTAGAAGGTGGCCACTGCTACGTGAAGATGCCATCGGAGCCGCCATCACCGGGCGCCGCTGCGGCGGCGGAGGCGGTGAGGATCTTCGACGAGCTCCCGAAGGTTACCATTGTCGCAGTGTCGTGGCCCGAGGCGAGCGATATCACGCCCATGCTCCTCTCAAACACCATCGAGTTCAAGTGCAAGCAGGTGGTGCTCTCATTCTTTTCGCCCTACTACATTCTTAATCTTTACTTCGATTTTGTTGTTTCGAAATTGGGATTTTATGATTTAGGTTTTCTAATTTGGTGGGCAGTTTCAATTTCGGAGGTGATTTGGAAGCGGGGAATTGGAATTAGTATAGAATATATGATACGATAACATTATCTAGAAAGCCTTCAGGAACTACATGGGATCGTTTTGAATGACATTAGTTCCTGCACACAAAAAGTCTACTTAAGATGCAGTATGACAAAGATCTGGCACCATCTTTGACAACATGTAAAGAAAACAAATTGAATCGACGATTTTGAGATCGACAAGTTATTTTTGACTTATAATTCTGTATTTGTTGGTAACCCTTTGCAGAATTTGACGTTTAACTTATAGGTTTCCCAACATTCAAACATTTGAACTCTTTTCCTTGGTTCTTTTTTTGTTGTCATTTTTGCTAGCTTTAGAAAATACTTGACCTACCCCTACTGTACCTAAGATGTACTCTCCCCGCTACAATTTTAGGGGCATAAAAGTTAATTAATTAATTATCTTACATGTAGGTAACATTGCCCACTTACAAAATAGGCCAACTATATTCTCCTTTCAGTTCTTTGGTCACCTGGTATAGTTCAATCGATGCGATGAGAATTTAGGACTCTGCCTGATATAATGCTATCCAAAACATTGATATGACAAAAAATGATTTAAAAATATATTTAATAGTCGATATTAATGTAAGTTGTTAAATTCTTATCGAATATGTCTTTCCGAGTATAGGCGCATATTATGGTCGATTATGTGTTGATCCATGCGCACAACTTATAATTAATCCTAAATTAAGCATACTGTTTTTAATAATATAAAGGATTATGCAGCATTTTTTCAAATTCTGCTTGCTAGGAAAAGTTGAACCCCTTTAGTACTGTTATAATAAGGTTTTCCCAATAGATTAATTTCATCATGTAGTACTATCTTGAAGATCAAGAATAATGCTATAATATTATACATAAGACCCTACTTATATAATGCACATATGTGAACTAAAACAATGTTAAGTGTCTACTTCATTGAGATCCATAGTACATAGCAGTTATTATCTGCCATATGCATACTTAAAACTACTATTATGCCCATGCAATTAATATTTTAATTTCGAATTCCATATTATTTATGGGGGAGGTTGATAACTAAGCTCAATTTAATAAAGTACTGAGCAGGTATAGTGTCTTTTTCTATCATCACATTAAGTTCTCCTGCTCTTATTTTGTCAAAGTAAATGTGGCATTAACCAGCTTCTAATTTGTGGCTCAGGCACTTTAGTTATGAGAGTACAACTTAATTTATCTAACTTTATTCCATAACCTTTAAATTAACTTAAGAAACTTGAGAGAGAGAGAGAGACCCTCCATGTGGTGCCTTGGATGCCTAAACTAGGGATCCTTATAGGTTTCCTAACAATAAGCTATTCTATATCTAGGCTGGAATACCATATTTCCTGGGATATCCAATTTCATGAACTTGACTGCTTTTATTTTTGTCTTAAATTAAACTCTATGTCGACAAGTTTTGCTTTTGTGATTTTTTGATACAACTCTAAAAGGCATGCATACTAATTTCTTTGATTTAAGTAATACAATCTGTGGCTATAAAAGTTCTAAAATAAGTTTTAGAACTTTTTGGATCTTAGTTTGGTCGGACTAAAAGGTCTTATAAGCACATATTTTATTCTTAGTTTGTCCTTTGAATCTTAGTTCAGAATCCTAAAAGGACATTCTAGGACCTTTAATTACTTTTATAAAATTTAGTTAACCTTCTAATAAGAACCCCCACTTGCATCTCAATATTTTTTAATTACTCTGCCTCCTTTCCTATTATTTTTTTTGGGACTCTATCACTCTTACTTTTACCTTATTATTTTCCAGTTATCATTCTTCCCAGTTCTTTCTTCTTTGCATTTTTTATCACCTCCTTTTGGGCCATGTTGATTTGCAAAAGAAAAGAAGTTTTTGTTTACTTTACCACAAGCCATTTCCTATTATCAAAATATTTGAACAAACTACAATGCAAACAACCATTTGCCACTGATTGTAACAATATATTCTTCAAAGTTGCAGTCAATCCTTCCATATATTGATGGCTATAAAAAAAAAAAGAAGGATTTGAAAATACGGTGCTCTATTTTATACTCAATGGTTCGCCCTTATATGTAAATTTGGATGGCCTGCACTACATGCAATCATATGGAACTGTTTGAACCTCCGGCTTATATATGCCTACTAAAATTTGGTATAAATTTGTCTTGATCTCAGCCTTCGAGTTTATCATTAACTTATTATTTAGTTTATACTGTTATAGAATATAAATTCCCAGTATGTACGGAGCGCCCCCAGGCGTTTTGTGGTGAGTTGGCGTCCTCTCCGCGTTGTGCTCTCTGCATTAGCTGTGCCCACATGGGTTTGTCTTCTTCTCTCTCCTCTTTCCTCTCTTCTCATCTTTGGCCCGAGACTCCTTTCTCTCTCTCGCTGCCTCTCCTTCTACAGATGGCCTTCTCCCCTAGGCCATTTTCTCATCTCCTCTCTCTAATCTCCCGATCGCCATTCGGAGCTCCGTCGACTTCACCACCGTCGTCGCACCGATCGCCATCCGGAGTCATGCTCACCAACACCGTCACCTCCGTCGACTTCGGAATTGGTCGGATCCGTGGGAATTTGGGGAATTTGGGTTAATTACAGGGGAATAAAGAGTCGGGAGTAGAGGGGATTGTGGTGGAAGAAGAAGAAAGGAATTTGGTTGGTTCTTGGTGTTGGAGAGGTGGTGGATAGGGTTCGGATTAGGGTTAGGGTGCGGAGAGGTAGAGATGGGGTTGATCTCGGGGATAGTGATGGGGACGTTGGTGGGAATCGCTCTCATGGCAGGGTGGAGCCGCATGATGAGGCATCGGAGCACCAAACGCGTCGCGAAGGTGTGTGTTCGATTTCTTTGATTATCTGTTAATTTGTTCTTTAACCCATTTCAAAACCATCTAAAACGTAAACAAAAAAAAGATCAAAAAGCCCAAAATGAGAAAAAAAAAAAAAAAAAAAAAAAAAAAAAAAAAAAAAAAAAACCAACCAAACCGCGAAGAATCCAGAAGAAATTGTTGCTTGCAATAAAGTATGCTTAGTTCTTGAGAAGAAAACTATAGTTACTTACAATATGTTTATTTATGAAATATATTGTCTTAATCTTGGAAATGAATACAAATCACTACTTTAAAGCTTCAAGTTATTCAAAGGCACATGCTATAATCCGTGAGTTTGAGAAAATGATTTGACCCTTATTAAAGCATGTAAAGCAGAAATTAGAATCGTAATACATTAACGAATTTAAACTATACCTGCTAAGATCATAATACCTCCTATTTAAATAGTAGATTGTCAATTCAAGTAGACCATCAAGTAGACTTCTTAATATTTAAACTATACCTGCCAAGATCATAATACCTCCTATTTAAATAGTAGATTGTCAATTCAAGTAGACCATCAAGTAGACTTCCTAATATTTAAACTATACCTGCTAAGATCATAATACCTCCTATTTAAATAGTAGATTGTCAATTCAAGTAGATTGTCAATTCAAGTAGACTTCTTAATATTTATCCCAAGGGTACCTCTTACCTTTACATGTATGTGCGTATGAACTTTATACCTTTAATTCGGAACCCAAGGTTATCTCTTGCATCTACATTCATGCTCTCCTAAATTGTGCCTTTCGAGATTGAGTTTGAACTTTATACTTGTCTTTACATGCATGTTCTTGGTGAACTTCATGCCGTTAATTAACTTAAGTTTTTTCAAACCGGGCCTTTCAACCTCTTTCATTAAGTTGAGTTTTCTAAGTTGCGACTTTCGTGCTTTAAGCATGCACCGGAATAAAAGAAGTAATTATTTTTGAGGACCTCTCATAAAGTTGAGTTTTGTAATCTGTGAGTTTCAAAGAGGGAAATATATTTAGAATATAACAGTAATACGTAAATGCAAGAGGCAATTATCAAGAACTGGTAATTTGTAAGGTTCTCAATAGATAGGTAAGTAAAAATTTAACTACGGACAAATAACATTAGCATGAATTAAAAGTCTCTAAAATAATTCAAACAAATCAAATTTGGAGTAAAAGTAAAGAGTGATTGCATATGTAGTACATACACACATACATGTAAAGGTAAGAGGTACCCTTGGGATAAATATTAAATAGTAGATTGTCAATTAAAGGTATAATATTCAGTTTAGCTTTCTAACTTGAGTCTTCGGACTTCATTTTCACATACATAACCTTAAGATAACCATCTTCGAAGATTAGAGTTCATCTTCACATACATAATTTGTTACAATTTAAGAAATCCAACTTAATTATCTCTTGGATTTTATAAGTCCATGTTTCTAAACTACTCCTTTTGGAACTTGTCTTTACATCCATGGCCCACCAAAGCCCAACTTTTACATAATTGGAGTTTTGCAAGTTGTCCTTTCACTAACTTGGTTTTTGTTTTTAAAGATTAATTTATATATTTTCTCCAATCATTAACTGAACACCCAAGGCCGTCTAAAATTGATGTTCTTTTGTATGTATCATCATAGCCCAAAACAAAAAAAGGAAAACACACAACAACAAAACAAATGTGTAAATTAATTAGAAAGGAGTGTGAATTAAGTAAACAAAATATGTAAATTAATTAGTGCCAAAACATGAATACTCAAGAAGAACTTAAGTTAAGGATAACCCAAGATAACAACCTTTGAAGTTTGGCACGACTTAAAAAACGTAAATTAATAACCTCGAAATCCCAACCCAATAAAAATCATACATTCCAAAGTTGGCATGCAGAGAAGTATAGGAATCATCATTGCTAATGAAAATATTTGAAAACCTAACACAATCAAAGTCATACAATTTAAAATGGATGAAAACGGGAAGGACTGCACAACCACCAATATTTAAGAATCCAAACCAAACTTGTTTTTTTTGCCACAAAAATGTTTGAAAAGTTTGAAACATCATTCCAACCGTTAGGCTTGATGTCAATATTACTGAAGTACGTAGCTAATTATAATAAATGAGAATTTTATATTTCCAAATTATTTCCTGAATCATCACCGTGCAAACAACAATTGGTTCCCAAAGGGTGCTAGCGAATAATTGGTTTTTTATGTCACCACAATTGAAATACGATATTCAGTTTAGCTTTCTAACATGAGTCTTTGGACTTCATCTTCACATACATAAACTTAAGATAACCATCTTCGAAGTTTAGAGTTCATCTCCACATACATAATTTGCTATAATTTAAGAAATCCAACCTAACTATCTCTTGGATTTTATAAGTCCGTGTTTCTAAACTACTCCTTTTGGAACCTGTCTTTACATCCATGGCCCACTTAAGTCCAACTTTTAAATAATTGGAGCTTTGCAAGTTGTCCTTCCACTAACTTTTTTTTTTTTGAAAGATTAATATAATATTTCGTGCTCATTAATATATATGTTCCCCTCAAAGCCAATACTTGTAGTTAACTTCATGTTAATTTCAAGCTACAACCTAGGGAACCCAAGATAACAACCTTTGGAGCTTGGCACAACAAAAAGCATTTAAGCCAACAACCTCGAAATCCCAACTCAATCAAAGTCGTATATTTCAAAGTTAGCATGTAGAGAAGTATAGGAATCATCATTTCTAATGGAAATATTTGCAAACCCAACTCAATTAAAGTCATACATTTCAAATTTGATGAACACGGCCAAAAACAAAAAAGGAAAACACACAACAACAAAAGAAATGTGTAAATTTATTAGAAAGGAGTATGAATTAAGCAAACAAAATATGTAAATTAATTAACGCCAAAACATGAATATTCAAGAAAAACTTAAGTTAAGGGTAACCCAAGGTAACAACCTTTGAAGTTTGGCACAACTTAAAAAATGTAAGTTAATAACCTCGAAATCCCAACCCAATCAAAATCATACATTTCAAAGTTGGCATGCAGAGAAGTATAGGAATTATCATTGCTAATGAAAATTTTTGAAAACCTAACACAATCAAAGTCATACATTTAAAAATGGTTGAAAACGGGAAAGACTGCACAAACAACAATATCTAAGAATCCAACCTAAACTTGTTTTTTTGCCACAAAAATGTTAGAAAAGTTTGAAACATCACTCCAACCATTAGGCTCAGATAATCTCTAGCCCCAAACCAAAGAAAGTACATAATAGAAGGCACAATTTATTTCGTGAATCATCACTGTGCAAACAACAATTGGTTGCCAAAGGGTGCTAGCAAATAATTGGTTTTTTATGTCACCACAATTGAAATATGATATTCAGTTTAGCTTTCTAACTTGAGTCTTCGGACTTCATTTTCACATACATAAACTTAAGATAACCATCTTCAAAGCTTAGGGTTCATCTTCACATACATAATTTGTTAGAATTTAAGAAATTCAACTTAATTATCTCTTGGATTTTATAACTCCATGTTTCTAAACCACTCCTTTTGGAACTTGTCTTTACATCCATGGCCCACCAAAGCCCAACTTTTACATAATTGGAGTTTTGCAAGTTGTCCTTTCACTAACTTGTTTTTTTTTAAAGATTAATTTATATATTTTCTCCAATCATTAACTGAACACCCAAGGCCATCCAAAATTGATGTTCTTTTGTATGTATCATCATAGCCCAAAACAAAAAAGGAAAACACACAACAACAAAACAAATGTGTAAATTAATTAGAAAGGCGTGTGAATTAAGTAAACAAAATATGTAAACTAATTAGTGCCAAAACATGAATATTCAAAAACAACCTAAGTTAAGGGTAAATGCCATTTTTTTGAAATCACCTAACATTAAACTGAAAAAACAATATGAAACACAAAAAAGATGGCAATTTATAACAAAACAGGAATTATCATTGCTAATGAAAATTTTTGAAAACCTAACACAACCAAAGTCATACATTTAAAAATGGTTGAAAACGGGAAAGACTGCACAAACAACAAATATCTAAGAATCCAACCTAAACTTGTTTTTTTGCCACAAAAATGTTAGAAAAGTTTGGAACATCATTCCAACCATTAGGCTCAAATAATCTCTAGCCCCAAACCAAAGAAAGTACATAATAGAAGGCACAATTTATTTCGTGAATCATCACTGTGCAAACAACAATTGGTTGCCAAAGGGTGATAGCGAATAATTGGTTTTTTATGTCACCACAATTGAAATATAATATTCAGTTTAGCTTTCTAACTTGAGTCTTTGGACTTCATTTTTCACATACATAAACTTAAGACAACCATCTTCAAAGCTTAAGAGTTCATCTTCACATACATAATTTGTTAGAATTTAAGAAATTCAACTTGATTATTTCTTGGATTTTATAACTCCATGTTTCTAAACCACTCCTTTTAGAACTTGTCTTTACATCCATGGCCCACCAAAGCCCAACTTTTACATAATTGGAGCTTTGCAAGTTGTCCTTTCACTAACTTGTTTTTTTTTTTAAAGATTAATTTATATATTTTCTCCAATCATTAACTGAACACCCAAGGCCATCCAAAATTGATGTTCTTTTGTATGTATCATCATAGCCCAAAACAAAAAAGGAAAACACACAACAACAAAACAAATGTGTAAATTAATTAGAAAGGACTGTGAATTAAGTAAACAAAATATGTAAACTAATTAGTGCCAAAACATAAATATTCAAGAAAAACTTAAGTTAAGGGTAACCCAAGATAACAACCTTTGAAGTTTGGCACAACTTAAAAAATGTAAGTTAATAACCTCGAAATCCCAACCCAATCAAAATCATACATTTCAAAGTTGGCATGCAGAGAAGTATAGGAATTATCATTGCTAATGAAAATTTTTGAAAACCTAACACAGTCAAAGTCATACATTTAAAAATGGTTGAAAACGGGAAAGACTGCACAAACAACAATATCTAAGAACCCAACCTAAACTTGTTTTTTGCCACAAAAATGTTAGAAAAGTTTGATGTCACGCCCCGAGTTTTGAAAAGCAGGCTAATTTTTTTTTTTTTTTTTTTTTTTTTTTTTTTTTTTTTTTTTTTTTTTTTATATAAATCAGAGTTCACAAACCGGGCGTAATAGACCGCCACATGTATAGTAAATTCCCTGCCCAACTGGACAGAGCCTTTCTTATACATGCACGGCTAACCATAATCAGTCAATACCAGAGTAGTCTAAACTACGCATGCAAAACTAGTCAATTTATAATAATTAAACTGAAATGCGGAAAATGAAATATACTGACTACATAGGGGTCGATACTATCGCAATCGTCTCACCAACGTGTCCCGACATCCCATCACCCAAGCGACCTGAAAAACAGTCACCCGAGGGTGTGAGACACACCGGAGTGTATCCCAGTGGGCACGACGAGCCGAGAAATAGCTAATCGTACCTACTGGATACCGTAATCTGCGGATAGTAGATAAATCCATAGGTAAAGCTAAAAAGGCAGGTAATCAAGCATAAGGGAGCTATAGATAACAATACTAGAAATCAGGATATAACTGTGCAGATATAGGTATATGACTAAACAGCAGAACATGCTAGAATATCAAAATATCAGCTATGCATCAACAAAAGAATAGCAAGTACTAACCGATGCCACTGTTGGTCACGGGGACCTCAGGCGAAGATATCTATGCCAAGCCAACCACAATCATACTGGATTCCACCTAGCAGAACTGAACCGCAAACCCCGTACCATAGATATAGCCGAGAGGATCCTCATATCGGTACTGCCAAGGGGCTCCCCGTACCCAGTGATACAGCAAGCGGGGCTAGCTCACGGGTCAGCCAGACCCTTTACCGGTAAAGAACGCAATGTGGGGGATCAATCCCACGGCGTACGCGAACGAACAGCAGGTGCACAATCATCACAATGCGAATGCTAAATCTCACGGTCCGCAGACCGGGTAATCGGCAACATGCCGGAAATCCCCACAGGGATGCAAATGTCTATATATCAATTATATATCATGCAGTCTGGAATATAAGAAATATGTATATCTGATCAAAATCCCGATAGGGATGCATATGCTTATAAATCAATCATAGGTCTATCATGCATATCTGAAATATGGAAGCAAGTATAACAAGTGGCAGGAATCACAAGCATGATCATATCATGAAAATCTATGTACTAAGATATCAAAGCTGACGAGCAGGTATACATGATATGTCTAAGGAGATCAAGGTCTATCAGGCAAGATCATGTGTCATATAGATAAAATCATCAGGACTAATCAAAAACAGGTGTCCGACTGGACTAAAGCAAACAGAGGGCCGAAAAGATAAAGCCCGGACCGAAGATAACCCACCTCAGTGTAGTCCGATCAACAACTCCAACAGAAGGCTCGGGGCCGGAGTCAGACTGCAAAGACCTGAATCACGAACACTGATCAGGAATGACTCACACATACCCAAATCCAATCCGAAACACGAAAGTCGCACCTAAAACTGTAAAACCGACAATTTCGCCGGTTTACGGAACGGAATCCGTTTTCCGCTCAACGAAGACCTACAGACTTCTAATCAATTGCCTAACAAGTGTGTAAATACTGTCATGCTACATTTGCAACAGGACCCAAAATATTCACTGAAGTGCATAATTACAATTATTTTAAAGCTTATTTCGGCTCGTTCTCTAAATCCGGGAAACCAAAGACAGCGCCGTAAGTTTCAGCGCGTCCGTTACGACGAGACGAAGCTCGTGCTCACTGGCTTAGACCAGCACAAAGCCCAACAACAAAGTTGGCCCAAAATACTTAGGGTCCAAATACAACTATGCTACAACCATCTATACATTTGATCAAATTGGAATTTAATAGAAGCACGACACTCACTGAGGCTAGAGAAGTGAGATGCTCACCTGCTGCACGACGGAGGGTGGCCGGAAAGTTGGCCGGAGCAACACCCTCAAAAGCCCATTTCATTATAAAGATGGACCAACTTTAATCACAGGGGCTATTTATCTAAAAAAACTTGATGGAAACCTTAAATAAGGTGTAAACGATTCACCTGAACGGTTGGCCGGAGCCCCGAGGCGTCGGCGGCGGCCGGAGGCGGCGGTTGGAATAGAAGCTCGGCCAAAGAAAAGGGTGCAACTTCACAAATTAAAAACCGCACGTTAGCATCTCCATGCAAACGCATAGGTGGCCATGTTTAAGCCTAAGGAACGTACCTGTGCTGTCCCCCCCACTGCGCGAAGCCCCGGAAACGCCGGAACTCGAGTTCGCCGGAATCTTGATGCTCTAATGGCGGAATCCGGTCGGCGGTGATTGGGACGATGCAAGATGGACCAAGGCACTCTACTAAAGACCAGGAACCTTCCTGCAGTGGTTGCCGGCGACGGGGACGAGCGGCGGCGCCGGACGGAGGAGTTCCAGCGATAGTCCAAAAAGTTCGGTTCTAGGGCATCGTCGAGCGGCGCGGATCCTTGCCCGATCTTCACCAAACTTCCAGGGAAGCTTGCGGACGTCGGGAAGATCAGTCTCAACGGTCTGATCTTGAATCCAGCGGTTGGAAGAAGCTCGAGCAAGAATTTAGCCGAAAACGGACTTCCGGCAAGGAGGTGCTCCCGCCGGCAGCCGGGACGACGGCGACGGCTCGGGCTTCACAGAAAGGATCATCTATACTTCAGGAACATTGTAGACATATCCTTAAGCTAGTTTAAACAACTTTGTTCCATCTTCTTACCTCACCGGAAAAGATGGAGGAAGAAGATCGCCTCCGCGGCGGCGCACGGCGGAGCAAGGTGCCGGGGACCCTTTGGCTCGGTTGCGGTTTCACAGAAGAGTTCTCAACTTCCCTCTGGATCAACCCAAGCCCTTTCTTGATGCCTCACACCCCAACCATCCGAGAGGAAACCCAACTTCCAAGCGGGTTTCTTGGCTTCTCCGGCGACGAAGCGGCGGCGGCCGGTGCGGCACCACCAAGATGAGCGGCAGATGGAGAGGGAGCTGTTGGGGCTGGCGGCTGGGGCAAGGGCTATGAGGCGTAGGTTTTAGAGGAACCCTAAGCCTAGTGCACATAAATATACAGTATATGCACAATTGCATTATAATCCCTCAACTCAAGATATTTTGAGCCCAGCCCTTCATAGCAACCTTGTTTCGCAATAAACTCCCTCTCCAAGAACTTGCACGCTTTTCGGAGCAGGAAATATAGGGTTTTCGCATAATTTATCACAATTTTTGCCGTATTTCATGCTTTTCGAGGCGTTCTAGTCATCAATTCGAAAAACGAACTTTGCCACGACGTCCGGCACGTCGAAATCTATAAGGTAGCAATTTTCGTTTTTCGACAAAGTGCCCGGATAATTTCTCGGTCCATCATTACTGTGCAATAATACCGTTTATCACGTTTTTCGAGATCCTAGGGTCGTCAAACGGAAATTCCGTCAACGCCATTGCGTTCAGATCGATGAAACCAATCAAAACGACTACCTGGATTACTATGATCGGAGTCCAGACGGCGAATTGGCTATCGTTGGCACTAAGGGGATTTGAAAATAGGGGTTACTATTCACCCACTGTTCACAACACTATTCACTTAAGTCGCGGGTCCCGCCCGCTTCTTCGCTGATTTCTGGAAGATCCGACCGTTGGATCTGAATTTGATTTATATCATTTTCGATTAGTTCGACGAGACGGTCGCACTGGTCATCTCGGATTTTCGAGATTTGGCTCGGATTTGAAAGGCAATATTTCTGTCTCGTAAACTGTGCAATTTACACAGTAGCAAAAGGTCAATTCCGCTATTTGTGCTCTTTCTAATTCTGAGTCATCTTGACTCCATTCTTTTCTTTCATTTATTTCGAATTTAAATTTCACGAATCTTACATTTGAAACATCATTCCAACCATTAGGCTCAGATAATCTCTAGCCCCAAACCAAAGAAAGTACATAATAAAAGGCACAATTTATTTCGTGAATCATCACTGTGCAAACAACAATTGGTTGCCAAAGGGTGCTAGCGAATAATTGGTTTTTTATGTCACCACAATTGAAATATGATATTCAGTTTAGCTTTCTAACTTGAGTCTTTGGACTTCATTTCCACATACATAAACTTAAGATAACCATCTTCAAAGCCTAGAGTTCATCTTCACATACATAATTTGTTAGAATTTAAGAAATTCAACTTAATTATCTCTTGGATTTTATAAGTCCATGTTTCTAAACCACTCCTTTTGGAACTTGTCTTTATATCCATGGCCCACTAAAGCCCAACTTTTACATAATTGGAGTTTTGCAAGTCGTCCTTTCACTAACTTGTTTTTTTTAAGTTTTATGGGTTTTTTTTTTTTTTTCTTTTTTTTTCTTGGTTTTTTGGTTATTAACATATGCAAATTAAATTTTATTATTAACATATGCAAAATAATGTACATTGAAATTAATGAGCCATAATAACCTCTCTCTCTCTCTCTCTCTCCCAAACTCTTTTCTCTCTTTTCCAATCCATGTGCCCGCACATGGGTTCCCCCTCTCTCTATCTATCTCTCTCGAAGTATCGATCCACCACCTCCGAAGCCATCAACAATGGCGGAGAAGGCCCCGTCGCACAGGCGCCGTCAAAAGATGCTGCCCCCCCCCCTCTCCATCTCGGTCCTCTCTGCTATCACGGACCCCTCTCACTGCCCCGACGGCACCATCAACCGCCGCCTCCTGTCCTTCCTCGACTTCCGCGCCGCCGCAAACCCGAACCCCGCCTGCGGCGTCCGATCCGGCGATCCCACCGTCAATCCCTCCCACAACCTCTAGATCCGCGTATTCCCCTCCTCCTCCGCGACCGCCGCAGTCGGCGATCGGCAGATTCCGGTCATCGTCTTGATAAAATAAATTAAGGGGCCGGTCATCGTCTTGATAAAATAAATTAAGGGGTTAAAAAGTAAAATTATGTTTACAAGATTTTTTAAACTTATAAAAAGTAAAATATAAATTAATTAAGGGGTTGCAAAAAATTCAGTCCCACAAAATTTGATGGCCATGTTAAATATTTTTGGACGCTATTATTAACATATGCAAAATAATGTACATTGAAATTGATCATTAAAAATTATTTATTGACCGCTTTTGATTAGAATTCTGCATGGCGAATTAATTTAGTAGTTTTGATTTTATCACTTTTTTGTATGTCTCATTAATACGTAGACATCTTTTTTAATTTTTTTAATATTAAAAAAATTAATAAAATCAGTATCAAAAGTAATTTCTCTTTATTTTACATTTTTGCAATGAAGCTTTGGTTACCCTCAAAACTAAGTTGACTAGCTGGTGTGTGTTAAAACTATTTATGTAATGGCAGGTTGTGATTGGGATGGACGTTGCTGCTTCAGAGTTTTTTTTTTTTTTTTTTTTTTTTTTTTTTTGAGAGGAGTGCTTCAGAGTTTTATTCTGAGAAGGATCAGACTTATGACCTTAACTTCAAAGAAGAGGTGAGCTTTCCTTTCTCCTAGAACAGTAAGCTTATATTTGTTGTTGCTTTGAAATTCTTGACTACTTTGATTGACTTGAGAGTTCGGAGGAAAATTAACACAACATTTTTTTCTAAGGGTTTCGTAAACTGACTACTGTTGAGGGGATTTTTTAAAACTAACCCTCTGGAACTTTGATTTTTGCAAAATGACCTCGGCAAAAATAAATTTGCAAAACTAACCCTACTTTTGCCAGGTGGGCGCCACGGCGGACTGACGACCTGAAGACGCTGAATGATTCAGCGTCTTCAGTATGCCTCATGAAAGACGCTGAATCAATCAGCGTCTCCTAAAAAACCCTACGGAGACGCTGAATGAGTCAGCGTCTTCAGTATATTTTGAGAAGACGCTGATTCATTCAGCGTCTTCAGTATATTTTGAGAAGACGCTGATTCATTCAGCGTCTTCAATGCTACACACTGCACCTCAGGACTTGGCCAATTTTTTTGCGAAATTGGCTAAGTCCTCAGATAAGAAGACGCTGGGTTGTATACATGTTAGAGACGCTGAACCATTCAGCGCCTTTAACTTCTAATGTTAAAGGCGCTGAATAGTTCAGCGCCTTTAACACATAATGTTAAAGACGCTGAATGGTTCAGCGCCTTTAACTTATAATGTTAAAGGCGCTGGCCGATTCAGCGCCTTCTTCACGCCTTATCAACCCGCGCGCGCAGCATTCCTCTTCACTTCTGCTCTTCATCTTCCCCATCTCTTCTCTTCATCTCTTCATCGCCGTCGCCTTCTTCGTCGCATTGCCGCCGATCTTCTTCAATCCCGCCGAGCACAGTGAGATCCCGCCGATCTCACTGTTATAGGGTCATTCTTCATCGCCGGGCACAGTTTTTGGCTCACTCTTCATCCCCGACCACAGAGAGATCCCGCCGATCTTCTTCAATCCCAGCGCTGATCTTCTTCAATCCCGCATTGGCGATCTTCTTCAATCCCACATTGGCGATCTACTGTCGCCGTCGCATCGCCGATCTCCTCTCGCCGTCGCTTTCGCTTTCGCCTCTCGCCGTCGCTTTCGCCTTCGCCGTCTCTCTCGAAGCTCTCTCGCGAAGCACTGTGAGGTCCCTCTCTCTCTCTTCTCTCTCTCTCTCTCTTTCTCTCTCTCACTGTGAGAGAGTGATCTCTCACTGTGAGAGATCACTCTCTCACAGTGATATCGCTTCACTGTGAGAGATCACAGTGAAGCTCTCACAGTGAAGCATGATCTCTCACTGTGAATTTACATTTTAGTTACAAATTTTAGCTAATTTTGCTAATTTTGCTAATTTTAGTTAATTTTGCTAATTTTGCTAATTTTGCTACAAATTTTACTCACTGTGAAGCCCTCTCACTGTGAGAGAGCGTGAGCTTGATTTGATCTCACAGTTAAGCTTGATCACCAATGATCACAGTCAAGCTTGATCACCAATCACAGTCATGGTTGATCACAGTGAAGCTCTCACTTGAGCTCTCACTTGAGCTCTCCCAAATTTAATTTTGTTACAAAGTTTAGTTAAATAATACTGAAATTTAGGGCTAGAGCTCTCACTGTGAGAGCTTCACTTGAGCTTCACTGTGAGAGCTCTCACTTGAGCTGTCACTATGAGCTCTCACTTGAGCTCTCACTGTGAGCTTCACTGTGAGAGCTCTCACTTGAGCTCTCACTGTGAGCTCTCACTTGAGCTCTCACTTGAGTTAAATAATACTTGAGCTCTCACTTGAGCTCTCACTGTGAGAGCTTCACTGTAAGAGTCTCTCACAGTGAAGCTCTCTGTGAAGCTCTCACAGTGAGAGACTCTTACAGTGAGGGAGTGAAGATCACTCTCTCACAGTGAGAGAGACTGAAGATCACTCTCTCACAGTGACAGAGTGATCTCTCACAGTGAGAGCTTTACCGTCACAGTGAGCGATCCCCTCACTGTGAGATCGCTCAAAGTGAGAGGTTTCACTGTCGGTCTCCGACTGTAAAGTTCAAAGTAGTATTTTGAAGTGGTTAAATTTTGTTTTGTAGTTGAAATGGCTAATCCTCGCATGCCCATAAGTGTTCATTGGGATGGACAGTTAGTTATCGATGGGAATGGTCCACGATATATCGGCGGTCAAAAGAAGCTAATCGGGATACCGACTGATTGTACATATAGTAGGTTTGAGACGAGAATGTATCGTTTAGTAAATTGTACAAGCGAACAATTTCGTCTAAAATTTACTATTGGTTGTCCCACGATCGGTGGTGGATTTTTAGCTCACGAAGTACTAGATGATGAATCATTGGAGGGAATGATAGGATTAGGTCTACATCATGGTGTTGTGACGGTATATATTGAGAAAGAGTTACAACCGTCGGCTAATTTTGAACCGCAAGGATATTACACCCAAATGCTCCACAATTATATTGATTTGGGTCCTTCCGCCAATTATATTCCACACGAAGGTGGTGTCGGAATGCCAAGGTTAGAACAATCCCTAATGATTTTGTCATTTAGCATAATATTTAATTGGACTTAAAGATTGTATACATTGCAGAGAAAGTGAGTATGACCCGATTGAGAGTGTTGTACCTTGCTCGTTTAGTAGTGTGCCACCAACGACCACATGTGTGGCACCTACGACCACACACACGCAAGCCACGACCTCACGCGGACACACGCAAGCCACGACCTCACGCGGACACCGCAGGCATGCCACGACATCACGCGAACAATGCACGACCTCTCGTATTGAACCAAGCATGTCTCATTTACAACTAGAACCTTCTGATTGGGGGTAAGTACAAATATAAATTAAATGTTAAGTTTTTAAATTAATGGCAATGTTGGAATTTTAGGTTTACCAAATTTGCAGGTTATCTAATTCCTATGAACATTGGAATCCACCTTCTATTAATGAATTTGATACGAATGTTGAGGAAGGAGGTGATAATGTTGACAGGGGTGGTGATAGTGATATTAATCATGAGGATTCACCAATCCATGATGATCAGAATAGTAGTGAGGATGACGACCCGGATGTTCCATTTCCAGATATAGATGAAAATCATGATGGAGGGTTAAATGATCTTGCAAATGCAATTTACACTCAAGTGGACAACCCACAAATCAGCAATGATTACGTAGACAATCCTGACGAGGAACATGAATTTATTGATCATCCGGATCGTTTTATTTCCGATACTAATTGGATTAATCAGTATGTTGTAGATCAAACAGATCTTAATATTCGACAAATAGGAGCTGGTCGACCTACCATCGACGAGAGTTGGGCTGGACGTGTCTTTCAAGATAAGCCAACTTTATTGGATGCACTAGACCGGTGGCATATTCAGCATAATGTGCAAATGAAAGTATTGAAATCTACAAAAACGACGTACACAGTCAAATGCGTAGTAGAGGAATGTTCTTGGAGATTACATGCTTCAGTACCCAAAAATGCGACATATTTTAGGGTAAAAACATATGCTGGTCCACACACATGTGTGATTCCAATACTTAATGCGGCGAACCGTAACTGTAATTCCACCCTTATATGTCAATTGATCCTTCCGGTGTTAAAAGTCAGACTTAATTTAAGGCCAAAAGAAATTCGAGAAATGGTGCAAGCAGAGTTCCATACTGACATAACATATTGGAAGGCTTGGCAATCAAAGATTAAAGCATTACAAATTATTTACGGGAGCTGGGAGCAATCCTACACCGACTTGCCTCGTTACCTGTCACAGGTAAAGATTTATAATACTGGTACTCAATGGCATCTGGATCATACGTGGCCGCGAGAAGGCATTTTTACCTTTCATCGTGTTTTTTGGTCATTTGGACCTTCGATACATGGATTCGCACATTGTCGGCCGTTGGTTAGTATTGATGCCACACATTTATACGGCAAATACGAAGGTCATGCTTTGATAGCGACGGCTGTAGATGCAAATGATGGATTATATCCTTTGGCATTTGCAATTTGTGAGGGAGAGAATGCCGGCAGTTGGCAATGGTTTTTGCATAACTTGCGTCGCTATGTTACCCGTGTACCAGACCGAGTCCTGCGGCAGTTCGGTCTTCTCCAGCATCTACCTATCAATGTGGAGTCCATCGTACGCATGACATCACGTGGGCGTGCGGATGAGGATTGGGCTGCATTTCACGCTGCATACATTGAGAGGTGGGCTGAGAGGCTAGATCACATTGTTGATCAGCATCCGGCTGCTGGTGATGACCCGCTGCAGGCGGCATCCATTTACATGGAATGGTACTGGAAGATTACCAGGAGATGGATATATCATCCAGTGGAGCGTCCTCCGCTGACTTATCATCCACGTGGGCATATCAACAGGACAATGGTATAATCATTTTTTTGTAGAAATTTAACATGTTTTGTATATTTAATCTAAATTTAATCTGTTAATTGAAATGCAGGCCGATACGCTACGACAGATGGATACCACTATAGGCCAGCTATTGCATGATCGTCCGTCGCCGACGAGGATATTCAGGACTCTGACAGATATGCGATCGCATATTCATACGGCACTACAAAATGAACCGTCAGTACCTACTGTCAGAGTTGCTGAGGGACGAGGAGATTATGCTCACGCATCGTCCTCGAGACATCAAGTACCTTCATATCACAAAAAATTTCTAATTTAGTCTTCAATTTCAAATTACCTAACTATTTACGCCATTTCAGGTGCCGCGATCTCCAACTCCTCCGATTCAAGACCCTACGACATATCCCTCGACGTCAGAGACACTCCCGCCTCCTGTTTCACGGACATCATTTGCTTCAACATATTCACGTCGTCGTCCGTCGTCATCATCACAACACGAGATCCAACATATTGATGAAGGTGCTATTATCGAGGAGCTCGATCAGTTAGCAGCGGCCGAGCAACTTGATGATACGCCGATTATCGAGCTTGTTGTTCCTCGTGGGCGTGGGCGACCACGAGGGCGTGGACGTAGGCGTGGCCGAGGAGGTCGAGGGAGAGGATAAGCTCAAAATTGAGTATTATCTCAATTTTGAGTTTGAGGGTGTATTCTTAATATTTTTGTAATTACATTTTTTTGATCTGACTCAACTGTTACATCTGAATGTTGTGCATATATTTCTGGTGATTTATGAATGTTTTAGTTCACTATATACATGTTGTCAAACTTGTTGTATTTTTCATTCTGCTATGAAACTTGTTGTACAAATTTTGATTTTTACACTTGAGAAAGGAAATCTGGTGGGTGCTGTGGTTAAAGGCGCTGAACCATTCAGCGCCTTTAACATATAAGCTAAAGGCGCTGAATGGTTCAGCGTCTTTAACATTATAAGTTAAAGGCGCTGAATGGTTCGACGCCTTTAACACATAAGTTAAAGGCGCTGAATCGGCCAGCGCCTTTAACATTATAAGTTAAAGGCGCTGAATGGTTCAGCGTCTTTAACATTATAAGTTAAAGGCGCTGAACCACTCAGCGCCTTTAACATTATAAGTTAAAGACGCTGAACGGTTCAGCGTCTCTAACATGTATACAACCCAGCGCCTTCTTATCTGAGGACTTAGCCAATTTCGCAAAAAAATTGGCCAAGTCCTGAGGTGTAGTGTGTAGCATTTAAGACGCTGAATGAATCAGCGTCTTCTCAAAATATACTGAAGACGCTGACTCATTCAGCGTCTCCGTAGGGTTTTTTAGGAGACGCTGATTGATTCAGCGTCTTTCATGAGGCATACTGAAGACGCTGAATCATTCAGCGTCTTCAGGTCTTCAGTCCGCCGTGGCGCCCACCTGGCAAAAGTAGGGTTAGTTTTGCAAATTTATTTTTGCCGAGGTCATTTTGCAAAAATCAAAGTTCCAGAGGGTTAGTTTTAAAAAATCCCCACTGTTGATGTGGTGTTTTCCAGAACAATGATGGCTCATAGAAAATTTCTGGAGAGAGCTTGAAAGATCTCTACAAGTCCTTTGTAGCTGAATACCCTATTGTATCCATTGAAGATCCATTCGATCAGGACGATTGGACCCACTACGCCAAGCTTACGGATGAAATTGGACAGCAAGTGCAGATTGTTGGTGATGACCTTCTTGTCACAAACCCTACTGTAATATACTTATAAATGCAGCAAACAAATTCATTCTATAATCCCCGTAAATTTAAAATTCTATTTTCTTGGCTATTGCAGAGGGTTGCCAAGGCAATTAGTGAGGCCATGTGCAGGCACATGGGCACATGGTTCTCTATTTCTATTTCCAATCCATGTGGTTCCTCTCTCTCTCTCTCTCTCTCTCTCTCTCTTTTTCTACTCGCTAGGGTTTGAGAGCTCCTCCCATGACGAATCCGGAGGAATCGAGCCCCCTTCTGAGCCAAATCGACGGCGACGGCAAGGTCGCCTCCGTCCCCTCGGAGCCCCCGTCGGCGGCGGTGCCGCCGCCGGATGATCGATCGAGGTAGATGATTTTTACCTGTGTATTTTTTAATATTCTTTGTTCCGTTTTCTTCGTTGGATTTTGATTTGTAATTAATGTTAGCAACATTTCCGGGGATTTCATATCGAGTGTTACTTGTGATCTACAGATTTAGATAGTTTTTTTTTTTTTTTTTTTTTTTTTGTACTTATTTTTTATTAAATTAAATTAGATTTAACTGATTTGCATATATGATCTGTGTGATGTATTTTTTTATTTAATAAACCGCACTAAAAAACTCATCCCCTGTTTTTCATAAAAGAACAGATTTCTTTATTAAAATCTAGGATTAGAGTTTTTTTTTCTTTTTCTTTTTTTTTTTTTTCCCAATAAGCTAGAGCAATTTATTTATATTTAGCATACAATAACGTGCTACTGCGTAATGACTATTCTAATTCTTTTCTTAATCTGCTCCTGTAGTGTTTCATTTTTTTTTTTCCTTTTTCCCCAGTATTACCTGATTATATTTACTTTGAGAACTGTTTTGTTTGTAGTAGAGGTGACTAAAAAAGTTGGATTCCATGTGTTCTCTCAGTGGCCTCTCAGGTGTAGGTGTAGGTTGTCATGGAATTATTTTAGGAATCTGGCGATAAATTTGAATTTAGAAATCAGCCATGAATTTAATTTTACTTTTAATTTTAAATTTTAATTTTAAATTTTTAAATTTTAATTTTAAATTTTTAATTTTTAATTTTTAATTTTTAATTTTTATTTTTAATTTTAATTTTTAATTTTATATTTTATATTTTCTATTTTATATTTTATATTCAAATTTTAAATTTTAAATTTTAAATTTTAATTTTATATTTGAATTTTTAAAAGGTGGGATTGGAGTTGGCACTTTGATTTCTAAATAATTGAGCATGAGTGCTTTGACTTAATAATCTAAGTTGGTATTATTTATTGTTTAGTTCTACATTTAACTGTTTAAGCCTTACTTGAATCTCTCCAACTTTACATGGATACCATTGCGACCATGGATACGTTCAAGTTGATTCTAGCACATGTACTAAGTCATGATGGTAGAGTTTAATGGATAGAAGAGTATTGAGTAGTTATATTGACTTAAAATTCTTGCTTCACTGGTAATTAAATAGAGAGCCAGCTAACTTTAGAGGTTAGTGGCGAAATAGAGTTTTACTGCATAAGGTTAGAAAACTAATTCAACTGCATGCACTTTGACTAATCACACCAAAATTGATGTAATGTAGTTATTATTATGTTGAAAGTGTGGGCTTTAAATAGTTGCAAATAGACATATGTTATGGATGTTTATACACCTCTTCTTGTTGTCTCAGACAATAGAAAACAGAGGTTGATTTGGTTACCATCACCCCAGACACTCAAATTTTTGTATCAACATTATGTTTTTTCCCCTAATTACCAGAGCATTCCATTGGAATTATGTGGCGACATAGATGTTTGGGTTCACAAGTTGTTCAATTGATGTGTATCTTTGTTTTTAGGAAATAGGTTCGTGAAAGTTCCAATTGTTGCAGATTCTGCAGTGATTTCTTCAATTGAATGCCTTTGAATGTCATGCCTACACGTTGTCTCTTCAATCCCTAGCTCTGAACTGTTCAAACTTGATTGATTATAAGGTCCATTTTGTAGCTATTTCCGCATCCGAAGGAAGTGAGTTGCTTTTCCATATAGGATTGAACATTCTCTTGCAAGCAGGGAATACTGATTTTTGTAAGATGTAGTTTCTATATCAGAAATTAGATCATTGAAGCTCTGAATAATCAGCTGTTGAACTATCCATTGCTAAGATAACTCAATCCCTGTAAGACAATCTTCCATACTAATAAAGGGGTGTCTGTTTTTCTTTAGCTTGGGACTTTCTGGGAAGATGACCTGCAGAGTGTTGTTCAGATGGGCTTTGGGCAGACTCAGGAAGCTACTTTTTCCTCTCAGAGCTTCCATGGTAGGTGAATTCGACTACAACAATTAAATTTTAAAGGTAACTTCTAAAACAGAAGTTTAAAACACAACTTCTGATGCAGGCACAATGCCAACATCTCGCATAAAGATTGAACTCTAGAACATATATAAACTGTCAAGCATACAAGAGTCCTTTGTGTGTGTGTGTGTGTGTGTGTGTGTGTGTGTGTCTATATATATATATATATATATATATATATATATATATATATATATATATATATATATATATATATATATATATATATATATAATTCTTTATCTGTTAGAGGATTTTTTTATTGTTTGGTTCTTAAAATTTTTATGGTACTCAATCATATCCACTTCCATTAGAAGCTTGGAAAATTAATATTTAAAAGGTATTTTGAAAGTTATGTGCTTGGTTTTAAAGAAATAATAAAAGGTATATGTTACCAAGTTTTTAGCCTTTTAGATGAAAAAATTCCACTGCTAGACCACTCCAACAGCAGCAGCAGCTTGAGCACCCTTGGTGGTTTCAACTTCCTCTTGGACCTTGGTGTTCTTTCGAGGCTTGGGACTTTTAGGGAAGCTCTTACACGGGTAGATCTTGAAGTTAGGAGCTTGTGGAGTAATCTAATTCACCAAGTTTATAGGTATTTTTGGATTAATTAAAGCTTTAATAAAGATTTCTAATTTTGGGATTAGCTAAGGTTTTGATAGGATTTCTTTGAATTTTTCTCTTTAAACTGAGCTTGTGATTTGTTAGAGATGATCTTGACTTCAGCTAGAACTTGTGGGAACTTTGTTTGAACTCATTTGAAGGTTAGTTTTATGTGATTTTTGATTTGAATTCTTCAACCGAAAATCAGGATTTTGAGGTGTTCGTGTTCTTAACTTTTTAATCACCTTTCATTGTGATTTCATGGTGATTATGGAAATTTTCTGATGGATTAGGAGTTGGAAACACACTTAAGAGTGTTGTGCACGTTTTCTTCTACTTGGTTGCTCTGTGGATTTACTGGAATAGCCGCCATAATAGCTCGAACTTCAGCAGAGTTTTAAACATATGATTAGTAATAGAGAGTTCTACATGTTCTTTAAGTTATAGCATTTACGAGGTGTTTAAATCGCCGAAGCACTCCGTGGCTTGAGCTAACCCCTTCCGGAGATTGTATATTAATATGAATCCTGTAAAACTGACCTTTATGTGTGTTAAAAGAGCTCTACTGAGCTGAAATTACAACACAAAGTTTCAGGTTACTTTCTCCATAACAAAATAGAAATGGCTATCATCAACTCTTTCATGGGGGGTAAATGATAAAGAATCCAAGATTAGCAATCTCTTATGACAAATTCCATTATAAACTGCATAATCCAACATCCCAAAAAATAATACAATAATGTGGAAACCACTCTTTAGAAGATTCCGAAAGTGAGACAATTTGGGCAGAATTCATTGAAATATCCAAGAATAGAAATTAAAGAGGCTGATGACTTGCCAGTTGAGCGTGATCCTAGATTACGACACCAAATTTGGGATTATCCCGTTGAACAACGTGATGAAGTTCGACGAGAATATATAATTAATGGTCCATATCAACCTAGACTTTTGGAATATCCAAAAAGTGGGTCTCTTTCTCATCAACGTCGCTTCCAACCTTCATGGTTTGAGTCATTCAAATTGTGGTTGGAATATTCTCCAACCAAAGATGCCGCATTTTGTCTCCCATGCTTTGTTTTTAACAAACCATATGGGCATTCTTCACAAAATGCCTTTACTGTTGACGGTTTTCATAATTGGAAAAAAGTTAAAGATGGGAGAAATTGTGCTTTTCTAAATCATATAGGTAGAGAACCAAACTCACCTCATAAAGTTGCCGAAAGAGCTTGCGAAGAATTGATGAAACAATCTCAGCACATTCAAAATGTGCTTCATAGACATACATCACAGCAAAAGGCAAATAATCGTTTACGCCTTAAAGCATCAATAATTGCAGTTAGATATCTTACTTTCCAAGGATGTGCTATGAGAGGTCGGGATGAAAGTAAAGAATCTATTGATCGGGGTAATTTTCTGTAAATGTTGGAAGTGTTCTCTTTTCTTAATGAAGATATTGCAAAAGTTATTTTAGAAAATGCTCCGCAAAATGCTTCTTATACTTCGTCGGATACACAAAAAGAAATTTTGCAAGTTCTAGCGGAGAAAGTAAGAAGAAAAATTCGAGATGAAATTGGTGACTCAAAATTTTCTATAATGGTTGATGAAGCACGCGATAAATAAAAAAAGGAGCAGTTAGCTATCGTTTTGAGATTTGTTGATGTACAAGGTTTGGTGCAAGAAAGATTTTTTGGTCTTGTTCACATTTCGGATACTAAAGCATTAACCGGGAAAAATGCAATTTATTCCATTCTTTCTCATTATAATCTTGATGTTCAAAATATTCGAGGCCAAGGATATGACGGGGCGAGTAATATGAGAGGTGAATGGAATGGACTACAAGCACTAATTTCTAATGATTGCCCCTATGCATACTACATCCATTGTTTAGCCCATCGTCTCCAATTGGCTTTGGTTGCGGCATCTAAGGATGTTTTTGAGGTTTATGAATTTTACTCAAAATTAAGTACTATTGTCAACATTGTTGGATCTTCTACCAAGCGAAATGATGAACTAAAAAAGTTTCATAGTTTTGAAATTGCCGAAATGATTGAAAATTTCATAGAGACCTTTCACCTGAAACAAAACACGTGAGCATCATTGACAATTTCATTTTCAAGTATAACAGCTTTGAGCAAGGCAATATTTCAGATGTTAGTATAAACTAAAATTTAAGAATATGATCTATCAAGACTTCTTCTTATTAAGCATTTGTGTCTGCTTCGCCAGATCAATGTCTCTTCGAGGACACATGCCACCACCGTTGGAGGGGTGACCAATTCAAGATCCAGGGATGATGCGCCACGGACCTTTCCCTAGGATTGCCTCTGCCAATCACGTCCGCCCGCTAGACCCTGTACCACCACCCCCACCAGGAATTAGAAATTCCGAAATGGGCTAAAGTTGATCATATGATTGATGCCAATATATTATTGGCATCAAACATATGAAAAATAAGCAAGGACATGTAATAAAAAGTTCTGAAGTTGCCACAAAGAGAAATGCAGCTTATTCTGGGAAAAAAAAGGATTAATTTTCATCATTTTGTAGATGGAGCGAGGGCTCAGAAACAGAACCCAACAAACTATTAGAATTACCGGGAGCGAGCAAATGGTAATTTTCTGCAGCAAAGAGAGAAGGAAACCTAGTAGGAAAAAAAAATATTCTGTCATTTATTCTGTACTCAAATTTGCTCATAAAAAGAAGCAAGAATAGAACAAAAAAAAAAAAAAAAGGGAACAAAAAATACCTAGCTGGAGGATAGGGCTGATTCTCTCCTAGAACATAGAGATCATGTAAGCACACGACCAAATATTTAATACAATCATCTAAAATCAAGAAATGAAAACTAATTAGTATAATTAAGCCAAAAGAAAATGATAATTGAAAAAAATCACCAAGCAAGTTAGATTCCTCTTATTTTATCAACATCGGATTAGCGAAATTAACATTTAAGTATATAGAAAAACAGTAGTGGCAGCGTTTCTAGAAGAAATAAATTCCAATTAACCAACTGACCGTAGGTTTTGTGAAATTTCATAAACTGCTTATTGCATGTGACAATCATTTAAATATAAATATTAAAAGTTGGCGATAGGCTGTTTTCATTTTCTTAAATGCCTTGATGAATTCAGAAGGATCAATCTTAATTGTTTTATCATTACAAAGTTGCTCGTGGTTAGGGAAAGATAATAAAATTTAGGATCAAATAGTTTATTGAAATAAATTGGCTACATATAATAAAAGTTTCTTCTGCATTCAAAATCTTACAACAACTCTAATTCAATGATTATTTTTTATTTTCAATAGTCTTATTATTTTTTCCACATTAAAAAAAAAGGGTTAATAGATGCTCAATTTACTTAAATGACTGATTGCATGGATTCTAATCCTTTTTCCATATAGATTTGACATTTCTCGAAACATATTTGTTTTAAATCCGTACTTTGCCAATTAGAAAACACCGATGTTTGAGAAATTTTCAGGGGAAGTGACCGAAGATATGGTCGGGCATATTGACTGAGGATAATTCAGTCATTAGCGTTGAAGGTACAAGTTCGACCGATACTAAGACGGTCGAAGGAGTTGGCTCGCAAAGCCACGATCGAAATAAAAGGAGACCGGCTAAAAGGGGCTGACCTGGAAAAATCTTCTCGGCTACCACATTCGAAGCCAAAGATAGATAAAGGCCGCGATCGGCAGAAAGGCCGAAAGTAGGCAGGATGGCCGAAGTGGTTCGGCCAAAAAGGTTCGATGAAAAGGCGCCGTAAAACGGTGAAAAGGCTTTGTATTAACGACTGAGAATCAAAGCCGATTGTTATTCGAATCAAAGCAAAGACACGATATAATTCAGTCCAACCAATTAATAATATTACAATCATGATCAAATATTTTAATACAAAAGTGGACGGAGAAAGGAAAGGCCGAGTGATCAGAGTCTCAGGCTGTAGAGCTGTTTCCATTCAAAATCAAGCAGCGCCTGCGTGCGTTGGGCCGTTTTCCTCAGTCGCTACATCTCTGGATGTTTGCTTAGAAGATCATTGAGCTTGTGACGAAGGGAGACACTGAGATATGCCTCCGACTGCAAACGAGCTTCAGCCGCGTTAATTACCGCTTGATCTGCAACAAGATCTTATCTCAGGCTAGCAAAGCGGCACTCAGTTTCGGTAATCTCCTTCTCAATCTCGGCTGAATGTCGGTGGAGTTGAGATAACTGCGTTGCGTATTCGCCTATTGGAGTCTCTTGAGATACGGTCGATGATCGGTAGCTCTCGACCGTACAGAAGTGGACTCCCACGGCCCCGAGCTCCTTTAGGTTGTCTGATTGGAGAGAGAGAATAGAGGGCAGCCGAGAGGACAAGGAGAATATGAGGCGTTGTTTCTGCTGAGGGAGAATAGAACAATAAGAAGAAGACTTGAGAAAGGCGAGGATTTCCTCGAGTCGTTAAAGCTTCTCAGGAGTTTGGAGAAGCATTTGCGGGCCCTCAGAATAGAGATTAAGGACCTCGTGGACTGGTTGAAGGGGGTCCTTGGCTTTGAGAGGCGCCACTCCAGTGCCGTCATCTGAAGAAGGACTGAGGGCAAGAAGCTCCGATAGAGGGGGTAGCAGGTTCCCCCCATCCTGAAAAGTCGAGCTTGAGTGTTTATTGTTTACACCTATTCACCCCCCTCTAGGTATTTTTTCCCCTATTTAGATCCATATTATTTATAAACCCGACACCTGTCACCGAAATTTCGGTGGCTGGCTCCGAAATCGGCTTATTGGCCATCTCCGACCTGCCTTCTATAGGACAAAAGCAAGGTGAACACAAAGAAACATAAGCTAAGCAGAAATGATCATCATAGCCAGGAACTAAACTTACAAATAGATAGTCAAAGCATAATAGTAATCATTCATACAAAATAATCCCTCATACAAAGTAATCTTTCCACAAAATAATTCTTCACAATCGAATCCACTTTACATTTTGGGACTATTTTAACATTCACTTTACATCTGGGAACTTACAAACTTACGAACTTACAAATAAATAATGAAAGGACAAAAATAATCATTAACACAAAATAATCCCTTACACAAAGTAATGCTTTCACAAAATAATTCTTCATAATGTAATCCACTTTACATTTGGAAACTATAGTAAATAGAGGTCGGGCAATATATTTTAGGATTAAATGAAATTTTTTAGGATCATATGTAGGTTGGGCAACATATTTCTTTTGTATTCTTCAAGCAGGGACAGTTCAGCAGCATCAGAATCAATAGTAGCTGGGAGAAGAAGCAGCATCAGCAGTTGGAAGCACCAGTAGTTGCAGTGTAAGTAACCAGCAACAGTTGCTGTAGTTTTGGTAGCAGTAGTAGCAGCAACAGAAACGCATCGAACTAAGGGGATAGTAACTCACTTGGAAGTTTTTTTATCATTTCTTCAATTCCATCATCATCATCTTCTTCTCCTCCTCGTCCTTCTATTCTGTTAGCAGCAACAGGTAGAGAAGCACCGTGCAAACTAAGTTCAAACTGATTTCAGTCATTTCATCTAAAGTAATTTTGCAAATATAAGGATCAAACTTCAACATATTTGGAGATAACAGTTTATTGTTTAATTAGCCAATCTTGTGTAATAGAGAACGCAAGATAATTTTTCGACAGTTAAAAGACAATGGTTAGAAATATAGAAGAAAAGGAGAGAGATTCATGCAACTGATAAAAATCAACCAGATCATGTCGTCCAAAGAGGCATACAAGTTAAGAAGTGATCCCCAGATTTTAACCCATGAAACTTAAAACCCAATGAAGCAGCCATGCTGCTGTGCCTATGCTCAATATTTTGAGCTCAAATGCAGTAAAATATGAATCTTATTTAAATAGTTGAACCAAAAGAGAGTTCAAAAAAGAATAGTATTTGTTCCAAAAAGCCTAAACGCCAAGTAAAATCAAGAGGCAAAGGAATTCAACGGGGCAAACACTATGTTGAAAGTCCCGAAGTCTCATGCAAAAGGAGTTTATCATAAGTTTTTCAAATATGAGTTTGTAATTGATGGAGTTATTTGTCAAAGAAATGGAGATAGAGAAAAAAGAAAGAAATAAATAAATTAAAAAGAAAAGTGTGTTGCCTTTCTCAGTGATAGACAATTAATAAAGGTTCACTATTCTCTCCTTTGATAACACAGTAGAATTGCCTAAAGATGTGCAGGAAGAACATCAACATGCTTATCCAAGAATAAGGATAAGGATGTAATTGATTTCTCTTCTTCTTCGGAAATAATCAACTACTTCGGATATGAAGTAAATATATCATAACATATAATTCCTGGCAAAAAGTAAAGACAGACAACGAAAGAAATTTTGATAGAGAGAATAAGGCAAGCTATGCAAAAGAAGTATACCTTATTTATTGGATCAGTACGTCCATTTGTTGGGTGTGAAATTTCATTTTGGGCGCGTATTATTGTCCCGTCCTGAAAAAAAATTCAAAATATAAAAAAATGATGATCAAGATAAGAATTAAGCGTTTCCAACTTGTATGATCATACAACAATGCATCATAATATATATATATATATATATATATATATATATATATATATATATATATATATATATATATATATATATATATATATATATATATATATATATACGAATAGAATATTCTAGATTATTTGATAGAGTAATAATCCTAGTGAGTTCTAGAAAACAGGTTCCAGAAAATCCAGTTCTTTAGGACAATTCTGCAATTCATGAGCCAAACACACTGTAGGAACAAAAAGGTGCCTCATATGGTCCTTTGATCTATTCGAGATAAAACTTGTTTAGAAGAAGTTGCATAATTATCATCATTTTGTGATATAATCTTTGTGTTGCGTGCCAGCAACTTCTCTTGGAACAGAGGGCTGCACTCACAGTTTTTATTTAGGACAGGATAAGCATATCTATAAATTGATGCTGCACCTTCCTATGTTCCTTGCATATAATAAAAGTGAACCATTTAAGTTTGTCATACAAATTAATCCTGATGGATTGGACATCCCACAAAGTGATACATGGATCATTAACAAGCAGATATGCCAATTGGTTGTGCTGCTAGAAAATATAGGTAAAAGAACCAAAAAACGAAAATCAAAACTAATGAAGAAATCAGGTTTCTTCTTTTTGCACAAAAAGTGACTACTGGAGTTCTCAAGGCTCCATGCATATAGATGAGTAGCTTTTCTAAGATACTATGACTACAAAATGCAGTTAATACTAATTGACTGTAGCAAGCTGAATAGATAAAGAGGACAACAGATAACCTAATCTGGTTCTTTAGTTATTTGAGAATTGCTTGCATGGAGATATCATCGTCACTTGAGAAATTGCTTAATTCTTGAATGAGGCAAATTAGGATATGATACAAATTATTAGGAAAAATGAATTAGTGATAAAGAAGGCATAGTACCCATAATTCGCATCCCAGAGTAAGCCTGTCATTGGTGGAGATTACAGGAAGAAGAAGACTTTCCCTGGGGATTTCTGAAACACGAGAGAACAAAAATATAGCAGCATCCAAGGACTGAAAGAATATACGGGCCTCGATTAGGCATCACAGGCAAGTGTCAATCTTGCAATAATTCTCAAAGTTGAAGTGGATTTACATCAAATTTCATCAAATTAAAATATGCGTATATAAGCCAATAAGATGTTACCTGTACTTTAGATGAAGCTGAGCTTGTTTTCTTCTGAAAACCACCATCCATCCCAAACTCTTGAAAGAAGTTTGAAGATTTTGGTGGTGCGACATGGCCAATCACTTGAGTTCCTCTAGAGCTAGTCTTGGCCGACGGCTCCACATACTCAAATCGGGAAGGGAAGGACAGGCCAGTTGATGTAGTGGAAGTAGCCAAGGATGTTAAAGCAGGGGCTGGTTCTTCAGGCTTCTGGCCATAGAGGCTTTCATTCGGCTACAAGTGATGTCAGCCAAGGTTAATACATTCCTTAAACATGTTCAAAAAATCTTATCAAACAGACATCCAGCTAGATTATAAGGGCACAGTTGTTGACTGCACAACTACAAAGAAAATGTTGTTCATTTAGTACACCCAAAAAAAAAAAAAGACATGATTAACAGCTTCCTTATAGATCAAACAACATATGTTAAAACATAGACATTATGGCTGGGTCATAATATATGGAGTATTTCCATACAAACCTGAACATATGAAATTGTGATTTTACTACCTAACCTTATAGTATATTTAATTTAGTTACCCATAAGTAAGAACTGAACAGCCATTTTAACTTTTTTTTTAAATATTCTATAACCTACCAAAATATTTTGTTACATCACAAAATATTCATCAACTTTTTTCACTTCTAATAAAACATGACTAAATTTTCTGAAATTAGAAGTAATGGGTAGCAAAATCAAAGATTTCAAGTTCAAAGAGCAATTTGGATAGCGAAATCAAAGATTTTCAAGTTCAGAGAGCAATTTGGGTAGCAAAATCAAAGTTTCTCAAGTTTAGATAGCAATTTTAAGATGCTTTACGGTTCAGGTAAATTCTATAAATTCTCCCAACTGAATATCATGATTGGAACCATATGTAGAGAAATGCGGTTACAGAAACACCATTCCTAATGATGATAATAATATGGTTGCAATGAGCATCACTTAGTTAATAATATATAGCAATTAAGAGAGAATCAATCTTTGTAGTAAGCTTCCGTACACCAAGTCCCCCTGCCTTCCCTCCCGTCTTCTTTGCACCAATGGGCTTGTTGATTGTAGGATGAATGGGGGTTCTAGGCGAACGAACAACCTCAGGTTCAAGCTTCTCATTCATATTTTCTTTTGAAGCATCTGGAAGCTGAAGCTCAGGGAGGCCATTGGCAGAATTTGACACCTGAGGTGTTGCGACAGGCGATGACGGCAAACCATTATCATCCGGAGAGCTTTTAGCAACTTCCTTTGCTAGTATCTGCCTATACAGCTCAGCAGCTCTTGATGTATACTTTGCCTCTATTTTGCCACCATCCGTCCACCCATGCTGTTTAAAGAAGACATGTGCTCGATTGTTGCCTCCAAAAGCCATCATCTTAAGCCATGAATTGAGATGTGCTTAGATTATTACTCATCACTCAAATATGTTGCAAGCAAACTTTGGTAAATTAGTTACCTCGAGGCAATTGACTTATTTGAGGCTATACTTTTCATATAGAAAATAGAGGAGAACGCAAGAGGAAACCATTAAAAAAACTACGCTTTGTAAAGTTTAACTACAATAAGAGTCAAATATTAGTCCTTTCATTAACCATGATTAGAGAACCCCTCCAATTAACAATATAGCATTGAATTTGTTACCTTTCATATGGTTGCTGCTGCTGCTGTCCTGCATTTACAAAAACCAATTTGGAGAGATTACGAATAAACTAAAAGTTTAGAAAGTACTTCATATGATTAATTCGACATTTAGGAAGAACTTCACCTAGGCAGTTAATTGCTGAACATGTAGGAACACACATTAAAGGTTAAGGCATTGGAAGTGACAAATTAATAAGTGCAACTATTTTCAAAGGTGCAAAGAGTTGGAATTTGTCATCTTTAGCCTCTAGCAGCATGTAAAACTACTTCGATTTCTTAGAAATCAAAAATTTATAGTCGTGGTGGTGTATTAATAAGTGCAATTATTTTCAAAGGCGAGCGAGATGATTACCTTGGGTCGAAATCAAGGGAAAACTCAATCAAGGGGCCAGCAAAGACAACATTTGAGAGAAGAGAAGTCATCATAAACAGACCAAACTTCGAGCAAGATGATTACCTTAGGTCGAAATGAAGGGAACGCTCAATCAGAGGGCCAGCAAACACAACATTTGAGAGAAGAGAAGCTATGATGAACAGACCAAACTTCTTACTCTATTCATTACCAAGTCGCATCGCTTTCCGTCGATCCTCCTAATCACGTGTAGATAAGTCTGGGCTGCGGAAGCTGCAATGACACAACATAGTGTGAGAAATGGAATAGAGGTGCATAAAAATGAGTACAAATCGGGAGTTGAGTCTTACTTTGTTCGCCTCGTTGATTTGAATACATCAGAAACGGAATAGAGGTGCATAAAAATTAGTACGAACCTACGAAGAAGAACACAGGAATAGAGGTTTTTTGAGCCTTATATTGTTTCTCTCATTGTTTTAAATACATTAAGCAATGGGATAGAGGTTGTAGAAATGACTACAAATTTTGTTTTATGATAGTTTGATACCTAGCAGACCAAACAAATTCATTTATCTGTTTATCCATTTAATCAAAATAGAAGACAACACACAGTCTTGTAATTTCGAAGAATTACAACTGGAGGGTTTTCATGTCTACTTTTGTGAATAAATCAGATGATTTGTGGCTGCATACCTTTAGTAATTGGCTTCAGGAATTGAACTCTCAGAAGTTATCTGTTGAACAAAAATACACTTATCCAATGTACCGACAATGAGTCTGCTTAGTATTTCTTCAAATCGAAATAAGCGGTCGTCACAATATCAGAGAAAGTTCATTGTATTCTTGAGTTAGGTTATTGAACCGAGTCAACAGATCGGCATATTGGGCAGTAGTATCATTGTGCATTTTTTTGTACAATATATAGTTGTCACGCCCCGAGTTTTAAAAATCAGATCTGAAATTTTTTTTTTTTTTTTGAGAAATCAGAGTTCGCAAACCAGGGCGCAACAGACCGCCACACATATAGGAAACCCTCTATCCCATGGACAGAGACTCCCCTATACATGCACGGCTAGTTAGTAATCATCAGCAGTAAGCAACAGGTAGATATCTCAGCTAATCATACTAATCTAATTAGTCAGGAAAATCTTAAAATTTCTTATTACATCATCATTTGTAAATATCTCAGTCAACAGGAAACTAAAAGGAAATACGCTAAAAGAAAGGTGGAATGAATCAACATGGATCCCAAGCATCTCTATCTAGGATCATAGGGACAGCTCTATCGTGACAGGCTCACTGGATCGTCCCGATATCTCCCCACCCGACGGACCTGAAAAATGGTCACCCAGGGGGTGTGAGATACACTGTACATGTATCCCAGTGGGCACGACGAGCCGAGGATCAGCTAATCGTACCTACTGGGTACTAAAATCTGCGGATAGTAAGAGTCAAATAGGAAAACTGAAAGGAAATATCTACTAATAATCAGGACTACATATAATAAATGCTGTAAATCGGGATATGTCAGTGAAATCAATCATAACAGCTGGAAATCAAAGATATCCACAGTAATCATGCATAAGGAACTGCAAGTGATAAAAGCATGTCTATCAATACTAATACTGGAAACAAACTGAGCAACCGTACTAGGTAAAGATAATGCATCAATAAGGAAACTACTAAACATCCAATCAAAAGCTGCCCTATTGGTCAACAAGACCTCAGGGATACTCGCCAAACCTGGCACCAACCTGGCTGACATACTCCGGCACCCTCGGGCACTAACCTGGGAGTCAACGCTCCGGCACCCTTGGGCACTAACCTGGGAGTCACGGGTCGTACACAGACCACTTTACCGGTAAAGAACATCTACACGGGTAGCTACTCCGCTGATGTTCGTGAAGTACAGCAGTGCGGGCGAAACATAATGATCAATCTCGCGGTTCGCAGACCGGGTAAATGGCAACATGCCGAGATCTCAACAGTGTATCATCTATCAATGTCTATCAATCAGACTCAATCAATCATGCATATCTATGTCCAGGAATATCAACGAGTGAAATCGAATCATGGGTCGTATCGATCGAATCAAATGCTAATAAACAGATAAAAGCAATCATAGTGTGTCTCAAGTCGATCAAGATCTATCAGGGATAATCATGGAGTATATAGCTAGAGTCATCAGGATCCATCATGAGCAGGCAAATCATCAGGACTAATCAAGGTCAGGTAAAAATCATCAGGGTATAGATGCAGAATATCACACGTGTCAAATTTCGTGTATCAATCAATCAGGATCAGTCAGGAATAATCCGGGATCATATAGATAATAGTCGGCTGATCGTGAATAAGCAATCACAGGTCTAATCAGTAAATGTCAATCAAAGGGTCATGCTATGTCAAACAAGATCAATATAAGTCAGGCTAAATCATATAGGTAAAATCAGCAGGGCAAGTCAAGAACAGGTGTCCGACTGGACTAAAGCAACCAGAGGGCCAAAAAGCTGAGGCCCGGTTCGAAGATAACCCACCTGAATGACGGCAGATCCTCGAACTCCCGCACAGCTACGGGGAGGCTGGTGCTGAACAACTGGGCCCTGTATCAGTAAACATGATCAGTAATAGACTCACACAACCCATCCCGACGACGCTACACTAACGGAATGCTAAAACGGGACTATACCGTCAATTTACCGAATATTATCTACTTTCTGCGCAACGAGGGCCTACGCCACTCTAATAAATTGTTTAGAGACAGGTTTACATCATTCAAATACTGTTCATATGGTTACATTAGCAAGTTGGTCCAAGAAATAAATAAAACTGCATAAAACATTAGATTATGTGTCTATTTCGGCTTGTTCTTACAATCCGGGAATTCAAACGACGTTCCGTAAATTTCAGCGTGCTCGTTACGACGAGACGGAGCTCGTGCTCACAAGATTTGGCCGACACGGATCCCGAGAACAAGGTTGGTCCATAATTACTTCTTAAATTTGCGTAAATATACCTATTTGATGCCTTATTTCGACCCGTTCTTGCGATTCGAGAATCCGACGACGACGCCGTAAGTTTCAGCGCGTCTGCTATGTCGATACGGACCCCGTGCTCGCGAGTTTGGGCTGACACGGGCCCCGTGGGTAAAGTTGGCCCATAAACATTACGAGTCCAATTTACTACTTGTTACAACTATGCTCAATTTTTATTTATACTTGGTCCAAATAAGATCTAACTCGAGCATGGTATATAGTAAGGACTGAGGGTAATGGTGCTCACCTGAGGCTTGCCAGAAACCCGCCGGAGTAGTGGCCGGAGCAGCACCACGTAAATGGTCCAAGCTCGGGTTGGGTGTTCTTGAGCAGCACAGGTGAAGACCTGTTACAGAGTGGAGCATCAGCTAAATGGAGGTCCCTCAAGTTTTTCTGGTCAAGTGGGGTCGAACCCCGGCGGCCGGAGGTGGCGGCGGCCGGAAAATGCCACAAAAACCCATTTAACAATGAAGATGGACCAGCTTTAAACACAGGGGTTTCTCATTTAACTAAACTTGATAGAAACCTTAAATAGGGTGCATAAGGCTCACCTGCACAGTTGGCCGGAGCCCCGAGGCGTCGGCGGCGGCCGGAGCTCAAGCTCGGGCTAAGCTTCAAGGTGCAACAGCAAGGATGGATCAACTTTACATTTAGCCCCCTGCACCAGCATGCACGGCCTCTAACAGGCCAATCCAACTTACCCAGGTCCCTTGCCGGCGGTGCAGAGCAGCGGCAGTCACCGGCGACGGAGCTCGGTGGAACTCGGACCTCCCTTGGGGTGCAACCAAGAATAAACAAAAACCTACGTTAGGTTTTGCATGCAAGAGTATAGGGAGCTTCTCAGAGGTCAAGGAAACTCACCTGTGCCGTTATCCCATTTGACGGAGCTCCGGCGATCGCCGGAGATCAAAATCTCCAAAATCTCGAGATTCCGGCCACCTCTAATGGCCGATTCCGGCCGGCGAAGTCTGGGCCGGCGCAAGATGGATCAATGTGATCCTCTCGGTCCCCTGATTCTTCCCGAGTGGTTGGCTGGAGGCGGGGAAGAGCGGCGGCGCCGGGCGGAGGAGATCGGCCGCGGCTTCAAAATGCCCGATTCTAGGGCATCTTGGATCTCCGTGGGTTCTTCACCGATCCACTCCAAACTTTGGAGGAAGATTGCAATCAGCGAGGAGATCAAGATCAACGGCCTTGATCAAAATTTGAACGGTCGGATAGACCCCGTGACGAAGCTCGGCCAATTATCGTTTTCCGGCAACACGTGGCTTCCGCCGGCACCAGCGTAGACGGCGGCGGCGCGGGCTTCACAGAGAGGGTTCTTTCGATGTCAGGAACAATCTACAAGGGTCCATGGGCCTTCTAAAATAAATAAATTCCGATATCTACCCTCACCGGAAATGAAGGAAGGAGAAGGGTCTCCCCGCGGCGACGCTGGCGGCGGCTGGGGCCGGGGTCACCTCAACCTCGACTGCGGCTCCACAGAGGATTGCCTCAGGTGCAGACTTGGTCTTCTCTGGAACTCTGAGTGCTGGTCCCTAGCCCAGCGACCGAGAAGGAGAGTATTGGCTTCACCCTCTTTTCCGGCGACGGGGAAGCGGCGGCGGCCGGTGCGGGCTTGCGAGGAGGGTGCAAAGAAAGAGGGTCGTTGGAGGGATCTACGTTGGGGGGGCCTGGGACTACGGGATTTAAAGAGGGGTTGAGTTTAAATTTCCAAATTTGAATAGTGTATTTTGCACATTCTTGCATTTTAGTCCACCAACTCTTGGTATTTGAAGTTTGGTCCTTCACAGTATATTTAGTCTCACACTTAAGTCCCTCCCCAAAGGATGGCACACTTCTCGAGGCATGTTATATAGGGATATTTATGTAAAAAGCTGTGTTTTTATCGCGTTTCGCGCTTTTCGAGGCAATCCGATCGTCAGATCGAGAAACGGACTTCGCCAGGACGTCCGGCTCGACGAATCCTATCAGGTAGCGATTTTGGTTCGCTAAAATTTAGCTTCAGAATTTTTAAATTCCATCTCTTTCTGTAATTTATACAGTTCGGCACGCGTTACGATGTCTTAGGGTCGTCCAACGGAAATTCCGTCAGTGCCATTGCGTTCAGGACGTCGAAACAAATAAAATTGACTATTTGGATGACTACGTTCGGACTCTGGACAGTGAATTAGTGCTTGTTGCAATCGACGAAATCGAAAACTAGGGGCCACTGTTCATCTACAGTGCCAACTTAAGTGGCACTGTGCGCAGAGGCACTGTTGCATTGGCCGCGGCTATTTGCCCGCTTCTTTATCGATTTCTGGAAGATCCGACAGTCAGATCGAAAAGTGCTGAATATGAATCTCGCTCAGTTTGACGAGACGATCGCAACGGTCAACTCGGATTTCCAAAATCATGTCCGGATTGAAAAATAGCCTTTTTATCTCGTAGATCGTGCAACTCGCCCACTGGCACTTGGCTAAATAAATCAACTAGGGTCTTTTGAAATTAAAGGCCAACTCAAATTCCATTATTTTCCTTTTTATTTAATTACAAAAATTCAAGTTCTTACAATAGTCCTCGTAATTTACATCCTTAATCTGTAAATCGAATTTAGACTTCATTTTCTCAATAGCAAAACGGGCGCCGTCTTCCTTTGCTTTCTGGATATCAGGAGATGGGCCACCCCAGCAACGTACGACTTCAACGACAGGCCCGGTACGTGCAATTTCTAGCTCTATGTACGCTAGAAACCACCCTTCACCAACTAAAGTCACCTCACATTGCGGATTTTCGATGCTTAGTTTCTCGGCTATTTCCTCAAGTAATTTAACGTAAGAAAGTTGGACAATGGCCATCGGAGCAGTTGTAGTTGAAGCCAAATAACTGGTGAAGAACATAAGGGGCAAGAAAAAAAAAAAAAAAAAGACGCGTAAATTTACACTTAACAAAAAACAGGGGGGTAAAAAGAAAGGAAATTTACATTTTACAAACAATAGGGGGGAGAGAGGGTAAAAAGGAAATGAGTAATGACTCCAATACATTAGTAGTACAGCATTTTTTTTTTTTCATGTGGAGGTTATAGATATGTAAAACTAAATTCGCATATAAAAAACAACACAAAATGTACTAACTATGAGTATCAATAAAGGTTGTGCATAGTAACTTTCACTCTATATATAGATCATTTTAATCAGTTTTTAAACATATATACACAATGATCTGATTCAGTTTTGCAGGGTAAAGAGAGGGGAAATAAAGAGCTCGTATAACAATTAATATGATTCACTTTAGTAATACATATGTAAAAGAGACACATTATAATTAATAGAAAAAAATAAAGAATATCATTCATTAGGCTAGAAACCAGATAAATACAGTTGCTTAATCTTCTTACAACTAATTAACTCCATGAGAAATATATGTTGCATGGGAAATTCTTACACCTAATTCCCAATCCGAAGTTTTATCATTTCCATATTTACTTATTTAATAATATTAATTAGATGATCATCACAAAAGAGAAGAAGTCACATACGTAGCGCACAATTAATTCATGGTCGAAATATTGTAATAAAATGAATATATCTATCTGTAGATTTGAGGCATCAGATGCTTTTCTTTAAGAACTCTTATCTATTTTCAGTTGACTATGAACAACATCAGAAAAGATGTCTGCATGTGTGTGTGTATATAAAGGTCAACGAAACCTTTATGCAAGCAAATAAAATCATCTTTATTATGTGAAAAAGAAAAGGAAAAAAAAAGGACATGCTATCCTTGTGTAGATCCTTCATTATGGACACATTTAATTTGTTTGGATTTTCTTTTCTTTTCTATCACTACAAACAAATTTGGATTCAAAAGCTGTGATAACATAGTACTACTATCCTGTACTTAGGCATAGAATGAGGTGTATTTCCTTCACATGATGTGAATCACAATAGCAAAGCACAATAGCAAAGCACATAACTACAAATTCATTAAAGTAAGCAAGCAGTTTAAATTTTGTAACCGGGAAATCATCAAATTACTGAAATCAAACCAATTGAATAGTCAAATAAAAATAGTCTATAGTGCAGATAAGTACTATACATTTGTTAACTATATTTACATTCTACAGCTCTACACACAACAATCATATTATCTCTATCATTATATATATATAATATAGAGGCAATCAACTTATTATAATGATATATATATATATATATATCATTATATATATATATATAGAGGCAATCAACTTATTTGAAACTACAGTTTTCATATAGATAATATAGGAAAATGCAGGAGGAAACCATTTAAAAACCGCAGTTTGTAAGGTTTAAGTACAACAAGAGTCAAATATTGGACCGAGGAAACAGCCGGCAATTGTTTAAACCAAGTGCAACTATTTAAAACTGCATGTTGTAAGGTTTCAATAGAATATGAGTCAAATATTAGACCTACAAAATACCCAACAATCATTTGGTATTAGACGAACGAAACTATAGTTCATCTAAAACTATAGCTTTCATATAGAGGCAATCAACTTATCTGAAACTATAGTTTTCAAATTAAGAGGCAGCCATTCTCTACAAAGAGGAAGCTATGTTTAAAATCTCAATCATTGAAAACTCATAAATTATGAACACTCATTAAAGTCTAAGGCATTCAAAGTCATAAATTATGAACACTCATTAAAGATCGAGGCATTCAAAGTCACAAATTAGGAACACCTAACTTACTTCAAACCATATCTTTCATAGAGAAAATGCAGGTAAAGGCAATAGGATATATATATATATATATATATATATATATATATATATATATATATATATATATATATATATATATACACACACCCTCAATGAAACTATAGCTTTCATATAGAGGCAATCAACTTATTTGGAACTACAGTTTTCATATAGATAATACAGGGAAACGCAAGAGGGAACCATCTAAAAACTGCAGTTTGTAAGGTTTAAGTACAGTAAGAGTCAAATATTGGACCGACGAAATAGCCGGCAATTGTTTAAACCAAGTGCAACTATTTAAAACTGCATGTTGTAAGGTTTCAATAGAATATGAGTCAAATATTAGACCTACAAAATACCCAACAATCATTTGGTATTAGACGAACGGAACTATAGTTCATCTAAAACTATAGCTTTCATATAGAGGCAATCAACTTATTTGACACTATAGTTTTCAAATTAAGAGGCAACCATTCTTTACAAAGAGGAAGCTATGCTTAAAATCTCAGTCATTGAACTTGTCAACATAGAGTTTAATTTAAGACAAAGTTCTAAGACTTTTGCATATGTAAACTCAGACGTAAATAAAAGGTTGCTCAATATAGTTTAAGAGTTGGGAATTTAAAAAATGTAATTAAGTAGGCTAAGGAAAAATTAGGTGGTTGACATTGTAACCTCTTTTAATTAGTTGGTGATTGTCTTTCTACCCTACCTTGACTCATTTTGTGACCAAGCAACCGCTAGCAATTTTTTCAACCCATTATACATGCACTGTGAAAATATTGGGGTTTTTTTATGAACTTCGGTAATGGAAGGGTTACAAAGAATCAAAAAAACAAAACAGCAGGAAAGATATAAGAAAGAGGAGACTGCACCACGAAATCACAAAACAAAATAGGAATTCGCATGAGGAGAGTAAACGCATAAATTTCATAAGGAAGAAGTGGAAAAGAAACATACAAGCAAATAGCCATCGTATGTCTCTATTTTCCCGTGCGCAGCTTGGATGGACGCCACGTGTCCGGGCGCGCCCCTACTGTTTTTGGGCGCCCGAAAGTTGGGCTTCAAGCTGAGAGCTGGACAGATTTCATGTTGGCTATAAATTTAGCCCTTTACCTCTCCATTTCTACCCTTTTGTTGGAGCTTCTTGGAGACCTGAGAGGAAGATCTACTGTAGTGGTCCAGAATCCCATGCAACTTTTCTGGTGAATCCATTGTGTAGAACACCTATTGTTGGTGTGTCTGGCCCATAGTGCATCAAAGGGATGCCACAGATGGACCCTGTGAGGTATCTTTTGCTGTATTGGCCTTCGGCTGCAATTGCCGAAAATTTGAAAAGGTTTTTGGCCAAACAGAGGTTGGAATTGGATTCAGCACGGAAAAACGCTTGAAAACAGCTATTTGCTTGTTTGATTCTGAGTCCGGATGCCCAAAAACAGACTCCCGGAAGTTTTTATTGGCTTTTGGTGCATGGGAGAGGCCGTGGACCGCCAGCATGCCACGTGTCAGGTGCTGATTGGCCGGTCCGCAGCTCTCGGTCCACAGAAAGGCGCGGCTGGGTGCATAGGCCGGGCGCGGGACACGTGTCAGGTGCTGGTTGGCCGGCGCAGAGTGCGCGGTCCACGGGGCTTGGCGCGGCGGTGCATGGACCAGGGCGGGGGACACGTGGCAGCCCCCGGTTGGTCGGTGCACGCGGCGTGGTCCACGGAACCCGAAGTAGGGTGCGTGGACTGGGTGCAGGGGACACATGTCGGCGTGCCATTCGCGGGCTCACGAGGCGCGGTGCACGGGGGCGCGTGCGTGGCAGGCGGCCAGAGCGGCGCCTGCCCGCACGTGTGACCGCGACAGTGGCAGGGACGCGTGTCGCGCTGCCACTGGCGGGCGCCACCTACCCGTTTGACCGGGTAGGTGCCACGCGGCGATAGCACGCGCGCCCCGCACAGCTGTTCGCTGTGCGGGACACGCGTCGGCCCCCGGGAGGTCCACGTGGCTGCTCCCGGGGCGCCCCGCACAGCTGTTTGCTGTGCGGGTGATGTGGCGGCTCCCAGGCGATTCGGGCGCTGATTCGCGGTGTGGTGTGCCGCCGGTTTCGGGCGCCCGAAACGTGGTCCAGCGCCCGAAACCGGGGACACAAAGGGAATTTTCCCATTTGTTTTATGGGCCTATATAAGCCCGAGCCCACTTCACCTTGGACTTTTTCCGAGATTTAGGCCTCTTTTCCCTTAGGTTTCTTCAGAGAAGTTTCTCCTCGTGCAGTGCTGCTTCCATCTGCAGAGTTTGGAGATTTTTTGGGGCACGCTTTTCGAGATTCTCATTTTCTTGTCGCGTCGCGACGTTCTTTCGCCTGTCACGCCCCGGGGTCGAGACTGCGCCCCGGGCTCGCCAACAGATCCGCCGCCCCTACGGGAATCCCTGTATAGACGTAGCGACTAACCTGCAAGAAACATCTACACTAACAGATATCAGAGCTGAAATAGTAAAAGCTGAGCTGAAAACATAAAATACAACTACCTCTCAAGTATAAATACAACCATCATCACCTGAGAATACAAGAGTCTCTCAACAGGAAAGGAAAGTACAACTCGAAATCTCACTACATAAGTCACTCGACATAACACAACCAAAAGTAGTACCGGGGTACATCTACTCTCACACTGAGGATGACAGGAAGGGATCTATCTCGCGACTCCCTTACCTCGGTCTGAAGGGGCTGGATCAGCAACTGGAGCAGCAGGAACCGGAGCAGAAGTCCCTGGGGAGAAGACACCACGACGGGTGTGAGAACTACATCCCACAGTAGTTCTCAGTGGGTGCCGCCAACAAGCCCGACGGTCTGCCCACTAAGTCTACTAGAGGCAAAAGGTAACATATGCAGTGCTGTAATGAAAGCTGGAAGGGTAAAGTCTACAGCTACTATGCCTCTATCTAGATGCTCGAGGAGTGGAACAAGGAGAACAGTATGCCACAACTAACTCTTACTGAGATCACTCAATCTAAACTGACTGCCACATCGGGTCCAGTCAAACCTGCGCCTACCTACTGCTGTAGGCATGTCCGTAGCTGCCAAACTGACTCAACCAGAGGGACACAAGCATCGACAAGTCGCGATAGAGAGCTCAAACTCACGCCGGTACTACAACCCGGTATCTAGCTCAATCTCAACGCCGGTACTACAACCCGGTCTCGCCTACTCCGAAGTGGCACTCGAGGGGAGCGACCCACACGAGTAAAAATATCCGCGCATCTCTGTCGAGCACAAATGTGGCTCATGCAGGCTATAATCCAAGTCCTCGATCAACAAGATCGGCTAAAACCAACAAATCACTGTCTCACTCACTGACTAGAATCCACACAACTGAGACTCACTGTCACTCTGACAGCTCCCAAGAACCCAGATCTACCATCACTATCACAAACTTTATAACCACATATTGTATTACTTAAATCAAAGAAATTAGTATGCATGCCTTTTAGAGTTGTATCAAAAAATCACAAAAGCAAAACTTGTCAACATAGAGTTTAATTTAAGACAAAAATAAAAACAGTCAAGTTCATGAAATTGGATATCCCAGGAAATATTTTCGATTCAAGATTCTACCGAAAGTGAAATGATTGCAATAGGTACCTTAGGCCGTCCAAGTTGCCTTGTCATAAAACTCTTATAGTATGAAAATTCTATCAAGAGTGAAATGGTTGCAATAGTTGCCTTAGGCCATCCAAGTTGCTTTACTATAAATCTCTTATGATATGACCCAATATTCAAAAGAAAGTAGAGAGCTTTTGGCTTGGGCCAACTCAAATAACCGAACATCATAAATAACCGTTGTTCAAATGAGCAGCATTGAATCATCATCGCCTCATATACCTATAATATTTTTTTGTAGCCCAACTATTCCCATTAAAGAGAATGTAATTACAAAGTAGTGCGAAATTATGAAAAAGAGGGAAAACGGGTTAGATACGTCGAAACACATCAAACAGTGAGCAAACTGCTTAGACACATGAGAAGACATGAAGCTGTCAACTCTTCCTTTTTCCTGCCTACAACAATATTGCATCACTGTTCTGCAATTTTTAGGTTTAGTGCTTTAAACTTGTATTTGATTTAATTAATGTTCAAGTAATGGCACAAAAAACAGAAGAGCGATCCAAGAATGGAACTAAAGAGTAGTATCAGAACTGGATTTACCTCTCAATTTCAAATTCTTGATGTCCGACCAAATGAAATTTATACCCACCTGCATCAACAGATATTAAATATGAAAACAGATGCACGCTATGTTCATCTGATATAAAACATTGTAGCAAAGCTTGTCCATATAACTAATCTAGTCGACGAAGGACACAGGAAATCACCAAATATTTGTTGAAAAATGAGGAATATCTGAATAAAATCCAAAACTTTTTAAGGTAATTTAAGCCATATTTTCTGGTAGAAGGTAAATACCTCCGATTCTTCAGCATTCTGTGAGGCAATTTCAAGAGATTGTGGATCAATATCAATTCCAACCACGTGTCTGTCATGTCATAAGAGTGCCTATATAAGGTTCAAGGTTTTCATTAAAAAAAGGAAATATAAACATTAAACAACCTTAAAAAAATAAAGAGCCATAGAGACTATTAAATTGGAGGGCAAAAAAAAAAAGAAAAACCTATTTCTAGATAACCAATTAGTGAAGAATTAGACTTAAAAGAGATAGGTAGAGATGTTAAGATGACATCTCAGGTCCTGAACTCTGAAACCGGCTACCTAAACTTTCAAATTTTTGATTTACTACTTAACCCTACAATACGTTTGATTTCAGTACCTCTCAGTCGAAAATTAACGGCATTCTTAACTTTTTTTTATGGAACATTCCACAACCAAAAAGAATATTCAAACTACGTATAATAATCTATAATTTTTTCTTCAAAAACCATTTAGTTCTAACAGAATTTAAAAGAATTTTCTAAGACAAAAGGTAATGAAACATTAGGTTGTAAACTCAGATACCCGTTTCAAACTTGTGAAATTACTACACCTAAGATTTGTACATTAAGTTTTTTTCCTTCGATAATTTCCATAATTTGTCTATATAATATATCCTAGATACTCCAGCCGTTTACTTATTCTTAAATATATTTTCTCTGTAGACTCCAAGCTGTCAGTTGCTTCTTCGTTTATCATACATGGAAATCTACAATGAGGTTTGTTCTTTCTCAATTGCTTTGTGTTTCATATCTGCAGTTCTTCGTGTAGCATACAAACGATACGACATTCTGTTTTTACAAATTTTCATTCTTTGTTTTATGTTGTATTATACCTTGCATTGTATGTTTATATACTTCAAACGTTTCATAAACACAGATCTTAAAATGCAACTTTGAATTTCTGAATTTTGATTACATCCCTATAATCTTTTAGGATTAAGTGCAAAATGTAGAACAATAACTCTGCTTGGCGGCTCAGCAACTAACTTTTTCTTCCACCTTTGTCGTATATCAACAATCAATCAACTGATTAATTTTGTGCCCGTTGATAAGCGGCAACCACCAGATTGTACACTTCTACTTTTTCTTCCACCTTCGTCGCATATCAACAATCAATCAACTGATTAATTTTGCGCCCGTTGATAAGCGGCAACCACCAGATTGTACACTTCTTCAGCCTTAATGTAAGAACCTGAATTTTTGTAAATAAATAAATAGGTGAAAGTGATTGAAGTCAGGTTGAATTTGGATCTTAAATGGCTCGAATAGCAATGGTGCCCCTTTTCTGCAGTACAAATTGCACAGTTGTGGGCCAGAAATATCACTTTTCAATCCGAGCCTGATCTCGAAGATCGGAGACCACGAGTGCGACCGTCACGTCGAACCGAGTGAAATCCATATTAAACTTGTTCCGATCTGACGGTCGGATCTTCCAGAAATCAACATTGAAGCCGGCGGGACCCGCGACTTAAGTCGCGGGTACAAGTGAACAGTAAACCCTATTTTCGGTTCCCCTTCGCACCAACGTTGAGTCAATCCACTGTCCGGAAGCCGATCATAGCACTTCAAATAGTGGATTTTAATGGTTTCGTCGTTCTGGACGCAATGGCGCTGACGGAATTTCCGTTTGATGACTCTAAGTCTCGAAAAACGTGAAAATAGTATTTCAGAGCTGTATTTTATGGACCCAAAATTCATCTGGGCATTTCCTCGAAAAACGAAAATCGCTACCTAATAGGATTCGTCGAGCCGGACGTCCTGGCGAAGTCCGTTTTTCGATCTGACGCTCAGATTTTCTCGAAAAGCGAAGAATGCGTCGAAAAATGCAAAAATTGCATATAAAACCCTATATATGTTGCCTCGTAAAACGTGCCACCCCATAGGAAAAGGACCTAGATGTGAATAGAGATTACTGTGAAGGACTAGGCAGTAAATACCAAAAGAATGAGGGCCACATTACAAATGTTCCATTCATGGTATTCGAATTCAAAAAAATCGAATTCAAGGTTTTCTCTTTAAAACCTTCCGCAGCCCTAGCCTCAGCACCAGATGCTAACGACCTCCCCTTCTCTCTCTGCGCACTCCACTCACCCGAGGCTCCGCACCGGCCGCGCCTCCACGTCGCCGGAGAAGAAGACCAAGATCCACCTTGATCTCGGGTGGCTCGAGAGGAGAGTGCTCTGGAGGAGTTCTGGGTGATCAAGAACTCACCTGTGGAGCTCCCTGTGAACCCGCAGCCGAACCCGAGGGAGCCAGCACCCCGGCGCCGCCGTACGCCGCCGCGTGGGACCATCTCTCCTTCTTGAATTTCCGGCGAAGGTAAGGTTGGAACTTTTTCTTTTATTCCGGCTTTTGGGCATGATCATTCTGCTCCTGACATCGAGGGCATTCTCCTGGCCCAGACTGAACCGCGTCTGTCGTCCCGACCGCCGGCGGAGGCCACCCCGCCGGAGATTATCGTTTTCGGGCTGACCGAGCGCGCCGCCGTGATCCGGCCATCAAACAGAAGATCAGAACCGTTGATCTTCATCCCCTTGTTGACTGCAAGCTTCTCTCAAGAACCAGGGTTGATCGGATCAGGATCCACCCCGATCTGCCGTGCCCTAGAAACCCGAAAATCGATAATCGTGCCGACCGTCGCCATCCGGCGCCGCCGCGGCCTCCCAGCGCCGGCCACCGCCACCAGAAGACTCCTTGCACCAAGGGGACTCTGTTGATCCAAGTTGCTCCGGCCAGAACCCAGCCGGCCGGAATCCACCATTAGAGCTCCTCCGAGCTTCGCCGGAGCTTCGCGGCGCCGCCTCGCCGGCGCTCCTCGATCGCCGGGAACCTTCAGGTAAGCTTATCTCATGCTCCTGAGTCTCCCCAAGGCCTTGCATGCCCAACTTAACGTGAGGTTTTTGCTCTGCTCAGTTGCACCCGTTTCGGCCTCGGGCTCCACTTCCGGCGATCCCCGGCGCCTGGGACTTCGAGCACCACCTCAGGTAAGGTCTGTGCCTCACGTATAAGCACTCCATGATTTTAGTTTGGGTCAAAAGGGCCCCGGTTGCATGGACTTAAATATGGTACCCGAGTTATGTATTCCGGGCTCTAGCTCCGGCCGCCGCCCCTCCGGCCGTCGGGCTTCAACCCAACTTAACCAGAACATCACCTGGGACCCAGATCTGACCCATGCTCACCTTTGTTTGCAGGTTGACCGAGGGGAGTGCCAAGTTCAGCCCCAAACCGAGCCTTGATTATTGGGCTGCTCCTCCGGCCACTGTTCCGGCGGGTTTCCGGCAGGCATAAGGTGAGCCCTACTGTCCTCAGTCCATGCTTAGCACCATGCTTCAACTATTTCTTGAATTGATCATGTAAACACAGAGTCTTAGCTAAGTTGTAATTTGACATAAAGGACTTTATGGGCCAACTTTTAACTCGGGTTTCGTGCCAGCCCAACCCCGTGAGCACGAGCTCCGTCTCGACGTAACGAACCCGCTGAAATTTACGGCGTCGTCGTCGGAGTCCCGGATTGCAAGAACGGGGCAAAACACTGTGTCCAATATCGCGAGTTAAAAGGCTAACTTTGCCCTGGGGTTTCGCGCTGACCCAAGATTGTGAGCACGGGGTCCGTCGCATCAAATGTGACACGCTGGCACTTACGGCGTCGTCGTTGGACCCCCGAATTTTAAGAACGAGCCGAAACAGTAAAGAACCTGACATTTTATGCAATTTTAAATACATTATGGACCAAAATGCAAAACGGACGTATGAACTCTCTTTAAACAGCACCTACGCACTACCTGGCCATCTTATTAGGATTCCGATGGTCCTCGTTGACCAGGAATCAGATATCGACTGACGAAATGACCGATTTGACCCGTTTAAACGTTCCGTTAGCGTAGCGTCGTCGGGAAAGAGTTGTGTGAGCTATTTACTGATCATATCTCTTTATACAGGGCCCAGTTCTTCAGCACCAGCCTCCCAGTAGCGGCGCGGGAGTTCGAGGATCTGCCGTCGTCCAGGTGGGTTATCTTCGAACCGGGCCTCAGCTTTCTGGCCCTCTGGTTGCTTTAGTTTGTCGGACCCCTGTTTTTGATTTCCCTGCTGATTATATGACCTATCTTGACATATCATGATTCCACTGATTGACACTGACTCGATTAGACCCGTACTTGACAGTTATCGATTCTTTAGACATATCGGGTACAGTGGTTCTTAACTTTACATGATGACTTGATCTATATGCCATGTGACCCTTCTGATTGATATGGATTTCTTTAGACCTGTCATATACCCCTGATACTCACACCTACATGCCCTATGACTACTCCTGATAGATCTTGATCGATTCATATACCTGTTTATTAGTTGATTGATTTGATCTATATATCACATGTGATCCTCCGTGATAGACATTGATTCTTTTAGACTCGTCATATATATATCTGCTGATTCTATCTAGATTATCCCTGATGATTGTATTGACATGCCCTATGATTGTTCCTGACAGTACTTGATTTACATGAGACATATCACATGTACTTGTGCATCAGCTCCTATATTCCAGTGCATAGATTTGCTTGATTCGACTTCACTCATTGATTCCTGTCAGTTGAGATGATATTTGATAGATTGTCGATATGCATGACTGATAGATATAGACAGATGATTCCCTGTTGGGATTTCGGCATATGCCGACTACTCGGTCACTAGATCGTGAGATTGATCATTATGACTTACTATACACTGCTGTACTTCACGAACCTGGCCGGGGTCGCTCCCCGTGGAGCTGGTTCTTTACCGGTAAAGTGGTCTGGTGATAGACCCGTGAGCCCCAAGTTAGGCACCCGTGGGGTGCGGGGTATGTCAGCCGCGAGCCCCTTTTGCATCGAGACTGCTTGGCGTCTATGAAATGCAGGGCTATTGCCTGAGGTCCTATGAGACCAATAGTGGCGCATGATTGGGTACTTGGATTCCACCTTTGACGCATTACTGTTACCCTGTATCGTTGCTCAGTCTACTTCCAGTATCATTATCTGTAGACATGCTTACATTACCTGCAGTTCCTGATGCATGATTATTATGGATACCTTTTGATTCTAGCATATATGATTTACCGCTTTCATGATCGTTTATTTCTGATATACCCTGATTGTTCAGCATACTTACCTGCCGTCTTTATTCTGATTATTAGTAGACATCTGTGCTTCCAGCTTTTTCTATAGATCTTTACTATCCGCAGATTTTAGTACCCAGTAGGTACGATTAGCTGATCCTCGGCTCGTCGTGCCCACTGGGATACATGTACAGTGTATCTCACACCCCCTGGGTGACCATTTTCCAGGTCCGTCGGGTGGGGAGATAGCGGGACGATCCAGTGAGCCGGTTACGATAGAGCTGTCCCCATGATCGTAGATATTGAGCCCTGATGATCTATGTAGACTTTTATTTTCCGCATTTTATTTCAGTTCTATTTGATTTAGACTTAGACATTTAAAATATTGATGTAATAACTGATTTTGAATTATTCCTGCTGACTAGATTAGTAGTTGTACTGAGATATCTGTTGCTGATTACTAGCCTAGCCGTGCATATATAAGGAAGCCTCTGTTCGCGGAATAGAGGGTTTCCTATATGTGTGGCGGTCTGTTACGCCTGTTTTGCAAACTCTGATTTAAACAAAAAAAAAAAAAATTTAGACCGGATTTTTAAAACTCGGGGCGTGACACTTAAACCCCACACCAACATCCAATTGATTTTATTAACTGCAACAATTTACAAATTCCAGCCAATAATTATGACAATAAAAAGTTTGATCACCAAAAACTCACCCACATTATAGTGTGTGATATATGTTACGATGATGGGCCTCCAAATATTTTCTATATACTTGTTATGGTATATAGGAATCTCCACAAAAATAGAATGGAAAAGAGAAGTTGGTGGAAGCAAACTAAACTTGCCTTTATTGAAAAAATAACTTTATGCCCTCACGTCTTTCTTTGGCCTCACTAATTAATTAAGGCGACCCCGGCTTCATTAACAATCATAATAGCCCGACCTATCTATTTATAGATTATTACACAAAATCCTATTCCAATTAGATATCCTATCTAATTAGATTTATCTTTATCAAAATATAAACAACCAAATATCTTAGATAATCTAATTCTAACTAATTAGCATTATCTCTAACACTCCCCCATAATGCTAATGTTCTTCACACCGATCTTCTCTCGACAAAATATAAATTTTTCCAATGGTAGCGGCTTTGTAAAAATATCGGCCATCTGTTCTTCGGTAGAGCAGTGTATCAACTCGACTTGACCGTTAGCGATCTGTTCACGAATAAAATGATGTCGCAGTTCGATGTGTTTGGTTCGGCTGTGATGAACTGGATTTTTCGCCATTGCGATAGTCGATTGATTATCGCAATAAATTACAGTTGGATCTTTTTGCTCGTACTTCAAATCTGTTAAGATTCGCCGCATCCAGATTGCTTGACATGTAGCAGTCGTAACCGCTATGTATTCGGCTTCAGAAGATGATAAAGCCGTCGACTGCTGTTTTTTGGAAGACCAACATATTGCTCCTGCACCAAAATTGAAGACGAACCCGCTCGTGCTTCGTCGATCATCTACCGAACCTGCCCAATCACTATCAGAACAACCAAAAAAATAAAAATCGTTAGCGTTAGTATACCACAGTCCGTGGTCTCTTGTTCCTTTCAAGTATCTCAATATCCTTTTCGCCGCTCCCCAATGAATTTTACTTGGGCTTTGCATAAATCTCGATAACAAAGATGTCGCATATATAATATCCGGTCTACTGTTACCAATATAGAGTAAACTCCCAATCAGACTTCTGTACAAACTCGAATCAATTTTTTCTTCTCCATCATCCAATGATAGCTTCATATTCGTACCCATTGGATTTTGCACAGGATTGCAATTTTTCATATTAAACTTCTCAAGTAAATCATCAAGATATTTTTTCTGACAGATAAAAATTCCATTATCTTCTTGTTTTACCTCTAAACCCAAAAAATAACTCATGGGGCCAAGATCAGTCATCTCAAATTCAATCATCATATTTTTCTTAAAATCATTGATCAAATCTGTACTGTTTCCAGTGTAAATCAAGTCATCAACATAAAGGCAAACAATCAAAATCTCCATACCTCGAGATTTGATATAAAGTGTGGGTTCACTTTCACTTCTAGAAAATTCGTTTTGAATAAAGTGCGAATCGATCCGACTATACCAGGCTCTTGGTGCCTGTTTTAATCCATATAACGCCTTTCGTAGTCTGTAGACTTTATCTTCTTGTCCTTTAATTTTGTAGCCCTGCGGCTGCTCAACAAAAACTTCTTCATCCAAAAATCCATTAAGAAAAGCTGATTTAACATCAAATTGAAAAACTTTCCATTTATTTTGTGCAGACAAAGCCAAAACAGTTCGGATAGTATCAAATCTAGCTACAGGTGCAAAGGTTTCATTAAAATCAATACCTGCTTGCTGTAAGTAACCTTTTGCAACTAAACGTGCTTTTAATTTCTGGATCGATCCATCTGGTTTATATTTTGTCTTGTATATCCATTTCAGCCCGATAACTTCTTTTTCTGTGGATTGTTCAACAAGCTCCCATATATTATTTTTCTCTAGCGCTGCAATTTCTTCATTCATAGCTTTACACCAATCATCAGATTTTGCCGCTTCCTCGAAAGTTTGTGGTTCTCCACATTGTGTGTACATGCACTGCTCATATATTTCACTAAGCAATTTTACCTTTCTCGGTGTTGTCTCAGGCGAAGTTCCTGGAGAAATTCGTGGTGAAGCATGTGGTGTTGTTTCAGTACTTATAGTATTTTCACCATTGTTCTTATTCTCAAAAGTAGTTTCATCTCCTAACATCGGAAGTGGATTATCCTTTACTTTTGCACTCCAATCCCAACCTTTTTGTTCATCAAATATAGCATCACGACTTATAATTAAGGAGTTAGTAACAGGATTATAAAATCGATAGGCTTTACTTCTTTCGCTATAGCCCACAAAAATACACTTGCTGCTATTATTATCCAATTTTTGCCTATTTTGTGATGGAATATGAACAAAAGAAATCGATCCAAAAATTTTAAAATGCTTTACCTTCGGTTTCCAACCTGTCCATGCTTCATAAGGTGTAATATTATTCAGCGCCAAAGTTGGGCTTCTATTAAGAATGTAAGCTGCAGTAGATACCGCTTCTGCCCAGAATTTATTTGGAAGTCCTTTCGCTTTCAACATACTTTTTGCCATCTCTACTAAACTTCGATTTTTGTGCTCAGCAACGCCATTCTGTTGAGGCGTGTAACTGGTTGTCAACTGCCTGCGAATACCATTTGATTCACAAAAATTTTCAAATTTATTAGAAATAAATTCTCCCCCTCGATCTGTACGGAGAGTCCTAATATAATAACCGGATTCGTTTTCGACCAAGTTTTTAAATTTTCGAAAAACATCAAAAGCTTTGGATTTATTTTTAATAAAATAAATCCAAGTCATCCGACTGTAGTCATCCACGAAAACCACAAAATAATAATTGTTGCTGAGCGACGGTGTCTGCATCGGCCCACAAACATCAGCATGTATCAATTCTAGTGGTTCTTTGGCTCTCCAATTGCTGTTTCTTGGAAAAGAGTCTCTGTGATGCTTTCCTAACACACAACTTTCACATACAGAACCATTATTATGCACCAAAGGCAAACCATCAACCATATTCTTTTTATGTAATAAATCAAGCCCCTTAAAACTCAAGTGACCATATCTATAGTGCCATAACCAATCATCATCTAGCACTACTTTCATTGCAACATGAACAGGAAAAACTTTATTTTCTGTCATCGGAACTTCAAAAAATAAATCCCTTTTATATTTATCTTTATAAATAGTGCACTTAGAATCTTCAAAAATAAGCGAATAACCTTCTTTCAAAAATTGGCCCACACTAAAAAGATTGGAATTCAAACCAGGAACATATAAAACATTATTTATTTTTTGAATTCCTGAAATATTTGCCTCAATTGTACCTCTTCCATGCACGTCCTGAACATATCCATCACCCATCGTCACTCGGCCTTTAACAGATTTATCCAAATTAATAAAGTTCTCTTCTTTTCCTGTCATGTGACTGCTACAACCACTATCGACATACCAAATATTATTAGCAGTTTTTTCTGATGAACGACATGTAAAAAGTACATTATCGTTTTCATTATTTCCTTGAGCAAAATTAGCGTTTTGTTGTTTCAATCGACAAAATCGCTCGATATGGCCAAATTTCTTACAATAATAACATTGAATATTTTTATAATTATGGGGCTGATCATTACCTCTGTAGGTTCTCTGATTTTGATTACTTGATCCTTCACTGTTTCTGTTATTGTATCCACCCGATCTACCGCCGCGACCTCTACCACGGCCACGACCACGACCACGACCTCTACCATGGTCTCCAGATGCTGAAGCTTGGCGATTAGAAGTATCTGCTTTATCTTTTTCATTGCCTTTCGATTCGCTTTGAAAAGCATGCTCAGAAAAATTTTCTGTTTTATCTTTTCGTTCCTCATGTGCTAAGAGAGAACCAAGAAGTTCGCTACAAGACAATTTAGATAAATCTTTTGCTTCTTCTATAGCAGAAACTACATCACTGAATTTTTTCGTCAAACTTCTTAAAATTTTTTCAACTACTGTTTGATCAGAAATTTGTTCACCATAGGTACGCATCAAGATAACTAATTCCATAACTCTAGAATAAAAGGTATGAATATTTTCTTTTTCTTCCATAAACGAAGTCTCAAATTTTCTTTTTAAAGTTTGAATTTTAATTCTGAGTACCTTTTCGTTACCTTGGTATTCCTTTTGTAATATATCCCATGCTTCTTTCGATCGGGTAGCGCCGGCAATGTGGAAAAATATTGAGTCGTCAATAGATTGTTGAATAAAGAAAAGCGCCTTCGCATCTTTTTTCAGATTCTCTCCAGTTGCTTCCTTACATCCTTTTTCAACAAAATCCCATAGATCTTGGGATCGCAGCAACGTCCGCATCATCACGCACCAAAAATCATAATTGTCTCCTTTGAATATTGGGAATCCTTGTGCAACTCCAGTGGCACTGTTAAATGCCATCGGTATCTTCTTCTCTTGAAAACAAGGCTCCGATACCACTTGTTACGATGATGGGCCTCCAAATATTTTCTATATACTTGTTATGGTATATAGGAATCTCCACAAAAATAGAATGGAAAAGAGAAGTTGGTGGAAGCAAACTAAACTTGCCTTTATTGAAAAAATAACTTTATGCCCTCACGTCTTTCTTTGGCCTCACTAATTAATTAAGGCGACCCCGGCTTCATTAACAATCATAATAGCCCGACCTATCTATTTATAGATTATTACACAAAATCCTATTCCAATTAGATATCCTATCTAATTAGATTTATCTTTATCAAAATATAAACAACCAAATATCTTAGATAATCTAATTCTAACTAATTAGCATTATCTCTAACAATATATTGGTTCAATTTCACCAAATCAAAATCAGATTAATACTCTGAACAAAAATATAAAATGATTGAATATGAAAATTAAAACTTCAGTGAAACTTCCAGGGCCAAATTACTATGATTGACATACCAAAACTCATAAAAACATCCATGGACTAAAATTGCAACCAACCGACAAGATCTTTTCGTTGACAAAGCTAACCTTAAAATTGAACACAAAATAAAATTCTACAAATTCCATTTGTATCAAATGAAGAAAGACTTAAGCACCTGCTCAATATTATAGAACAATATAGATGTTAATCACTGAATCGCAAATTTAGTGCAAAAATAAAAAAGATAACGTTTCAGAAACTCTAAATCAATTTTGTAATATTGTATTCACTTTACAATCATAATTAACCTTCACATAAGTGCGAAAACCCCATCATATTGCGAAGCTAAAATTAGAACTTGATAATACTATATATCATAACATATCACCTTTCCAAATCATATAGCTACACCTAAAAATATCAATTCTATCTAAAAGGGAATCTACTATAACTATCTCCACAATAACATACAATGGTCAAAGGATATAGATAACTATATCCTGTCAGAATCAGTCTTTAATAGTTTAGTTATTAGAGCCACTTCATGATGCTGTAACTATACATCTATCTGCATGCAAAGAAACATAACATTATATTATAATTAATAGAGTTAGAAACTTAAAAGGTAATTACACAAACTGAGCCAGTAACAACGTCAAGATATAGTATAAATGAAAACTAGGGTCGTCTATAAATATGGTTAATTGAAACTTACCTAAAATTGAATCTAAATAGGACCGTTATAGACACAAAAAATAAAAAGGATGATCTCAATAAATGGGGAAAAAATATACAAACAAATGGTTTTGGATTCAATAATAATTGTTGCCATTCAACCTAAATATGATGTTGAAATTGCAAGAAAAACACAAAAAAATCTACACCAACTGGTTTTGGCATCCATTATCGATCTAAATGTAGAACCGAAACAAAAATGCCAAAAAACCATCCATGTTACATGCATACTCCCTATTGATCTAATGACTCTAAATTAAGACATACAACTACACACTCTTACTCCAATATTTTTTTTACTATTGTACACTCTTCTTTTGTAGTTTGCCAAGAACATTCATGCTCTTCTAAATTATGCCTTTCGAGATTGAGTTTGAACTTTATACCTGTCTTTACATACATACTATTGGTAAACTTCATATCTTTAATTAGTTCAAATTTTCCAAGAGTTCTATAAATTACGACTTTCGACCTTTAAAATGAGAACATTTTATTAACAACATGCAACAAAAAAAAAAAAAAAATTGTCCTTAAGAACCTCTCATTAAGTTGAGTTTTGTAAGTTATTACTTTTGGGTTAGTACCTACTAATTTTTTAATTCCTTATTTACACTCTTTTGTATAATTTTAAAGTGTGCGTGTACGTATATTATATAAATGTTATTGCTCTCAGTCCCTATTTATTTCTTAATTACTTATTCTCTCATCTCTACTTTCCGTTACTTTTAACTTAGATCTCTCTTTCCGTTATTCACATCTTAATTCTAATTATGTCATTAGTTTGAGTAGGGGTCTCAAACAATTGTTTTGGCTCTTGACTTTCATAATAGGATATTGGTTCCCTTTACATGAAACTTACAAATTAGAATTTTTAAACTTCATTTCCTATTTGTATATAAAACTATTAATATTAAATTATTTTACTTGTAGTTTTTTACGATATAGATGAACATTGTGGATACATCAAATGGGAAATCAGATATAATGTAGTTTTAAAGATATATACCTTCCAATAACTGTAGCTTAATATACGAAGTTTTTATTTCATCTTAAATATTTAGTTCCATATATATTTACATTAGGATTTTTTTATGGTTAAAAAGTACTTTGTAATGCACTTCAACTTGCAAATTAGAACTTTCCCATACTTACCTGTCACATTTGCCTAGATATACACTTTACGAAGAGGCTTTATATAAAAATTAGAAAATAAAATTTGTTAACTTCATTTCCTATTTGTATATAAAACTATTAATATTAAATTATTTTATTTACACTTTTTAACATATAGATGGACATTATGAAGACATCAAATGAGGAATCATATATTAGGTTAATATATAAAGTTTGTATTTCATTTTAAATATTTAGTTCCATATGTATTCACATTAGGATTTTTTTATAGTTAGAAAGTGCTTTGTAATGTGCTTCAACTTACAAATTAGGATTTTCTTATACTTGACTGCCACATTTGCCTATATGTACACTTTACAACGACGTTTTACATGAAACTTAAAAATTAGAATTTTTTAACTTCATTTCCTATTTGTATATAAAACTATTAATATTAAATTACTTTATATGTACATTTCAAAATATAGATGAACATTATGGGCACATAAAATGGAGAATCATATATTAGATTAATATATAAAGTTTGTATGTCGTTTTAAATATTTAGTTCCATATGTATTGACATTACAATTTTTTTATGATCAAAAAGCGTTTTGTAATGTACTTCAACTTACAAATTAGAATTTCCCCATACCGGATTGTCACATTTGCCTATATGTACGCTTTACAAAGAGACTTCACATGAAACTTAGAAATTAGAATTTTTTAACTTCATTTTCTATTTATATATAAAACTATTAATATTAAATTCCTTTAGTCGTACTTTTTAAGATATGGATAAACATTATGGACACATTAAATGGAGAATCATATATTAGATTAATATATGAAGTATGTATGTTATTTTAAATATTTAATTCCATATGTATTGACATTAGGATCTTTTTATGGTTAGAAAGTGTCTTGCAATGTACTACAACTTAAAAAGTAGGATTTCCTCATGCTTCGTTCTCACATTTACCTATATGTACACTTTACAAAGAGATTTACAATGTACTTAAGCTTACAAATTAGGATATTGTTATGGGTAAAAAATAACTGGTGATATACTTGAACATACAAATTTGCATTTCCTCATTCTTGCATGTTCCGTTTACCTACTAATTTTGGGTTCCGAACTGTTCCATTAGATATATTTAAAGTCATATATATTTACATTAGAATCTTTTTATAGTTTGAAAGTGCTTTGTAATGTACTTCAATCTACAAATTGGGATTTTCCCATGCTTAGTTGTCACATCTCCCTACATGTACACTTTACAAATAGGCTTTACACAAAACTTAGAAATTAAAATTTTTGAACTTTATTTCCTACTTCTAGATATATTTATTAATATTAAATTATGTTACTGTTAGTACATACTCACTTCTCAACTTCTTATTTACACTCTTCTTTTGTAATTTTAAAGTGCCTGTTTCTGTGTATTATATAAATTCTGTTACTATCAATACCTATTCACTCCTCACTTATTCTTTCATGCCTACGTTTGCTTACTTTGAACTTAGATCTCTGTTTTCTTTGTTCACATTCCAACTCTAATTACGTCGTTACTTTCAGTAGAAGTCTAAAATAATTGTTTTGCTCTTGACCTTCATAATAGGCTCCTGTTTGCCTTTATATGCAACTTGCAAATTAGAAGTTTTTTACTTCATTACCTATATATCTATATATATATATATATATAACTATTAATACTAATTTATTTTATTCATAGTCTTTAAAATATAGATGGACATTGTGGAGATATCAAATGGACAATCATAAATAATGTAGTTTTAAAGATATATGCCTTCCAATAACTGTAGATTAATATATGAAGTTTGTTTTTCATCTTAAATATTTACTTCCATATGTATTTACATTTCCCAAACTAAATTCCAGCATACTTAAACGTTACAAATTACAAAGTTTTTAATGTCCCCCTTTTGTTTATTTACGTATGAAAATTAGACTCCAACATTTTTAGATCTAATTACTCCTTGCGTTTCTCTCCATGTCCGCTTTGAACTTCGAACCTTGCATTGAGTTGGATTTCAACAGGCAAAATGAAGAAAGAATAGATTTTGTTTTCCTACTTGATTTGTGTTGAAATCTCATAAGCTTGTGCCACATGTAATGCTTCGCTGAGCCCTATAGTTGGAACAATGTATAATCTTCTTTTTCCAAAACTAAAACAACATTTTATCTCAATGTTCACCTGCTATATACATCTAAGGATTGCAAGTAACAATTGAGATTTGCGGTCACATTCAGCAGTCTTTCGTTAAAGTTCTACAAATTGAAGTACTTCAATTTAATTCTTAATACATTTTTATTTTATGTAGTAACCGTGATTTTAAAATCTGAAATTTAAGTTTAAATACTTGTATGGAGTATTAAATAGTTAAATTGAACTGTTAGTGGTGAAATAGTGGCCAAAAATATCGACTTTTGATCGGGGTCTGATCTCGAAAATCCGAGATCATCGTTGCGACCGTCTAGTCGAAACATGAAAGATCCATATTCATATGTCTTCGATCCGACGGTCGGATCTTCCAGAAAACAGCAGAGAAGCGGGTGGGTCCCACAGCTTAAGTGATTAGTACGGTGAATAGTAACCCTTGTTTTTCGACCCCTCGCGACTGATCGTCGACCAATCTACTGTCTGCGATCCGAACCTAGCAACATGAGTAGTCAATCTTAGCTATTTTTGACGTTCTGAGCGCAGTGGCGCTGACGAAATTTGCATTTGGCGAGCCTAAAGCCTCGTAAAGCGTGCCGAACTGTATAATTTACAGTATAAGATGGAAATTAAAATTTATGGAGTTGAATTTTAGCGAACCAAAATTGCTACCTGATAGGTTTCGTCGAGCCGGACGTCGTGGCAGTGTCCGTTTTTCAGTTTGACAACCCGGTTGTCTCGAAAAGCGTGAAATAGTGGAAAAATTGCAGTATTTTGCGTAAAGATGCTATATTTTATGTGTTGAATGGCCCCAAACTTGTACAAGAGGGACTTCTCTGTCATTTTACTCTACAGCAATTGACCTAGATCAGAAGGATGCTAGTTGAAGGGCTAACTAGCATTTTGTGTGCAATAACCTATAGTAATTTATGGTTACTCCTTGCAACCCTAGCCGCTTCCTTGTTGTAACCGTAGCCTCCACCACTCGACCCCACGATTCCTCTGCGAGGTTTCCCGAGCTCTTGAGCCGCCGGCCGCCGTCCAGTCGCCGGAAAAACCCAAGAAATCTAGTGTTGGACTCGGGTTTTGGTGTTATTGGTGAGGAAACTATCCGAGGAGGTTTTAGTTGCTCCAAGCAATTCCTGTGAAGTCCTCTGTGAAGTTGGGACCCAGCCAAGGAACCCCGGTGCCCAGATCCGCCGTGCGCCTCCGCGGGCAAATACCACCTTCTTCCTCGGATCCGGCAAGGTAAGGGTCTTGTGTTTTTTTATTTTTCTTGCTACTTAGACACTGGGAGCATGTTCCTTACCTCCTTAAGATCATCCCTGCCGAACCCCAGCGTTGGGTATGCTTCCGGCCGCCGGCGGGGGAGTTGCACCCGCCGGAGTCCATTCTTGCTCCGCCTCGGGCAAGTGTTGCACCTAATGGCTCAGCTTCGAAACCAAAACGATGGGAACCTTCTGTAGGGATTAGGAAACCCTCCCAAGAAGTTTCATGGTGCCTCGTTTAGTAGGCGCTCCGCAGTTTGAAGCCCTAGTTTCGTGCTAACTTTGCTCCGGCCAAGGTTGCGCCACCGCCGCCACCGCCGCTTGTTGCCGCCGGACACTTGCCCAGTTACCTCTAGCAGGTCTAGACAGAGCCACTTGCACCCTTGCATGAGACCCATGCTGCTCGGTTGAAGCTTCACCATTGATGGTGCAAGTTGCGGCCGAACTTGTGCTGCCGCCGCCGCCGTTGCCTCTCGCCGCCGGCCATGCGCCCAGCAAGCATCGTAGAGTCGGTTAGCACCTACAGGTGCTTGTGCTTGTGATCCTAAACCCTTGTATAAGGATTCACCATTAATGTCTTCTAAAGCTGTGTATTAAGCTTGTTGCACACCTAGTGTTTGTAGTTATGCCTGAGAGAGTCCAAATGGGTTTTAGCCAACTACAAGCATCCTGAAATTGACCAAGGGACTCTACATGATCCTAGGAACCTTCAGCTCATGTTATTTTGAAGAATGACCTGGTGGATTGTTGAATCCCACGTGCCAAGCCTTAGCCTAGGCTATGTGACATGTTGTCTGTTTTACAGCACCTTTGTACCTATGTTAGAGCAAGCCCTTGTGTCCTCATGATCCCAGGAGCTTGATGCTCACCCTACTTCAGCCAAAGACTGAGTGGTTAAGAGGATCGAATAAGCCAAGCCTAATTGAGCACTAGATGGCCCTTATGCTGTTCCAGCAGGTTAGCTGCATCCTCAGGGTGAGCCTCTGAGTTCTTTCGACCCACTGAGCATGATGCTCACCCAAAATTGGGTTTGGTTGAGTCTAGGTATTAAAAGTAGCAATGTGAGCCTTTATGTCGAGAATTTGTTGGACCGAAGTTTTATACGAGTTTCACGTTGCTTCCAAAAGGTGAGCACGGTGTCCAGCAAGTCGAGAGCCACCTGCTGGTGGTGTCGGTTCATTAAAATAGCTTTCCGAAATTAAATACAAGCGAAAATAGCATGAAATTGCATGCTTTTATGCAATTTGGTAAAATTCCGGGGGCCTAAATGCAATTGTGACCATACTAGCTGCTTTGTACAGAGTACGCATGATCTCTAAATCTTTATTGGAGGTCCGATGCTTTTCGTTGAGCGGGAATTGGATCCCGAACCGTAAATCGGCAAAATCGCCGGTTTAACGGCGATTCGGTGTTAATCATGCAATTCAGGAAATTGCGGGGATTAAATTGTGATGCCAGGTATTCGTGGCTGTTCCCGGTGCTGTTCTAAAGAGCCCGGTGATTTTAGTTTCTTGTTTGCAACTTCCGGTGCCAAAAAGGGGCTTCCCGGAAGTGTTGCAGTGGGTATGACACTGCCGGTGCATAGGATTACTCAGAGTCTAGTGTTAGAGCCTAAATGTCTTAAGTTAGACATTCTTGGGCAGCACGTGAGTTTCACGAGTTTTGATTATTGATCAGCACAGATTGGGTGTGTGTGAGAGTCTTTTTCTGACCTGTGCTATGATTCAGGTCCCAGCAGCCAGCCGCCATCTTGCGAGCCATCTAGCAGCCACCGTGATCATTGAGGTGGGTTTATCTTCGGTCCGGGCTTTATCAGGTTGGCCCTATGGGGTGCCGTGGTAGGTCGGACCCCTGTTGTTGGTGTAACCCTGAACCTGTGCTTGAGCCTTTCTATTTGTTTAATTTCAGCATTCAGTTATTACAGCTATGTTGCCTTGACATTTCAGTTGAGCCCTTTATATGCTTTCATTCTCAGCATTTATTATGTATAGGGTTATACAGCTTGACATATACCATGTTTGTTTGGTTGTCAGCCTAGTTATGTCAGCATTTCCTGTTCTATGATGCATGATAGAATAGGAGTACAGTTCTGTTTTTAGTTTCAGTTACAGCTCAGATATTCAGCTTCTGCTATTCAGATTCAGTATATAGCATCTGTGATTGTTATTGCCTTCAGCATCCCGATAGGGATTTCTCGGCTTATTGCCGTTTGTGTGGTCTTTTGATCAGAGCTTGAGCATCAGCATTATGATCGCCACAGAGCCAGCTGTTCTTTCACGTACACTAGCGGACCGATCCCCCGCAGTGGTGTACTTTACCGGTAAAGTGGTCAGCAGTGGCGACCCGTGAGCCCGGAGGTTTATGACAGCAGATTGGTGTACAGGTGGTATTTAGCCTGAGGTCCTAGTGACCAATAGTGGCATTGATTGGGTATTTATGGTTATTCAGCATTCCAGTTTATAGCTTTGTTTATAGCATGATCATTTCCTGCCGTTAGATTTTCAGATATGCATGATTAACCTTGTTCATGAGTACCCTGTTTTTACCTCAGCATGTTTAGCTTCTGTTCAGTATCTCTTATTCAGCTTTCAGTTATATCCTGCTTGACAGATTTATTGATTACAGCATGATTAGTTTCTTGTATGGGTACCCTGTTTCCATTCCAGCATGCTTAATTTATATCTGCATTTTGTTACTCAGCTTCAGTTCTATTCTGCTTTTACTATCCGCTTATCATTGTATCCGGTAGGTACGACTTGCTATTTCTCGGCCCGTCGTGCCCACTGGGATACATGTAGAGTGTATCTCACACCCCCTGGGTGCCTGTTTTTCAGGTCAGTCGGGTGCTGGGAGTTTGGGATGATCCAGTGAGCTGTTGCGCTAGAAGTTGTCCCCTACTATTGGCCATAGTGGCCCAGAGCTAGTATTTCTGTTTCAGTATTGTGATCATAGCTTTCTGTATAGTTTTTATTAGTTGGAGTATTTACGGAGTTTGTTATGTATTAGTTGTTGATATTTTAGTTGTGGAGTTTATGTTTTAGTTTAAACTGTTGATTATATTGCTCTCTGATTGTATTATTGTACTTGCCTAGCCGAGCATGTATAGGGGAGACTCTGTCCGTGTGGACAGAGGATTTCCTATGCATGTGGCGGTCTGTTCACGTCCTGAGTTTAAAGTTTGAACTCTGATTTTAAAAAAAAAAAATTTTACAGCTGTTTTGAAACTCGGGGCGTGACAGATTAGATGGTATCAGAGCATAGGTATAAGATACCTAGGTTTGGGTTAGGATTAAACCCTAGGATGACTTGAGTCTGACGTGAGAGCGCGGGGATATTTGTGTTAAGGTTTGGAACCCTAATACAATTTGCATTTGTTGAGTCTATCCTGACCTGTTTGTTGTATACAGATTATGGCTCGTCCTCGTGGTGGAGGTTCACGGCGTGGGGAGGGCAGTGGCCGAGGTGTCGGTCGACCGCCCAGAGCGCCAGTGGAGTCAGTGGACTCTGTCAGATTCCAACAGATGCAGGATCAGATTAATGCTCTGACGGCGGTGGTTCAACAGCTTGTGCAGCAGCAGGCTGCAGCTTCTACAGTACCTACCCCACCAGTTCCGCCACCTGTTCCACCACCTGAGCCAGTGGCAGAGGAACCAGTCATCCCTCCTGCTGCCCCTGCACCACCTGTAGCGACGGCCCCGGCGACTGCCACCACTTCTGGGGCTGCTGCTGCTACTGTTAGCGACCCACCGGTTGCTGCTGCCGGGACCTCTTCTCGGCCGACGACGCCTGCTGCTACAGAGGATGCGGTTCAGGCTGAGAGGGCTCGAGTGAAGGCGGTCCTGATGGAGTTTAAGAAACTTCAGCCACTTACCTTTGATGGCGCCACGGATGATGATTGGGCGATTGAAAAGTGGGTGCTGCATATGGAGAAACTTTTCAGGGATATGTATACAGAGGACCATGACCGTGTACACTTAGCGGCACACTGCCTCGAGGGTGAGGCGGATCAGTGGTGGTCTGAGGTTTTGAGAGATCAGTTCAGGGGAATTGAACCCCCGTGGCAAGTCTTCAAGGATGCGTTATACGACCGCTATCTAAATGACGTGACGAAGCAGGGCCTAGAGCGGCAGTTGGAGACGATGCATCAGGGAGACCGCATTGTGCGGGATTATGAGCGGGAGTTCTCCCGTGTTGGTGCTTTGGTTCCGCATGCGGTGCGGGATGAGCAACGCAAGGTCCGGCTCTTCTCCCAAGGGCTGCGACCTGAGATCAGGCGACTTCTCTCTCCCTTGGACATCCGGGTGTATCGGGTCTGTGTCAACCGAGCCCTTTCTGTGGAGGCTGATATGGTAGCCACACGTGCTGAGCGACAGGCATCAGAGAAAGACAAAGGAAAAAAGAGATCGTTTCCTGGAGGCGGGGGTGGAGCCTCGAGCAGTGGGAAGCCACCCAAATATCCTCGACCCCATGATCAGACGATGAGTGGTTCTGCTAGCAGTCAACAGCGGGCTCCGCGACCGTGTGTATTTTGTGGTGGACCACATCGGGCAGTTACTTGTGATCAGCGCCATGGCCGTTGCTACAGGTGTGGCCAGGCCGGGCATATTGTGGCGAACTGCCCTCAGAGATCTGAACCAGCTCAGTCCACTGTTTCTGCTTCAGCCGTTTCTACTCCACGGCAGAGTCCTGCACCGAGCACGTCTTCCCATGGACGATCTGCACCATCTCATCAGTCTGGTGGGACACGCCAGAATTCTGGAGGGCGAGTGTATGCCCTGACTGCTCCAGGAGATCCACCAGTTGTAGACCTTACAGGTATGCTGCCAAGTGGTAAGTTTTAAGTTATGCAGTTTTTGCATTATAATGCGCCTTTACCATTTTTAGTCGTGCCTTGTGACTGATTGTCACTAGTGTTGGGTTGGACAGTGCAGATGTTCTGCGACTGATTGTCGCTGTGGTACCCTGTGTTAGTGGACTGTTTGATGTCCTACTGTAGTTAAGTTTCGGGGACGAAACTTCTATTAAGGGGGGAGTGATGTAGTAACCGTGATTTTAAAATCTGAAATTTAAGTTTAAATACTTGTATGGAGTATTAAATAGTTAAATTGAACTGTTAGTGGTGAAATAGTGGCCAAAAATATCGACTTTTGATCGGGGTCTGATCTCGAAAATCCGAGATCATCGTTGCGACCGTCTAGTCGAAACATGAAAGATCCATATTCATATGTCTTCGATCCGACGGTCGGATCTTCCAAAAAACAGCAGAGAAGCGGGTGGGTCCCACAGCTTAAGTGATTAGTACGGTGAATAGTAACCCTTGTTTTTCGACCCCTCGCGACTGATCGTCGACCAATCTACTGTCTGCGATCCGAACCTAGCAACATGAGTAGTCAATCTTAGCTATTTTTGACGTTCTGAGCGCAGTGGCGCTGACGAAATTTGCATTTGGCGAGCCTAAAGCCTCGTAAAGCGTGCCGAACTGTATAATTTACAGTATAAGATGGAAATTAAAATTTATGGAGTTGAATTTTAGCGAACCAAAATTGCTACCTGATAGGTTTCGTCGAGCCGGACGTCGTGGCAGTGTCCGTTTTTCAGTTTGACAACCCGTTTGTCTCGAAAAGCGTGAAATAGTGGAAAAATTGCAGTATTTTGCGTAAAGATGCTATATTTTATGTGTTGAATGGCCCCAAACTTGTACAAGAGGGACTTCTCTGTCATTTTACTCTACAGCAATTGACCTAGATCAGAAGGATGCTAGTTGAAGGGCTAACTAGCATTTTGTGTGCAATAACCTATAGTAATTTATGGTTACTCCTTTGCAACCCTAGCCGCTTCCTTGTTGTAACCGTAGCCTCCACCACTCGACCCCACGATTCCTCTGCGAGGTTTCCCGAGCTCTTGAGCCGCCGGCCGCCGTCCAGTCGCCGGAAAAACCCAAGAAATCTAGTGTTGGACTCGGGTTTTGGTGTTATTGGTGAGGAAACTATCCGAGGAGGTTTTAGTTGCTCCAAGCAATTCCTGTGAAGTCCTCTGTGAAGTTGGGACCCAGCCAAGGAACCCCGGTGCCCAGATCCGCCGTGCGCCTCCGCGGGCAAATACCACCTTCTTCCTCGGATCCGGCAAGGTAAGGGTCTTGTGTTTTTTTATTTTTTCTTGCTACTTAGACACTGGGAGCATGTTCCTTACCTCCTTAAGATCATCCCTGCCGAACCCCAGCGTTGGGTATGCTTCCGGCCGCCGGCGGGGGAGTTGCACCCGCCGGAGTCCATTCTTGCTCCGCCTCGAGCAAGTGTTGCACCTAATGGCTCAGCTTCGAAACCAAAACGATGGGAACCTTCTGTAGGGATTAGGAAACCCTCCCAAGAAGTTTCATGGTGCCTCGTTTAGTAGGCGCTCCGCAGTTTGAAGCCCTAGTTTCGTGCTAACTTTGCTCCGGCCAAGGTTGCGCCACCGCCGCCACCGCCGCTTGTTGCCGCCGGACACTTGCCCAGTTACCTCTAGCAGGTCTAGACAGAGCCACTTGCACCCTTGCATGAGACCCATGCTGCTCGGTTGAAGCTTCACCATTGATGGTGCAAGTTGCGGCCGAACTTGTGCTGCCGCCGCCGCCGCCGTTGCCTCTCGCCGCCGGCCATGCGCCCAGCAAGCATCGTAGAGTCGGTTAGCACCTACAGGTGCTTGTGCTTGTGATCCTAAACCCTTGTATAAGGATTCACCATTAATGTCTTCTAAAGCTGTGTATTAAGCTTGTTGCACACCTAGTGTTTGTAGTTATGCCTGAGAGAGTCCAAATGGGTTTTAGCCAACTACAAGCATCCTGAAATTGACCAAGGGACTCTACATGATCCTAGGAACCTTCAGCTCATGTTATTTTGAAGAATGACCTGGTGGATTGTTGAATCCCACGTGCCAAGCCTTAGCCTAGGCTATGTGACATGTTGTCTGTTTTACAGCACCTTTGTACCTATGTTAGAGCAAGCCCTTGTGTCCTCATGATCCCAGGAGCTTGATGCTCACCCTACTTCAGCCAAAGACTGAGTGGTTAAGAGGATCGAATAAGCCAAGCCTAATTGAGCACTAGATGGCCCTTATGCTGTTCCAGCAGGTTAGCTGCATCCTCAGGGTGAGCCTCTGAGTTCTTTCGACCCACTGAGCATGATGCTCACCCAAAAATTGGGTTTGGTTGAGTCTAGGTATTAAAAGTAGCAATGTGAGCCTTTATGTCGAGAATTTGTTGGACCGAAGTTTTATACGAGTTTCACGTTGCTTCCAAAAGGTGAGCACGGTGTCCAGCAAGTCGAGAGCCACCTGCTGGTGGTGTCGGTTCATTAAAATAGCTTTCCAAAATTAAATACAAGCGAAAATAGCATGAAATTGCATGCTTTTATGCAATTTGGTAAAATTCCGGGGGCCTAAATGCAATTGTGACCATACTAGCTGCTTTGTACAGAGTACGCATGATCTCTAAATCTTTTATTGGAGGTCCGATGCTTTTCGTTGAGCGGGAATTGGATCCCGATCCGTAAATCGGCAAAATCGCCGGTTTAACGGCGATTCGGTGTTAATCATGCAATTCAGGAAATTGCGGGGATTAAATTGTGATACCAGGTATTCGTGGCTGTTCCCGGTGCTGTTCTAAAGAGCCCGGTGATTTTAGTTTCTTGTTTGCAACTTCCGGTGCCAAAAAGGGGCTTCCCGGAAGTGTTGCAGTGGGTATGACACTGCCGGTGCATAGGATTACTCAGAGTCTAGTGTTAGAGCCTAAATGTCTTAAGTTAGACATTCTTGGGCAGCACGTGAGGTTTCACGAGTTTTGATTATTGATCAGCACAGATTGGGTGTGTGTGAGAGTCTTTTTCTGACCTGTGCATATGATTCAGGCCCCAGCAGTCAGCCGCCAGCTTGCGAGCCATCTAGCAGCCACCGTGATCATTGAGGTGGGTTTATCTTCGGTCCGGGCTTTATCAGGTTGGCCCTATGGGGTGCCGTGGTAGGTCGGACCCCTGTTGTTGGTGTAACCCTGAACCTGTGCTTGAGCCTTTCTATTTGTTTAATTTCAGCATTCAGTTATTACAGCTATGTTGCCTTGACATTTCAGTTGAGCCCTTTATATGCTTTCATTCTCAGCATTTATTATGTATAGGGTTATACAGCTTGACATATACCATGTTTGTTTGGTTGTCAGCCTAGTTATGTCAGCATTTCCTGTTCTATGATGCATGATAGAATAGGAGTACAGTTCTGTTTTTAGTTTCAGTTACAGCTCAGATATTCAGCTTCTGCTATTCAGATTCAGTATATAGTATCTGTGATTGTTATTGCCTTCAGCATCCCGATAGGGATTTCTCGGCTTATTGCCGTTTGTGTGGTCTTTTGATCACGAGCTTGAGCATCAGCATTATGATCGCCACAGAGCCAGCTGTTCTTTCACGTACACTAGCGGACCGATCCCCCGCAGTGGTGTACTTTACCGGTAAAGTGGTCAGCAGTGGCGACCCGTGAGCCCAGAGGGTTATGACAGCAGATTGGTGTACAGGTGGTATTTAGCCTGAGGTCCTAGTGACCAATAGTGGCATTGATTGGGTATTTATGGTTATTCAGCATTTCCAGTTTATAGCTTTGTTTATAGCATGATCATTTCCTGCCGTTAGATTTTCAGATATGCATGATTAACCTTGTTCATGAGTACCCTGTTTTTACCTCAGCATGTTTAGCTTCTGTTCAGTATCTCTTATTCAGCTTTCAGTTATATCCTGCTTGACAGATTTATTGATTACAGCATGATTAGTTTCTTGTATGGGTACCCTGTTTCCATTCCAGCATGCTTAATTTATATCTGCATTTTGTTACTCAGCTTCAGTTCTATTCTGCTTTTACTATCCGCTTATCATTGTATCCGGTAGGTACGACTTGCTATTTCTCGGCCCGTCGTGCCCACTGGAATACATGTAGAGTGTATCTCACACCCCCTGGGTGCCTGTTTTTCAGGTCAGTCGGGTGCTGGGAGTTTGGGATGATCCAGTGAGCTGTTGCGCTAGAAGTTGTCCCCTACTATTGGCCATAGTGGCCCAGAGCTAGTATTTCTGTTTCAGTATTGTGATCATAGCTTTCTGTATAGTTTTATTAGTTGGAGTATTTACGGAGTTTGTTATGTATTAGTTGTTGATATTTTAGTTGTGGAGTTTATGTTTTAGTTTAAACAGTTGATTATATTGCTCTCTGATTGTATTATTGTACTTGCCTAGCCGAGCATGTATAGGGGAGACTCTGTCCGTGTGGACAGAGGATTTCCTATGTGTAATGTACCGGATTTTCGGCACATATAATAAATCTAAATAAAAATGGTATGAAATACTATTTTTATGAAAGTTAGAGAAGTGAGGATGATGTGGAAGCGAATTGGGCCGAAATCGGATTAAAAATGCGGGATTTAGAATTTTAATTGAAAAAGGGGGCCCAGATTTTTAGCAGAAAATTCATAGAGTCAGAAAATTCTGAGAAAATTCTGGGAGCTCCGTAATATTGTTTTAAGGCCACAGTAAAAATTCCGCGTCGATCGGACACCCGGATTGCGAGAACGGGGTCCGCCAGCGATTTTTGATACAGCGAGGCTTTTGGTGACCCAGAAATGGCCAAACTCAGCAAAAATACTTGTAACACATTTCAAATGTAATTACAAGTGAATTGGAAGTATTTCAAATCGATGCAAAAGTCATCGAGTCGAAAAGTGAGTTGGAGTTGAGAATTTGAAGCTTCAATTGTGAATCTTAGGTCCTTGTTTGGCGATTTCCGCAAAAAGTGCGAAATTCAGCAAAAATACTTGTAACACATTTCAAATGTAATTACAAGTGAGTTGGAAGCATTTCAAATCGATGCAAAAGTCATCGAGTCGAAAAGTGAGTTGGAGTTGAGAATTTGAAGCTTCAATTGTGAATCTTAGGTCCTTGTTTGGCGATTTCCGCGAAAAGGACGAAATCCAGCAAAAATACTTGTAACACATTTCAAATGTAATTACAAGTGGGTTGGAAGCATTTCGAATCGATGCAAAAGCCGTTGAGTCGAAAAGTGAGTTGTAGTTGAGAGTTGAAGCTTCAAATTTGCAAAATTTAAGTCCTCGTTCGCCGAATTCGCAAAATGGTAAAATGCGGCGAAAATACTTGTAACATATTTTAAATATGATTATAGTTGAGTTCGGTGCGTTTCGGACCGACGCGGAGAGCATCGGGTCGAAAAGTGAGTTGAAGCCCGAGGACTTAGCAAAAATCCAGAAATTCTGAATTTTGTGATCACGAAGCATTTTCGGAGCCCTGTTTCGGAGACTTAGAGTAGCCCAAAAATTTAAACGAAATCGTGGGGTGTCTCACAAAAGTTTTCTGATTAAAAGGGGTGAAAAACCTATGTGAGCGATTAAGGAAAAATCGGAGAACGAAGCGAAGAAAAATGCTTCGTGAATTCTGAAACTGCAGTTTTTGACAGTGCAGTTTATCGCGAAGCTTTTTCGGAGCCCTGTTTCGGAGACTTAGAGTGCCCCAAAAATTTAAAAGAAATCGTGGGGTGTCTCACAAAAGTTTTCTGATTAAAAGGGGTGAAAAACCTAGGTGAGCGATTAAGGAAAAATTGGAGAACGAAGCGAAGAAAAATGCTTCGTGAATTCTGAAACTGCAGTTTTTGGACAGTGAAGTTGATCGCGAAGCTTTTTCGGAGCTCTCTTTCGAGGGCTTAGAGTAGTCCAAAAATTTAAACAAAATCGTGGGAAGTTTAAGAAAAATTTGTAGATTAAAGGGGCGAAGAAAAATTACAATTTTGATTTCTCAGTTGACGGGAAAACGTGGTGAAAGAGGGCTATCCGAAATTGCTCACTGCAGGAAAAAAAACTGCAGGAAAAAGGGGCAGTTTTGGGATATTTTTGAAAATGAGGGGCAAACCAGTAAATTCCTTTTCCCAACCACCACTGCAGGAAATAAATGCTCTCTCTCTCTCTCTCCCTCTCACACTCACTGCCTCTCCTCCTCTCTCTGTTGAGAAGGAAACGAAAGAGAGAAAGAGAAGAAGAAGAAGAAGAGAAAGAGAAGAAGAAGAAGAAGAAGAGAAAGAGAAGGAGAAGAAGACTATCTCTCTCTCATCTTCCCTCTCAGTTTTCTCCAAAAAGGTGCTCTCTCTCTCTCTCTCTCTCTATTTTTTTTTCCCTATTTCACTTGGGAAGAAAGAACAAAAAAAATAATGGGGGGTGGTGTGTGCTGCAGCCGCAGCATGTTGAAGCAGCAGCACCATGCTGCTGCTCAGCTGCTGCTGCTGCTAACAGCAGCAGCTGGGCAGCCATGGTTGCTGCGCAAGGCAGCTACAAGGCTGCCTTGCGCAGCCTGCTGTAACTGCAGCAGCTGCTGCTGCTACAAGCAGCAGCAGCAGCTGCAAGCACTGCTGCCTGGGCAGCAGCTGTGCAAGCTGCTGCCCAGCAGCAGATTTTGGAAGAAAAAAAAAAAAAAAAAAAAAAAAAAAAAAGAAAAAGGGGGCAGGGCAGCTGCCAGGCAGCTGCATTGGCAGCTGCCTTGGCAGCTGCATGCAGCTGCAGGGCTGGCTGCAGCTGCTGCTGCTCAAGCAGCAGCAGCAGCAGCAGCTGCAGCAGGAGCTGCTGCTTGGGCAGCAGCTATGCATGCTGCTGCCCAGCAGCAGGGGCCTTTACAAAAAAAAAAAAGAAGAAGAAAAGAGAAGGAAGAAAGAAAAGAAAAGAAGAAAAGAAGCAAGAAGAAATTTCTTCTTCTTTTCTTTTCTCCAATGAGCAAAAAAAAAAAAATCTGTAAAGGGAGTGAATTGCTCCAATTGAGTTCTTCTCAAATTTTAAAGAAGAAGGAAAAGAATGAATGCAAATTCTTGATTTTTGCCGATGTGCGAAATCATTAATTGGGGGAAATTGCTCAAATTGAGCTTTTCTCAAATTTTTGAGAGCATTTTGACCCCGGATCGAGTTGAGCAAGTTTCTTTTTGGCAATATGCCATGGGATGACTATTCTCCTCTCATTTTTATGAGCCGATCAAAAATTAGCCTTTTGGTGGGGGAAAATGACCAAATATTATTCTCTTCTCAAAAATTGAGCTTTTCTCAAATTTTTGAGAGCATTTTGACCCCGAATCGAGTTGAGCAAGTTTCTTTTTGGCAACATGCCATGGGAGGATTATTCTCCTCTCATTTCTACGAACCAGTCAAAAATTAGCCTTTTGGTGGGGGAAAATGACCAAATAGTGATTTTTCCCTTTAAGTTGTCAAAAAGGGGTTAGTTTTACCGCCTTATGAATTTTAGTGAATCACGTAAAAGCAATTGCTTTATCTTTTGCTTTCCTTACAATGTAGGGAAGTCTCATGGATTCAAGGAGTTGAAATTGTCTCTTCCAAGGACCAAAAGAATACACCGAGGTGGGGGATTCTGCCGAAATTGGGTGACCTCTCCCCTTGCTCCTTTGCTTTTCGATCTAGAAGCATGATAGTAGCCTGTTAGAGGCGTTTGGTAATTATGACTGAATTTGCATGTGTAGATGGATATAGAAGAGAAGTAAACTTTTCTAATTATTAGAATAAGAGATAAATTTGCATGTGTAGAAGGATATAGATAGAAAAGTGGATTTTTCTGAACTGCTAAATATAGATGATAATTGCCTGCGTAGATGTTAAACTTTATTGATGATTGAGATGGAAATAATTGCATGCGTAAAAAGGGGAATCAATTATTTGTTATCTGTGATCATGTTAGGGTATAGCCCTAGGAATCATGTGAAAGCATAAGGAAAAAGGGCATGTTGGTAGTAAGACTAGGAGAAAACCTAGACTCAGGGTTAATGAGTGGCATCAAACTTAGGAGTATATCCTAGGATTGAATGAGTGGCATTGTCTTAGGAGATAACCTAAGGACATTGGATAAAGTGATCAACATAGAGTCAAGGACTCTAGGATGAGCATGATATAAGACTTAGGTAAAGGAAACCTAAGGTAAGTTAGTAGGTTGAGAATAGACTAGTTAACATAGAGTCAAGTAACTCTAGGTTAAACATGATATGAAACTTAGGTAAGAGAACCTAAGGTGACTAGTGGAGTTTATACTCACAGAAAATGGATTAGAGTCAAGGTAACTCTAAATGCAAAGTGCAACAGGTAAATAGAGATAATGTAACTCCAGGTTCGGCAAAGAAAAGAGTATGTGGCCACAAAGTTTAAAGAAATAAACTGATAGCAAAGTGATCAACTTAAAGTCAAACTCTAAGGAAAAGTTTGTGTAATCACAAAGCCAAAAAGCTAAATAATACAACCTTAGAGTGGGTCATAAGGTGTCTGGGCAAATGGACAATCACTTTAACTTCAATTTGAGTTAAATGAATAAAAGAGAAATGATAAGAGTCCAAGTGACTCTCTAGTTATCCTGACGGCGAGACCTAGGATAAGAGATAAATTGTTGTAAAAAGGCAAAGTTTAAAGCAAGCTAAAAGTGGCTAAAAAGCATAAAGAGAATGTAAATGGCGCCTTCGAATTTGAGACTCGTCAAGTGGAGCAGGACTCCCTGGGCAGTGACCCGTCGGACGAGGTACTTTCGAAAGGCTTAAAGTGAAAGTAAAGAGCTAAATGCTCCAAGAAAAGAGAAAGAGATTTGCCAATGGCAAAATGGGAGCTATAAGCTGAATAAGAAAGGAAAGCAAGTGTTCAAAGGCAAAGAGGCTAAGAACTAAAGTAAAAGAAAAGAAAGAAAATATAAAGATAAAACGGGCGGACCTACGGTGAAACCAGCCCATGTTGGAGGTACGGGCAGTATCCCTCTCCCGGGTAGAGACCCGTTCGGGACGTTTCTTCCGTAGGACGGGGTAACACTTGCGGGTGTTATCGGCAACCTTAGAAATCTTATCTTATGGTAGCAGGACTACCGGGCTGGGGCCCGTTGGATAAGAAATTTCTGAGGGTTAACTTGAACTAAAGCACCAGAATCTAAAGAATAAAGAAAAATAGAGTGGCCAAGGTGGCCGGGTTAGTGGACCCTGTATACAGCGGCATAGTGGCCGAGTTGGTGCTTAGCAGCCTAGTGTGGCTAGACAGAGTAGTGCTGGGTCGATGAGTATACACAGATAGTGTAGTGACCTATTATATTGTAGCCTAGTATGGCTAGATAGTGTAGTACTGGGTTGATGAGTATATATACAGACAGTGATGTATTATTTTGTATAGCTGCATTCGATATCGAGGATTTTAGTTTCCTAGCACTATTATTATTGCTTCCATTGGACCAAGTGGTGTAGGACACTTTTTCTCGGTGGTTGAACCCACTGGGAACTCAGTTGTAGTTCTCACACCCCTTGGGTGACCCCCCCCACAGGTTCGGGTATGGATACAGCGGACGAGACGGTTCAGATGCAGACGGCGAGGCATACGACAGGGGCAAGGGCCCAGCAGCATAGAGACCTAGAGGGTCTAGCAGAGGTATCCCTTTTTATATATTTCTTGAGTGAACTTTGTATGGTGAGGAATTTATGTAAAGGAATTGTAATAAATTTATTTGCAAGTTCAGGAATGTAAAGTGTAATAAATTAAGTTATTGGTTCACTCTTGTATGCTTCCATTTCCGCATTTGTTGTTGCAAAAATTTAAATTTATAGTGATTTTTAGTACTCTGATATTGAGCTTCCGCATACACTTGTTGTGTTATCATGGTTGTTACCGTTCCTTTCGGGTAGTGAAAGGTCATACTCGATTGGCGGGTCTGTTGGCGTGCCCGAACCGTACAAATTGGCGGATTCGGGGCGTGACAGATTAGAGTGGTATCAGAGCCTAGGAATAGTCCTAGGTGGTTAGAAAACCTTAGGGAGACTCTAGGGTTTAGGCACGAGAGAGTGCGTGGATTTTTGGGCGAAAGTAATTGATTGGTTACTATTGTTCCCACGAAGGATGTTGGGACTGATCGAGGGAAATGAGCTTTCATTCTTCGGACTATTACGTTGGCGGCCGACAACGTAATGTTGGAGATGAAAAGGAGTACCCTCTTATACTTTCGCATGATTGGGTCGACGAGCTTTTCTGTCGGTATATAGATTGCGCGTTGCTCAAATGGCTAAATTTGGGCTAATCGTTTCGTTGTGGTGTGCATATTAGCGATGACACCACATAGGGAGACGCACCTATTTTGACTCGAGTCACGAGAGGGCTCTAGGTCAAACAAGGTACACGAGCTGCGATAACAGGTGACCGCACTTGTTGGTGTGATCCAGCGGCAGGTCAAGCTTCGTGCCGTCAGCGGAGATTTCCGTCGACAGGAAAGCTGATTCCAACGCCTAAGGGTGGTGTCAAGGCGACAGTCGGAGCAGATTGATAGGTCTCAGTGGCTGATAGCGCAGCAAGCTGAGGCTGCATAAATGACGCATGAGCATACGGCGTTGCCGCACGTAGGGGCAACAGTAGAGCGAGTGGCAGTGGCCGCCGAGCTTTTGTCGGCGCACCCTGCACCTTCAGCAAGAGGCATTATAAGCTTGTGTCGGCTAGGTTGCTGGCAAAGTGTGGATAAAGAGGTCCAGCGAGAGACCGATTCACAGAGTGTTGGTGATCGCTATATTGCGAGAACCAAGTTATTGTGCCCTAAGGATTAGGGCAAGAAGGATTTACGAGCCGGGCGGCGTGAGTTCGCCCTGATGACGGTAGTGACCGTATGGCGTGTTGATTTTGGCTAGATTGCCGCATAGCGGAGTTAGTGAGGCCCAGAGTAGGCTTCAAGATGCGGGAACCTCTCGAAAGAGCGAGAGTTTTGAGGCGCCGTTCTAATGGATCGGTATAATGGCAGGGATTGCCACCGCAGGATTTGCGAGTTAATCACCAGAGTTGGTGAACAGTCGTTGTGATGCCTCAACCTAGTTGGGAGAGGTGTACAAGGGTCATACGCGTATATAAGCAAGTTGCTTAACACTGGATTTTTGCGAGTTAGCGTAGGGGCGTTGGACGCCCAACTATTTTGGTGCTCATGGAGCACAAGTATCGCTTAGCCGAGAGAGCTGATTAGTTGGCGCATTAGCCTTTGCTCAGTGTGGCCAGAGTTGATAGATTGTTTGGGTCATAGATTGACGACTAGTTGTGGGTTTTGCTCAGTGAGCGTAGTGGTCGCGTGGCGACGATCAGCGGGTTCGCTTGGGGACGATCCGTGCCTGGACCATGTTTGTGGACTGTGGGCCTGTAGCCCAGTGGGCAGGCGCAGTCGGCTGTGAGAGACAGCGGCCCGAGACCTGAGGGCGGGGCATGATAGAGATTTGGTCGAGGCGGTAGTCCGAGCGATGACCCGGGAACGTGAAATGCCACGTGTGAGCCTTGAGGCTGTTAGTACACTGAGAGTGTGTGATGTGATCAGGCCGTAGTGCTAGTGATGACTGAGGTATTGTAGCTCCTAGTAGGAGTGTTGGTGTAGTGATCCTAAGTGTGGATCTACCCGTTTGACGATTAGGTCTGTGGGCTAGCGAGAGCCGTTGTACAGTGTTGGACTAGTTTTGGGCTATAGGCCCCTGTTGGACCGTGGTTTGTGAACCTATTAGTAATCCGATATATCGGGTTAGCTGATAACCCGTGGACTTAGAGCACTAGCGGCGTGCATGATAGCAGAGGACTTGTGGATTGGCCTTCGCCCTCCACATTAGGCAGCGGAGCGACCGGAAAAATGCGGTAAGTGTAAGTGGTTGCAGATGCAACCTCGTTGTGAAAGAATGATGGCGGAATTAAAGTGAAAAATTTTCGCAAATAAAGGCTGGGTCATTTGTGGCAGTATGATGCCTAGTAACGATGTATAGTAGGCCCAACATTGGGGGTAAGATTCCTCCCTCTCGATCAGATTTGAGTCGAAGTGTGACTCAAGTTTCGAGGACGAAACTATTTTAAGGGGGGTAGAATGTAATGTACCGGATTTTCGGCACATATAATAAATCTAAATAAAAATGGTATGAAATACTATTTTTATGAAAGTTAGAGAAGTGAGGATGATGTGGAAGCGAATTGGGCCGAAATCGGATTAAAAATGCGGGATTTAGAATTTTAATTGAAAAAGGGGGCCCAGATTTTTAGCAGAAAATTCATAGAGTCAGAAAATTCTGAGAAAATTCTGGGAGCTCCGTAATATTGTTTTAAGGCCACAGTAAAAATTCCGCGTCGATCGGACACCCGGATTGCGAGAACGGGGTCCGCCAGCGATTTTTGATACAGCGAGGCTTTTGGTGACCCAGAAATGGCCAAACTCAGCAAAAATACTTGTAACACATTTCAAATGTAATTACAAGTGAATTGGAAGTATTTCAAATCGATGCAAAAGTCATCGAGTCGAAAAGTGAGTTGGAGTTGAGAATTTGAAGCTTCAATTGTGAATCTTAGGTCCTTGTTTGGCGATTTCCGCAAAAAGTGCGAAATTCAGCAAAAATACTTGTAACACATTTCAAATGTAATTACAAGTGAGTTGGAAGCATTTCAAATCGATGCAAAAGTCATCGAGTCGAAAAGTGAGTTGGAGTTGAGAATTTGAAGCTTCAATTGTGAATCTTAGGTCCTTGTTTGGCGATTTCCGCGAAAAGGGCGAAATCCAGCAAAAATACTTGTAACACATTTCAAATGTAATTACAAGTGGGTTGGAAGCATTTCGAATCGATGCAAAAGCCGTTGAGTCGAAAAGTGAGTTGTAGTTGAGAGTTGAAGCTTCAAATTTGCAAAATTTAAGTCCTCGTTCGCCGAATTCGCAAAATGGTAAAATGCGGCGAAAATACTTGTAACATATTTTAAATATGATTATAGTTGAGTTCGGTGCGTTTCGGACCGACGCGGAGAGCATCGGGTCGAAAAGTGAGTTGAAGCCCGAGGACTTAGCAAAAATCCAGAAATTCTGAATTTTGTGATCACGAAGCATTTTCGGAGCCCTGTTTCGGAGACTTAGAGTAGCCCAAAAATTTAAACGAAATCGTGGGGTGTCTCACAAAAGTTTTCTGATTAAAAGGGGTGAAAAACCTATGTGAGCGATTAAGGAAAAATCGGAGAACGAAGCGAAGAAAAATGCTTCGTGAATTCTGAAACTGCAGTTTTTGACAGTGCAGTTTATCGCGAAGCTTTTTCGGAGCCCTGTTTCGGAGACTTAGAGTGCCCCAAAAATTTAAAAGAAATCGTGGGGTGTCTCACAAAAGTTTTCTGATTAAAAGGGGTGAAAAACCTAGGTGAGCGATTAAGGAAAAATTGGAGAACGAAGCGAAGAAAAATGCTTCGTGAATTCTGAAACTGCAGTTTTTGGACAGTGAAGTTGATCGCGAAGCTTTTTCGGAGCTCTCTTTCGAGGGCTTAGAGTAGTCCAAAAATTTAAACAAAATCGTGGGAAGTTTAAGAAAAATTTGTAGATTAAAGGGGCGAAGAAAAATTACAATTTTGATTTCTCAGTTGACGGGAAAACGTGGTGAAAGAGGGCTATCCGAAATTGCTCACTGCAGGAAAAAAAACTGCAGGAAAAAGGGGCAGTTTTGGGATATTTTTGAAAATGAGGGGCAAACCAGTAAATTCCTTTTCCCAACCACCACTGCAGGAAATAAATGCTCTCTCTCTCTCTCTCCCTCTCACACTCACTGCCTCTCCTCCTCTCTCTGTTGAGAAGGAAACGAAAGAGAGAAAGAGAAGAAGAAGAAGAAGAGAAGAGAGAAGAAGAAGAAGAAGAAGAGAAAGAGAAGGAGAAGAAGACTATCTCTCTCTCATCTTCCCTCTCAGTTTTCTCCAAAAAGGTGCTCTCTCTCTCTCTCTCTCTATTTTTTTTTCCCTATTTCACTTGGGAAGAAAGAACAAAAAAAATAATGGGGGGTGGTGTGTGCTGCAGCCGCAGCATGTTGAAGCAGCAGCACCATGCTGCTGCTCAGCTGCTGCTGCTGCTAACAGCAGCAGCTGGGCAGCCATGGTTGCTGCGCAAGGCAGCTACAAGGCTGCCTTGCGCAGCCTGCTGTAACTGCAGCAGCTGCTGCTGCTACAAGCAGCAGCAGCAGCTGCAAGCACTGCTGCCTGGGCAGCAGCTGTGCAAGCTGCTGCCCAGCAGCAGATTTTGGAAGAAAAAAAAAAAAAAAAAAAAAAAAAAAAAAGAAAAAGGGGGCAGGGCAGCTGCCAGGCAGCTGCATTGGCAGCTGCCTTGGCAGCTGCATGCAGCTGCAGGGCTGGCTGCAGCTGCTGCTGCTCAAGCAGCAGCAGCAGCAGCAGCTGCAGCAGGAGCTGCTGCTTGGGCAGCAGCTATGCATGCTGCTGCCCAGCAGCAGGGGCCTTTACAAAAAAAAAAAAGAAGAAGAAAAGAGAAGGAAGAAAGAAAAGAAAAGAAGAAAAGAAGCAAGAAGAAATTTCTTCTTCTTTTCTTTTCTCCAATGAGCAAAAAAAAAAAAATCTGTAAAAGGAGTGAATTGCTCCAATTGAGTTCTTCTCAAATTTTAAAGAAGAAGGAAAAGAATGAATGCAAATTCTTGATTTTTGCCGATGTGCGAAATCATTAATTGGGGAAATTGCTCAAATTGAGCTTTTCTCAAATTTTTGAGAGCATTTTGACCCCGGATCGAGTTGAGCAAGTTTCTTTTTGGCAATATGCCATGGGATGACTATTCTCCTCTCATTTTTATGAGCCGATCAAAAATTAGCCTTTTGGTGGGGGAAAATGACCAAATATTATTCTCTTCTCAAAAATTGAGCTTTTCTCAAATTTTTGAGAGCATTTTGACCCCGAATCGAGTTGAGCAAGTTTCTTTTTGGCAACATGCCATGGGAGGATTATTCTCCTCTCATTTCTACGAACCAGTCAAAAAATTAGCCTTTTGGTGGGGGAAAATGACCAAATAGTGATTTTTCCCTTTAAGTTGTCAAAAAGGGGTTAGTTTTACCGCCTTATGAATTTTAGTGAATCACGTAAAAGCAATTGCTTTATCTTTTGCTTTCCTTACAATGTAGGGAAGTCTCATGGATTCAAGGAGTTGAAATTGTCTCTTCCAAGGACCAAAAGAATACACCGAGGTGGGGGATTCTGCCGAAATTGGGTGACCTCTCCCCTTGCTCCTTTGCTTTTCGATCTAGAAGCATGATAGTAGCCTGTTAGAGGCGTTTGGTAATTATGACTGAATTTGCATGTGTAGATGGATATAGAAGAGAAGTAAACTTTTCTAATTATTAGAATAAGAGATAAATTTGCATGTGTAGAAGGATATAGATAGAAAAGTGGATTTTTCTGAACTGCTAAATATAGATGATAATTGCCTGCGTAGATGTTAAACTTTATTGATGATTGAGATGGAAATAATTGCATGCGTAAAAAGGGGAATCAATTATTTGTTATCTGTGATCATGTTAGGGTATAGCCCTAGGAATCATGTGAAAGCATAAGGAAAAAGGGCATGTTGGTAGTAAGACTAGGAGAAAACCTAGACTCAGGGTTAATGAGTGGCATCAAACTTAGGAGTATATCCTAGGATTGAATGAGTGGCATTGTCTTAGGAGATAACCTAAGGACATTGGATAAAGTGATCAACATAGAGTCAAGGACTCTAGGATGAGCATGATATAAGACTTAGGTAAAGGAAACCTAAGGTAAGTTAGTAGGTTGAGAATAGACTAGTTAACATAGAGTCAAGTAACTCTAGGTTAAACATGATATGAAACTTAGGTAAGAGAACCTAAGGTGACTAGTGGAGTTTATACTCACAGAAAATGGATTAGAGTCAAGGTAACTCTAAATGCAAAGTGCAACAGGTAAATAGAGATAATGTAACTCCAGGTTCGGCAAAGAAAAGAGTATGTGGCCACAAAGTTTAAAGAAATAAACTGATAGCAAAGTGATCAACTTAAAGTCAAACTCTAAGGAAAAGTTTGTGTAATCACAAAGCCAAAAAGCTAAATAATACAACCTTAGAGTGGGTCATAAGGTGTCTGGGCAAATGGACAATCACTTTAACTTCAATTTGAGTTAAATGAATAAAAGAGAAATGATAAGAGTCCAAGTGACTCTCTAGTTATCCTGACGGCGAGACCTAGGATAAGAGATAAATTGTTGTAAAAAGGCAAAGTTTAAAGCAAGCTAAAAGTGGCTAAAAAGCATAAAGAGAATGTAAATGGCGCCTTCGAATTTGAGACTCGTCAAGTGGAGCAGGACTCCCTGGGCAGTGACCCGTCGGACGAGGTACTTTCGAAAGGCTTAAAGTGAAAGTAAAGAGCTAAATGCTCCAAGAAAAGAGAAAGAGATTTGCCAATGGCAAAATGGGAGCTATAAGCTGAAATAAGAAAGGAAAGCAAGTGTTCAAAGGCAAAGAGGCTAAGAACTAAAGTAAAAGAAAAGAAAGAAAATATAAAGATAAAACGGGCGGACCTACGGTGAAACCAGCCCATGTTGGAGGTACGGGCAGTATCCCTCTCCCGGGTAGAGACCCGTTCGGGACGTTTCTTCCGTAGGACGGGGTAACACTTGCGGGTGTTATCGGCAACCTTAGAAATCTTATCTTATGGTAGCAGGACTACCGGGCTGGGGCCCGTTGGATAAGAAATTTCTGAGGGTTAACTTGAACTAAAGCACCAGAATCTAAAGAATAAAGAAAAATAGAGTGGCCAAGGTGGCCGGGTTAGTGGACCCTGTATACAGCGGCATAGTGGCCGAGTTGGTGCTTAGCAGCCGAGTGTGGCTAGACAGAGTAGTGCTGGGTCGATGAGTATACACAGATAGTGTAGTGACCTATTATATTGTAGCCTAGTATGGCTAGATAGTGTAGTACTGGGTTGATGAGTATATATACAGACAGTGATGTATTATTTTGTATAGCTGCATTCGATATCGAGGATTTTAGTTTCCTAGCACTATTATTATTGCTTCCATTGGACCAAGTGGTGTAGGGCACTTTTTCTCGGTGGTTGAACCCACTGGGAACTCAGTTGTAGTTCTCACACCCCTTGGGTGACCCCCCCCACAGGTTCGGGTATGGATACAGCGGACGAGACGGTTCAGGTGCAGACGGCGAGGCAAACGACAGGGGCAAGGGCCCAGCAGCATAGAGACCTAGAGGGTCTAGCAGAGGTATCCCTTTTTATATATATTTCTTGAGTGAACTTTGTATAGTGAGGAATTTATGTAAAGGAATTGTAATAAATTTATTTGCAAGTTCAGGAATGTAAAGTGTAATAAATTAAGTTCTTGGTTCACTCTTGTATGCTTCCATTTCCGCATTTGTTGTTGCAAAAATTTAAATTTATAGTGGTTTTTAGTACTCTGATATTGAGCTTCCGCATACACGGGTTGTGTTATCATGGTTGTTACCGTTCCTTTCGGGTAGTGAAAGGTCATACTCGATTGGCGGGTCTGTTGGCGTGCCCGAACCGTACAAATTGGCGGATTCGGGGCGTGACACTATGCATGTGGCGGTCTGTTCACGTCCTGAGTTTAAAGTTTGAACTCTGATTTTAAAAAAAAAAAATTTTACAGCTGTTTTGAAACTCGGGGCGTGACATTTTAAGTGCAAAGTTGTAGTCAATTTTGATTATTATGAAATAAATCCTTGAAACTTCATTCTTTTAAAAAAAAGTTTTGAATGGAAAATCTTTACATTTCTTCTCATTTGAGTTTTTTCCATTAATTGAATTGTGAATTTCTTAAATTTAATAGTTTATCACCAATTGTTACTTCTTAGTTAATTGTTCCACAATTTGTTAGTAAAAAAGCAATTAGAACTGTGAAATGTGATGGAATTACTAACTACTTTAACTAAATCCTTAATTTAGAAGATGATGATTAACATGCTCGCTCTTTCTGTTTTACAGTGTATATATTCCATTAGAGAATATCCAATTTCACATCCAACCTAACTTACTAATCCTTTTCTTGGATTACCTTTGGAGTCTGGAAAGTGTACATCTTATGAAACAACAAAACATGGGAAAAGTGAAGGTTCGTATATACTAACCGCATCTTCCTGTGTAATTTGTGGTGTTAGCAATAGTAAGAAATTTTTTGGATAGTTTGGCATAACATATATTTTTTTCCTTTCATAATTTAGATCGGTTTCACTACATAGAATTAGCAGTACCAATTTACCATCCAGTTCATGTAAATGAGCTTAAGCAAATCTTCAGCTTGGTTTGTTTGAAGTGCCTTATAATGAAAAAAGGAAAGGTATATACAAAAAACAATAAAAAATCTAACTTGCTTGGGTTCGGATATTATTTGAACCTCCTATGGCTAACATGCTTATTTCCTCGCTTGAGTTGTGCATTAAATTATTTCTAAAAAAGAGAAATAGTCCCTTATAATATAATATGTTCAAATCATGAGAAAATAGCTACAATTGCTGTGAATGTAGTATACTTGGCTATGAAGTAAAAAGATATTATCTACTCACTTCTGAAATCTATACCCTAAATTCATTCATATAATTTATGACATTATTTCACAAGCATTTTTTATTATTTAACAGTTCATTCTCTCTCCTCTTTATTTTTCTGTAGTTCCTTCTTTGTATCTTTTTGGAATTGATTTCAAACACTCTACTTTTAAACTCCTTTCTAATTTGATTTCTGACTTCATCATGTGGCACCTTAGCAGTTTATCACCAATTGTTACTTCTTAGTTAATTGTTCCACAATTTTTTAGTAAAAAAACAATTAGAACTGTGAAATGTGATGGAATTACTAACTAGTTTAACTAAATCCTTGATTTAGAAGATGATGATTAACATGCTCGCTCTTTCTGTTTTACAGTGTATATATTCCATTAGAGAATATCCAATTTCACATCCAACCCAACTTACTAATCCTTTTCTTGGATTACCTTTGGAGTCTGGAAAGTGTGCATCTTATGAAACAGCAAAACATGGGAAAAGTGAAGGTCCGTATATACTAACCGCATCTTCCTGTGTAATTTGTGGTGTTAGCAATAGTAAAAAAATTTTTGGGTAGTTTGGCATAACATATATTTTTTTCCTCCCATAATTTAGATCACTTTCACTACATAGAATTACCAGTACCAATTTACCATCCAATTCATGTAAACGAGCTTAAGCAAATCTTCAGCTTGGTTTGTTTGAAGTGCCTCAGAATGAAAAAAGAAAAGGTATATACAAAAAACAATGAAAAATCTAACTTGCTTGGGTTCGGATATTATTTGAACCTCCTATGGCTAACATGCTTATTTCCTCGCTTGAGTTGTGCATTAAATTATTTCTAAAAAAGAAAAATAGTCCCTTACAATATAATATGTTCAAATCATAAGAAAATAGGTACAATTGCTGTGAATGTAGTATACTTGGCTATGAAGTAAAAAGATATTATTTACTCACTTCTGAAATATATACCCTAAAATTCATTCATATAATTTATGACATTATTTCACAAGCATTTTTTATTATTTAACAGTTCATTCTCTCTCCTCTTTATTTTTCTATAGTTTCTTCTTTGTATCTTTTTGGAATTGATTTCAAACACTCTACTTTTAAACTCCTTTCTAATTTGAGTTTTGACTTCACCGTGTGGCACCTTAGCATTCTTATTGAATCAAGAATTGAACATGACAATGATGGAAATCGGAAAAAAAAGGAACCAATTGTGGATGGCCTATTGTTTGGGCAACCAGTTGGAGAACTTGGTTGGCTCAAAGAACAGTTGGTACAGCCTTTCTCTTGGATTATGAGAAACTCTGTTCCTATTTGTATTTAGCTGTTCAGATTTGTCAGCTTTAACTAAAAAAACAAAATTATGATCTGATACTTACTATGGGTTAATTACCTGCCACTACTGTCACGCCCCGAGTTTAAAAATCAGGTCTGAAATTTTTTTTTTTTTTTGGAATAAATCAGAGTTTGCAAAACGGGCGTAACAGACCGCCACACATATAGGAAATCCCCTATCCCAAAGGATAGAGTCTCTCCTATACATGCACGGCTAGGCGAATCCAATCATCAGTCAGAGATCAATCACATCTAGCTAGTAATGAATAATCAAAATAATCCTGCTAACATCAATCTGGAATAACTCAAGAACTGAAATAGCTAAATAAACTGGAAGCTGAATTGGCATAACAAGAGTCAGCTACATATCATCGGGATCACAATTAACAATCTATCTCATCAAGGGACAGCTCTATCGTGACAGCCTCACTGGATCGTCCCGACACCCCTCTACCCGAACGACCTGAAAAATGGTCACCCAGGGGGTGTGAGATACACTGTACATGTATCCCAGTGGGCACGACGAGCCGAGAAATAGCTAATCGTACCTACTGGGTACAATAATCTGCGGATAGTAAGAATCATAGGGTAAAGCTGAACAATAAAGCAGATCTACTGATAATCAACAAAATCCACAGATAAATGAATAGGCAGGTAATCAAGGGTAATGGAACTGCAAGTAATAATTGCTAGAAATCAATGTAGAGCTATAGTATCCAAGCCCAATAACTGCAGGTAAGTGATGCAAGGAATCTGGATATAAATGAGCTAATCAAACATACACTGAGCAGTAGAGATACAGGGTACGATATCTATCAATAACAGTGCAAAATAAAATATAATGCGTCAACAAAAGAACTCAAGTACCCAATCAATGCCAGTATTGGTCACGAGGACCTCAGGCTCATACCACCTATCTGGCACCTAGCTGGCTGACATAACCCCGCACCCACTGGTGCCAACTGGGGGCTCACGGGTCCTTCCTCTAGACCACTTTACCGGTAAAGAACATCGCTGCGGTCATGACTCCGCTGATGTACGTGAAGTGCAGCGTGCGTGGTAGTCATCATGCTATGATCAAAAGCTCACGGTCTAGTGACCGAGTAGTCGGCAATAAGCCGAGATCCCCACAGGGAAATCATCTATCATATCGATCAATATCTATCATGCATATCTGAATAACAAGTAGTGTCTATCAATCATGCATATCGGAACATCGAGTAGTATCTATCAATCATGCATATCGGAACGTCGAGTAGTATCTATCAATCAGGATCAATCAATCATGCATATCGAAATATCAACAATATATCGGCTGACAGGAATCAACAAGTATAATCGATCATGACATTTTATGTACTATAAGTGTAACAGCTGACAAGCAGGTGTACATGATGTGTCGAAAGGGATCGGTGTCTATCATGAAAGATCATCTGGCATATAGATATATGAATCATCAGGACAATCAAGAACAGACAAAATCATCAGGAATCTATCATGCGATTTATATACTGGGATATAAGAGCTGATAAACAGAACATATAGTATGTCTCACATAGATCAAGGTATGTCAGGAATAATCATAGGACATGTCAATGCAATCATCAGGGCTAATCTAGACAAAATCAGCAGGTATATATGACGAGTCCAAAAGAATCAGTATCTATCAGGAAGATCAAGTGATATATGCAGTCATATAAGTCAAATCAACAAGCTAATTCAAAAACAGGTGTCCGGCTGGACTAAAGCAACCAGAGGGCCGAAGAGCTAAAGCCCGGATCGAAAGTAACCCACCTGGATGAAGGCTGATCCTCGAACTCCCGCACAGCTACTGGGAGGCTGGTGCTGAACAGCTGGGCCCTGAATAATAAGATATGATCAGTAATACTCACAAAAACCCATCCCCGACGACATAGCAACGACGCGACGCTACTACGGGCAATTATCGTTGATTTATTGGATAAATTCCAATTCCCTATCCACGAAGGTCCACGGGACTCTAACAGGATGCCTAGTAGGTGTGTAAGCACTGTCTAGGGACAGCCACCAAGTCCTATTTGCGTTTTAATCCATAATATATTTTAATTTCCATAAAATCATGAATCGATCTGCTGTTTTGACTCGTTCTTACAATCCGAAAGTCCAACGACGACGCCGTAAGTTCCAGCGCGTCACATTTGATGAGACAAACGTTAACCCCGTGCTCACAACTTTGGGTCAACGCGAAACCCGAGAGCAAAGTTAGCTCTTTAACTCTTTATGTTAATTACACTATTTTGCCTTGATCTTAACATCTAGAAGTCCAAAATTTACGCGGCAAGTTTCAGCGCGTTCAGGATGACGAGACGAAGCTCGTGCTCACTAACTTGGGCTGACACGGATCCCGAAATCAAAGTTGGCCCATAACACTTCTTTGGCTCAAATACAACTATGCAATAACTTTTAATTTAAGGCATCACAAATCGCAATATTTTACTGGTAATTATATTTCGGTGTGCTGGACCTCGTGCTCACGGTCTGGACTCAGATTGGGCAACACAAACACAAAATGGCCCATAGTCATTTAAACCCTCAATTTGCACCTATGCTAATACTTAATCTACATCCAATTTTATCTGGATTTAAAGTGAGCATCACGCTCAGTGGGGATAGGGAAGTGAGGTGCTCACCTTAGGTACGCCGGAAAGCCGCCGGATAGTTGGCCGGAGCGAGACCACCAATTAAGCTATTCTCGGGTTGCGCCAAGCAAGGATTCGACTCAGTCCAACCCTGCACAATGTCGAGCACCAGTCAGGGGAGCCTCCCAGGAGAACCTTGGTCCATGCCCGAGCCACATCCCGCGGCCAGCAACGGCGGCGGCCGGACCCAAGGTTCAAATGTCGTTATTAGCAACAAGGTTGGGTCCATTTTTATTACTCAAGCTCTGGGATCAATTACTTATGACCAAGGTGTTTAAAGGGTTCCTGTGACTTACCCGAGTGGGTAGCCGGGACCAGGAGGTGACGGCGGCCGGCGGGGGTGACGCTCGGACCAATGGAAGGGTGCAACTACACCAAATTAAATTCCCACGTTACTTTCTACATGCAAGTTTATAGGGAGTTCCAACTTGACATAGAGGACTCACCTGGGCCGGTTACCCACTTGGCGGAAGCCCCGGTTGGCCGGAAACGGAGATCGCCGGAAAACGAGGGCTCTAATGGCGGATTCCGGCCGGTCGAACTCGGGGTGGTGCGAGTTGGTCCAAACTGTTCAGCAGGCCCCCGTGGAGCTTCCTGTAGTGGCGGTTGGCGACGAGGTCCAGCGGCGGCGCCGGAAAGTGTTTCTCCGGCGAAGTAGTGTGAAGCCCGGTTCTAGGGCTTGGCCGCGCGACGAGACCCTCAATGGATCGACGCTAGATTTTGGGAAGGCGATGCAGTCACCCAAACGAAGGAGATCAACGGTTTGATCGGGGTTTGGACGGCCAGATCTTTCCCCCGGTCAAGCTTGGCCGAAACTTCACTTCCGACAAAGAACCGTTCCCGCCGGCGACCGGAGGCACAGAGACAGTCCGGACTGCACAGGAGGGATCCTCTCAACGTCAAGAATACCCTAGACCTAACCCCGGACTTAAACAATAAATTTTATTCCATAACACTTACCTCACCGGATTTTGTTGGAGGAGAAGGCTCTCCACGGCGGTGGAAGGCGGAGTCCGACGTCGGGTTCACCTCGGCTCAGTCGCGGCCACACAAAGGAGCTCTCAGAAGAGGCTTGGTAGGAAAAGAGGTCTTCTTGATGCTCCCAACACCAAGGCTCGAGAAGAACTTCTATCTTCAAGCTGCCTTCTTCTCCGGCGATGGGGAGGCGGCGGCCAGTACGCGACCTCCGAGGAGCGCGGCAGGAGGAGAGGATTCTGTTAGGGCTGGCGTCTGGGGCAAGGGTGATGAGGAGTAGGGTTAATGGGAACCTAGCTCGGGTTGGATATTATATAGTGTTTAACATAATTGCATTTTAACCCTCGATTTATCAATATCTAGAGCTCAGTCCCTTCCAGCATCACGTAATCACACTTAGGTCCTTCACCAATAAATCGCACGCATTTCGGGGCATAAAATATGGGGACTATTGTGCAAAAATCATATTTTTCGCCCTATTTCACACTTTTCAAGGTGATCCGGTCGTCGAAACGGAAAATGGACTGCGCCATGGCGTCCGGCTCGACGAGACCTATCAGGTAGCGATTTTTGCTTTTCGAGAAAACACCCAGATAAATTTTGGGTCCATTAATACTGTGTCAAAATATAGTTTTTGCGCTTTTCGAGATTCTAGGGTCGTCAAACGGAAATTCCGTCAGCGCCATCGCGCTCAGATCGTCGAGACGGATCAAATCGACTATTTGGATCGCTAAATTCGGACTCCGAACAGTGAATTAGTCAATGTTGCATCCGCCGGAGTCCCGAAAATCAGAGTTTGTTCATCTACAGTAACTCACTTAATGCATTGTGCGCAGAGGCACTGTTACACTGGTCGCGACAATTCGTCCGCTTCTTCGCTGAATTCCGGAAGATCCGACCGTCAGATCGAAAAGTGCTGAATATGAATCTCGCTCAGTTCGACGAGACGATCACAACGGTCATCTCGGATTTCCAAGATCGTGTCCGGATTGGAAAATAGTCTTTTTGTCTCGTAAATTGTGCAACTCGCCCACTGGCACTTGGCTAAATAAATCAACTAGGGTCTTTTGAAATTAAAGGCCAACTCAAATTCCAATATTTTCCTTTTTTATTAAATTACAAAAATTCAAGTTCTTACATCTCTCCCACCAAAAAGAAAGTTTCGTCCCTGAAACTTGTAACTAAAAAAAGTTTTATTCCCAAAGCTTACAACTTAAATTCATGCTTATAAAAATTTATTCAAGAGGTACGAAATCAGTCGTCGGGTTTCCCTCCGTTGGCTCTCCCTGAGGGGTCAGTGCATAGACGCGTCCACCTGCTGACTGATGCCCTCCAGTAGGTGGTCGAGGTAAAGGGGGACGCCCAGATGAAGCAGAGCTAGGCGCCGGTTCTTGTCGTCGTCGGGGAAGTGCAGGTACAGGGGCTGTGATCTGCGCAGGTGCGGAACCCTGCGGGCACGTCGCCGAAACATGTCCATGTTGGTCGCATGTGAAACATCGGCCATGTCTCTGCTTGCAGTTGTGCGCCCGGTGGGTACCCCCGCAGAAGACACACGGTCGGGATAGCTTCGCCTTCTTGTTTTGACTGGATGATCCACCACCGCTCACAGAAGGGGCTCTTTTCTTGCCCTTTCCTTTGTCCGCCGCATTCCGCTCAGCGCGGGACATCTGGGCCTCCGCCTCGATAGCCAGACACCGCTCCACGCAATTGTCGAAGTCGGTGGAAAGGTGGGATGCGAGGTGTCGGCGGATCTCATGCCGTAAACCCTGCGAAAATAAGCGTACCTTTCGGCGTTCCTCGCGCACCGCCTGTGGAACCAGATCGGCAATACGCAAGAACTCCTGCTCATATTCCCGGATGCTTTTGTCGCCCTGTTTGATAGTTTCTAGTTCGCGTTCGAGACCTTCCTTGGTGGTCTCCTTGAGGTGATGGTGGTACATGGCGGCTTTAAAATCTTCCCAGGTAGGATCAGCTGGACTTGGGAAGTAGCGCTCTCGGTGTCGCCTCCACCACTTGGATGCCCGGCCATCCAAGCAGTGAGCGGCGATGTGGACCTTGTCTCGGTCCTCCGTGTAGGCGTCTTGAAATAATTTCTCCATACGGTCGATCCATTCCTCGACCGCCCAATGGTCATCCTCTTTGCCGTCGAAGGTTTGCGGCTTAAATTTCTTAAACTCTAGCAACACTGCCTTTGCTCGGGCCTTCTCTGCCCGATCGGCCTCGACATCGGCCGCAGAGTCAGGAGCGGGGGAAACTGAGCGGAAGGAAGCAGACGCGGTAGAAATAGTGGCGGCATGGGCAGCAGCAACCCCCGGTACCGCTTTGGGGGCTGCGGCAGGGGCTGGAGCTGGAATGGGCCCCGCCGGTGGTGGCGCGGGGTCTACATCTGGCTCAGCCAAGCATTCTGGCTCGGCGACGACCGGTGCAGCAGGGGGTGCAACCGGCGGTGTGACCTCAGGTACAGCAGGTGGAGGAGCAGGCGGGGCAGGAGTAGAGGGGCCAGCAGCCTGCTGCTGCATAAAATGCTGGAACATCCCGGCTAGAGTCACCATCTGGGCCTCAAGCCGGTCCATACGGCCCTGATCGACGGGCTCGCTAGGCGTGCTAGGTGGTCGGCCGACTCCACGGCCCGTGCCCCGTCCGCGTCCACGACCTGGAGGACGAGCCATAGCTGCAATACACAACCGGGTCAGAAACAGACTCCAACAATATACCCTGAGTTTCTAACCCTCATATTCGACCTACCCAACGCTCTCACATGACAAGTCATCCTAGGGTTCATCCTAACCAATTCCTAATCCATCTTTCCTAGGTACCGTATACCTATGCTCTGATACCATCTAATCTGTCACGCCCCGAGTTTAAAAATCAGGTCTGAATTTTTTTTTTTTTTTTGGAATAAATCAGAGTTTGCAAAACGGGCGTAACAGACCGCCACACGTATAGGAAATCCCCTATCCCAAAGGATAGAGTCTCTCCTATATATGCACGGCTAGGCGAATCCAATCATCAGTCAGAGATCAATCACATCTAGCTAGTAATGAATAATCAAAATAATCCTGCTAACATCAATCTGGAATAACTCAAGAACTGAAATAGCTAAATAAACTGGAAGCTGAATTGGCATAACAAGAGTCAGCTACATATCATCGGGATCACAATTAACAATCTATCTCATCAAGGGACAGCTCTATCGTGACAGCCTCACTGGATCGTCCCGACACCCCTCTACCCGAACGACCTGAAAAATGGTCACCCAGGGGGTGTGAGATACACTGTACATGTATCCCAGTGGGCACGACGAGCCGAGAAATAGCTAATCGTACCTACTGGGTACAATAATCTGCGGATAGTAAGAATCATAGGGTAAAGCTGAACAATAAAGCAGATCTACTGATAATCAACAAAATCCACAGATAAATGAATAGGCAGGTAATCAAGGGTAATGGAACTGCAAGTAATAATTGCTAGAAATCAATGTAGAGCTATAGTATCCAAGCCCAATAACTGCAGGTAAGTGATGCAAGGAATCTGGATATAAATGAGCTAATCAAACATACACTGAGCAGTAGAGATACAGGGTACGATATCTATCAATAACAGTGCAAAATAAAATATAATGCGTCAACAAAAGAACTCAAGTACCCAATCAATGCCAGTATTGGTCACGAGGACCTCAGGCTCATACCACCTATCTGGCACCTAGCTGGCTGACATAACCCCGCACCCACTGGTGCCTAACTGGGGGCTCACGGGTCCTTCCTCTAGACCACTTTACCGGTAAAGAACATCGCTGCGGTCATGACTCCGCTGATGTACGTGAAGTGCAGCGTGCGTGGTAGTCATCATGCTATGATCAAAAGCTCACGGTCTAGTGACCGAGTAGTCGGCAATAAGCCGAGATCCCCACAGGGAAATCATCTATCATATCGATCAATATCTATCATGCATATCTGAATAACAAGTAGTGTCTATCAATCATGCATATCGGAACATCGAGTAGTATCTATCAATCATGCATATCGGAACGTCGAGTAGTATCTATCAATCAGGATCAATCAATCATGCATATCGAAATATCAACAATATATCGGCTGACAGGAATCAACAAGTATAATCGATCATGACATCTATGTACTATAAGTGTAACAGCTGACAAGCAGGTGTACATGATGTGTCGAAAGGGATCGGTGTCTATCATGAAAGATCATCTGGCATATAGATATATGAATCATCAGGACAATCAAGAACAGACAAAATCATCAGGAATCTATCATGCGATTTATATACTGGGATATAAGAGCTGATAAACAGAACATATAGTATGTCTCACATAGATCAAGGTATGTCAGGAATAATCATTGGACATGTCAATGCAATCATCAGGGCTAATCTAGACAAAATCAGCAGGTATATATGACGAGTCCAAAAGAATCAGTATCTATCAGGAAGATCAAGTGATATATGCAGTCATATAAGTCAAATCAACAAGCTAATTCAAAAACAGGTGTCCGGCTGGACTAAAGCAACCAGAGGGCCGAAGAGCTAAAGCCCGGATCGAAAGTAACCCACCTGGATGAAGGCTGATCCTCGAACTCCCGCACAGCTACTGGGAGGCTGGTGCTGAACAGCTGGGCCCTGAATAATAAGATATGATCAGTAATACTCACAAAAACCCATCCCCGACGACATAGCAACGACGCGACGCTACTACGGGCAATTATCGTTGATTTATTGGATAAATTCCAATTCCCTATCCACGAAGGTCCACGGGACTCTAACAGGATGCCTAGTAGGTGTGTAAGCACTGTCTAGGGACAGCCACCAAGTCCTATTTGCGTTTTAATCCATAATATATTTTAATTTCCATAAAATCATGAATCGATCTGCTGTTTTGACTCGTTCTTACAATCCGAAAGTCCAACGACGACGCCGTAAGTTCCAGCGCGTCACATTTGATGAGACAAACGTTAACCCCGTGCTCACAACTTTGGGTCAACGCGAAACCCGAGAGCAAAGTTAGCTCTTTAACTCTTTATGTTAATTACACTATTTTGCCTTGATCTTAACATCTAGAAGTCCAAAATTTACGCGGCAAGTTTCAGCGCGTTCAGGATGACGAGACGAAGCTCGTGCTCACTAACTTGGGCTGACACGGATCCCGAAATCAAAGTTGGCCCATAACACTTCTTTGGCTCAAATACAACTATGCAATAACTTTTAATTTAAGGCATCACAAATCGCAATATTTTACTGGTAATTATATTTCGGTGTGCTGGACCTCGTGCTCACGGTCTGGACTCAGATTGGGCAACACAAACACAAAATGGCCCATAGTCATTTAAACCCTCAATTTGCACCTATGCTAATACTTAATCTACATCCAATTTTATCTGGATTTAAAGTGAGCATCACGCTCAGTGGGGATAGGGAAGTGAGGTGCTCACCTTAGGTACGCCGGAAAGCCGCCGGATAGTTGGCCGGAGCGAGACCACCAATTAAGCTATTCTCGGGTTGCGCCAAGCAAGGATTCGACTCAGTCCAACCCTGCACAATGTCGAGCACCAGTCAGGGGAGCCTCCCAGGAGAACCTTGGTCCATGCCCGAGCCACATCCCGCGGCCAGCAACGGCGGCGGCCGGACCCAAGGTTCAAATGTCGTTATTAGCAACAAGGTTGGGTCCATTTTTATTACTCAAGCTCTGGGATCAATTACTTATGACCAAGGTGTTTAAAGGGTTCCTGTGACTTACCCGAGTGGGTAGCCGGGACCAGGAGGTGACGGCGGCCGGCGGGGGTGACGCTCGGACCAATGGAAGGGTGCAACTACACCAAATTAAATTCCCACGTTACTTTCTACATGCAAGTTTATAGGGAGTTCCAACTTGACATAGAGGACTCACCTGGGCCGGTTACCCACTTGGCGGAAGCCCCGGTTGGCCGGAAACGGAGATCGCCGGAAAACGAGGGCTCTAATGGCGGATTCCGGCCGATCGAACTCGGGGTGGTGCGAGTTGGTCCAAACTGTTCAGCAGGCCCCCGTGGAGCTTCCTGCAGTGGCGGTTGGCGACGAGGTCCAGCGGCGGTGCCGGAAAGTGTTTCTCCGGCGAAGTAGTGTGAAGCCCGGTTCTAGGGCTTGGCCGCGCGATGAGACCCCTCAATGGATCGACGCTAGATTTTGGGAGGGCGATGCAGTCACCCAGACGAAGGAGATCAACGGTTTGATCGGGGTTTGGACGGCCAGATCTTTCCCCCGGTCAAGCTTGGCCGAAACTTCACTTCCGACAAAGAACCGTTCCCGCCGGCGACCGGAGGCACAGAGACAGTCCGGACTGCACAGGAGGGATCCTCTCAACGTCAAGAATACCCTAGACCTAACCCCGGACTTAAACAATAAATTTTATTCCATAACACTTACCTCACCGGATTTTGTTGGAGGAGAAGGCTCTCCACGGCGGTGCAAGGCGGAGTCCGACGTCGGGTTCACCTCGGCTCAGTCGCGGCCACACAAAGGAGCTCTCAGAAGAGGCTTGGTAGGAAAAGAGGTCTTCTTGATGCTCCCAACACCAAGGCTCGAGAAGAACTTCTATCTTCAAGCTGCCTTCTTCTCCGGCGATGGGGAGGCGGCGGCCAGTACGCGACCTCCGAGGAGCGCGGCAGGAGGAGAGGATTCTGTTAGGGCTGGCGGCTGGGGCAAGGGTGATGAGGAGTAGGGTTAATGGGAACCTAGCTCGGGTTGGATATTATATAGTGTTTAACATAATTGCATTTTAACCCTCGATTTATCAATATCTAGAGCTCAGTCCCTTCCAGCATCACGTAATCACACTTAGGTCCTTCACCAATAAATCGCACGCATTTCGGGGCATAAAATATGGGGACTATTGTGCAAAAATCATATTTTTCGCCCTATTTCACGCTTTTCAAGGTGATCCGGTCGTCGAAACGGAAAATAGACTGCGCCATGGCGTCCGGCTCGACGAGACCTATCAGGTAGCGATTTTTGTTTTTCGAGAAAACACCCAGATAAATTTTGGGTCCATTAATACTGTGTCAAAATACAGTTTTTGCGCTTTTCGAGATTCTAGGGTCGTCAAACGGAAATTCCGTCAGCGCCATCGCGCTCAGATCGTCGAGACGGATCAAATCGACTATTTGGATCGCTAAATTCGGACTCCGAACAATGAATTAGTCAACGTTGCATCCGCCGGAGTCCCGAAAATCAGAGTTACTGTTCATCTACAGTAACTCACTTAATGCATTGTGCGCAGAGGCACTGTTACACTGGTCGCGACAAATTTGTCCGCTTCTTCGCTGAATTCCGGAAGATCCGACCGTCAGATCGAAAAGTGCTGAATATGAATCTCGCTCAGTTCGACGAGACGATCACAACGGTCATCTCGGATTTCCAAGATCATGTCCGGATTGGAAAATAGTCTTTTTGTCTCGTAAATCGTGCAACTCGCCCACTGGCACTTGGCTAAATAAATCAACTAGGGTCTTTTGAAATTAAAGGCCAACTCAAATTCCATTATTTTCCTTTTTTATTAAATTACAAAAATTCAAGTTCTTACAACTACACTTGATGCAATTCCTATATCGGAGCCTCCTTTTTTAGATATTTTCATTGTAGTTCCCTCTTAATAAATTTTTTATTCTTAAACAATCAACTCATTGAGATTTTTTACAATTGTTACACTCCTGTGCAATTTCCTGTATTTATATTCCTTAGTGTGGGCTGATTATCCGTCACTACACTTGATGAATTCCCGATATATCGAAATCATTGATCAAAAATAGCACAACTTGGTAATGAATGGAAAAAAAAAATTGTTCTATTCATGACACCTTTCTTTTCTCCAATGTTGTATTTGTTTACCTTCTAATCGAGATTTCTACTGATTTTGATGTAAAGTAATTTTTTCTCTCAAATGTTAATTTTACTTTTTTATAATATATAGTCTACATCATTTATTTTACTATGTACGTCTCCCCATTAAACCTAATATTTTATAAATGTTCTTCTATAAGTTTAATCCTGTTTTCTCTATCTTATTTTACTTATGTTTGTTTCCGATTTGTGGAGGCAATGATGTCATAAATACAGAAGAAATAAGTTCTAAACGATCTAATATTTAAACAATCAACTTATTAATAGTTTCAGACTTCGTTCAATTTTTGCAACAATTAACCAAATCTTGATTTCTTATCTTTGTTTTCCCTTTTGTTTACTACCCAGATTGATTATTTGTTTCACACTGTCTAAACTCTTATGTTCATAGCTTGACTTACCCTTTAAATTAGTTTTTTTTTTCCCCAATTATCATTTTCGTTTTGCTTAATTGTATTAATTAGTTTACATCCTTTGCTGATGATTTTGATGAAGATAACCGACACGGTATTCCCATTTTATCTCCCCTTCTCTTTTTTTATTACTTTCTGTGAAATAATTAGGAATTGTTTGGCAAAATAACTTATTTATTTAATTTTCCAATAGAGAAATGGAAAGAGAAACAAAGAAGAGGGATTTCACAAAACTAAAATTGAAACCAGATCATGCGAACCAGCCTCTATGGGCCTGTGCCAATGGTCGCATCTTCCTTGAAACTTTCTCGCCACTCTACAAGCAGGCCTACGATTTCCTCATTGCCATTGCTGAACCTGTTTGCAGGTGCGTTTATTCTCTAGGCCTTACTTTTTGGTACTAAATAGACTTGAATTAACTTGCAATTCACGGAATTTCAATGAATTAGATTTGGAGATTGCTTTGTTGAACTAATTCCTGGCTTTCAATTTGTTGGCATCAATCCTATAATTAGCTTTTACCCAACTTAACAAGCATAATTATGAATATCATATCTAATGTTGATTACAAGTTGCAGGTTTTCAATGAGCAAAAGTTGCCGTCGCTTTATCTTTCTAAAAAAAATAAGATAAATGCGTACGAATTAAGTTTTGATAGCTAATTTGAGGTACGTTATGCTAACTTTCAATTTATTCATACTATCATGTAAATCTCGATAATTTAGTTTCAAAATTCAGTATGAAAATGAGTATAAACCTATGAAGAAAAAACAGGAGAACAGAGATTTTTTGAACCTCACCTATGGGAAATTTAACTTAGCTTTCTATGTTATACACTTTTTTCATTATGAATCCTAAAATGAAAATACCCTATTTCGAAAGGGCCATTTCCTTTATATGTTATAACCATTTCATATTGAATAGTTTTGGATGGCCTACTCTTTATACTGGTGCATCCTGCAAGCAGCAGCACCAACACGAGACTCTTGCTGTTATGCAAACAGCAACAGCAGCGTCAAGCTGGTGTTGCGCTGCAAACAACAACAGCAGGACCGACCTGGCGCTGCACTGCAAGGAAATAAAAGGAAAATTTTTAGGACTCTGTTAATAAAGGGTGGATTTGCCACTACATCAATTGCGGGGATTTAATAACTAAATAATTTACATTGTTAAAGAGAAGTATTGGGTGCTCGGATGTACAAGAGAGCTTTTCTAGATTAAGATACAATCTATTGATCGATCAAAAGACCTTTTATTCTCCAGATGTAGCAAAAACTTGATTCGAATTTCACCAATTCTTAACTACACACATTTACTAGAAATTTGACATTGTTGCTAGCTTCTGTGGCCTACTTTGTTTGGTAATTAAGCAGTTCAGTTGGAAATGTTTTGACCCTTTTTTGCTTATATAACCTACAAATACAGTCTGTAACTGATAGTTCAGAACTTCAAATTGTTTGAACTGTATAATTGTTTGCTTCCAATGTACTTCTTTCTATATTCCAGATAAACTGCTATTCTATCTGTTTTGGATTGCATAGCTTGCGAAATTTGTTGCATTCTATCATGCAAGAAAGTACCTAGATTGTTGAAGGTTCTTGGACTGTAATGTTTTTTATTTAACACTAATACTAACATTTTTGTCTTATTCCCTTCCTGAAGATTATCTTTTGCACCGACAGAAGTGATATTTGTTTGTACCATAGAAATTAAATGTCAAAACCACTAAGAAAAGAAAATAGAAACAATGGAATACCATACACAAGACAATAACAATGACTTTACTCTCGATGGATGCCCTAAAAAATTTGATTTTCCCTCTTCTTCTAGAATGCTTATATCCATCTGTGATGCATCTCTCCTTTAATATTTCTTTTTCCTTCTCTTCTTCTATTAGCCTGTTTATCATTTGAACTTGCCTGTTTTTTATATTTGGTTGTTTTCTGGTGTTTGTAATCTTAATAATGGTATGAGTGGAAATCTTTGATTTGCAACCCTCATCACTAAGGCTGAGAATAGATACCCACATAATCACCAGGCTTGAATGCTATTATGTGCTTTCTGCATGCTTGTTTCTTCATCATTGTTCTTTTGTTGTTTTATTTGGTTTAAACTTTTTTTGTTAACTCGCGCTTAGTTTACTTAGTCAGGAAGACTTTCATGGTTCTTTATCAACTTTATAGGACATGGCTACCACATTGGGTGGTCATGCATGTAGTACATTTCAAGGTACAATGGAAACTCTTTTCATTAAAAGAACTTAAACATGTGCTTGCTCTCATCTACTTATAAATTCCTAACTGTTGCAGAATCTTGCATCAACTAGATGAAATAGACATGAAAAACCTGCTCTTGATTTTTGCCTACAAAAGGTGCATCGTGTGCAAACTTAGATAACATAATTTACCATTATATAGAATGAAAAGGTTGTAATTTGAATAGATGGTTTAAACATCTTACCTTTGTGGTACCTTTATTGAGCAAAAAGTTGGATCTCTAACCTATGTCAGGTTGCTGAGAAGTCAGCCCAGTGAAGGAAATGGGTGGAACCACACTTTAAACGAGCTAAAACTGTAAGCTTTTCCTCTTACTTACTCCATATCCATATGAGTGGAGCAACAATTTCTTGGACTTTTTTGTTTTATAGCCTACCATTTCTGTGTTTCATATTGTGTGAGAGGAAAAAATTAGAAGAGTAAATACCTTTTTAGAGTTTTAGTTCTCAAAAAATGTTTACTTCTCAATTTATGTTTGCTTCCGTATGATTTGCATGTTCCTTGCTTTTTTCCCCCGATTTGAGAACATATATGTGATGATGTTTACTTCAGTTTATATATGCAGGGCTAAACTATAAACTTTGTCGCCTTCTAGAAGCCGGCCAACCAATGAGGGAACGCCACTTGCCAAAGCCGATCTTCAGTGCACCCGGTGCACGCCAGTCCGTGGACCGCGCTGCCTGCGCGCCTGCCCGCGCCTGCCCGCGCTGCCCGCGCCGCGCTCTGCCTTGCTCCGCCGCGCTCCGCCGCTGCGGCGGAGTTGATGATTGGGATATCCTTCCTCCGAAGAAAATAAAGGACCCAGATGCCAAGAAAGTAAGAAATATTTTAATTGTTTTTGCGACACCTCCTATCTGTCCGCATAGTTAATAGTTTTTTTTTTTTTTTTTTTTTTTTCCTCTTTTTTTTTTAACAACGCAATTTCCTTTGTTTGCAGCCTGAAGATTGGGATGACAAGGAGTACATTCCTGATCCGGAGGATAAGAAGCCTGAGATATTAGAGCTTACTTTCTGTTAATTCATTAACAGTTGAAACAAGAATTTGTGATGCAGTGGTCTTGGTTAAAAAATGCTTGAACTCTTTTCTGTAGAAATGTTATCTTTTGACATAAATATTAGCCCAAATTTCATCCGAAAATTGAGGAGAACAAAAAGAAGATGATGATAAAGTTGAAGAATTGATCAAAAACCAGCTGCTGCAGCTACTGGTACTTCCGACTACTGATGCTGCTTCTTTTCCCGGCTACTATTGATTCTGATTGTGCTGAACTGTTCCTGGTTGACAAATACAAAAGAAATAAGTTACCCAACCTACATTTGATCCTAAAAAATTTTATTTTATCCTAAAATATATTGCCCAACCTCCATTTAGTGCAGTTCTCGAATGTGAATGTTACCGCATTTTGCTAATCATTTGTAAATGTTGTTGTGGTTCCCCAAATGCAAAGTGGATTCTATTGTCAATTTGTAAGTTTATTTTCTTTTGTAAGTTTGTAAGTTCATGAATGTTACCGCACTTTGCTAATCATTTGTAAATGTTGTTGTGGTTCCTCAAATGCAAAGTGGATTCTATTGTCAATTTATAAGTTTTTTCGTGTTCTTCTCTTCTCTGCAAGCTGCGTTCCTCTCATGAAATGTATCCATTCTCTCTGTTGTTTATGTATCTAAAATTTACTCTTCTGTTCTTTCTAAGCTGCATTTGTCTCTTCTTCTCTTCTCACCTTTTGTTTTTTGCTTAACATCTCCTTGGCTATATTTGATGTTTTGGTACTGGGCAATGATGCAACATAAATATTCTGCTGCTAGGTTTCTTTGCGAAGGAGTCTATCTATTGAGTTTGGTAAACATTTATTATTTTTCCTGTATCTTTTGAGTTTCGTAAATATTTATTATTTTTTCTACCTGTTAACTCTGGATGAACTCGGTAGACTATTGCGTTGCCTTTTAACAATGTGTGAAGTTGGCACTGGTTGAAGTTGGCTGAATTTATTAGTAGATCATTATGCTGGATATTGAAACTAGAATTGCTTGACTACTACAAGGTTATTTCTGCTTAGTTTACTTATATTTCTTTGTGTTTACCTGGCTTTTATTCTATACCTGTGTTGATGGACTGCAAGGTTATTTTGTAGGTTAGATAATAGTGAACGAAAAAAATGAAATAAAAAATAATATTTATTGAAGAAATTATACCGCGGCGCAGCGCGGGCCTTCACTAGTGCCCATAAAAACGACAGTTCCTTGCGGCTATGTTTGGTTCGGGGATTGTAAGCTTGGGGATAAATTTTTTTATACCTGGGATAGCTTGCTATTCCGGGATAGTCAAGGATAAAAGGAAAATAGTGTTTGGTTTGTAAAGCTGTTATTTGTAGAAATAACTGAAATTATGTTTGGTTCATTTTTTGGAATAAGCGAGGATAGTAAAAAAATAAAAGTAATTATAATTTTAAAATAATAATATTTTATCTAATTAATTTATATAAAATATTAATTAAATAATAATTAATATTTGTATAAATTAAAGGTTATATTTTAGTAAATAATACCGTTTAATTTTATTAAAATTAAAGTTAAAAATTTAAAATTTGTATAAATTTTAAAATTTATTAAATTTATAAATTTATTAAAAATTAAAGTTATAAATTTAAAAAGTTATAAAATTTAAATTTTTTCTAAATTTAAAAATTTAAAAATCTAATAGTAGAGAATAATAAAAAAAAAAGTGATAGTTAAATTTAATATAAAATAAATTTAATAAAAATAATTTGTTATAAAAATAATTTATTGTAAAAAAATTATTATAATATTTAAAAAAAATAATTTATTATAAATTATAATTTAATAAAAATAATTCATTATAATATTTAAATAAAAATAATATGTATTAATATATATAATTAATAATTTTATAATAAAAAATAATGTATTATAATATATAATAAATTGTGTCTACATAATTTAGCTTTAATTCAATTTATAATCTTAATAAAATTTAGAATTAATTCTTAGAATAGCACTATTCTACCAAAATGGTGGAATAGTTTATTCCAAGCTATTCCGGGATAGCCGAGAATACCAAGGTTTGACCGGGATAAAATATTCCGGCCAAAAATCATGTCGTTTGGCATGAATAGTGGGATAAAGTGGATTATTCCATCTTTATCCCCTAACCAAATATTTGTATAAATTAAAGGTTATATTTTAGTAAATAATACCGTTTAATTTTATTAAAATTAAAGTTAAAAATTTAAAATTTGTATAAATTTTAAAATTTATTAAATTTATAAATTTATTAAAAATTAAAGTTATAAATTTAAAAAGTTATAAAATTTAAATTTTCTGTTTTACGAGCTCTAGGTTCTTATTACTTTTCTAGGTTTCTGATCTCATTCCCTTCTTCCGCATCCAGGGACAAGGCCATATATAGGCCCACAGGGGCCATGGCCCTCCCCAGAAATTTTAATTTGTGGATCAAGTTATCTAAAATATTATTTTGTGGGCCAAATTTGAAATACAATGATGCCCGCTGGCCCACTCCCGGTTGCTTCCCTGGCCGCTCCATGCCTCCTAGGCTCCTAGGCCCTAGCACGTGGGTCAGTCTGTGGGTGCACTAGCTATTAGGCTAGAACTTCTAGGGTTTTTCCTCGCAAGTCCCAACCAAAGCCCCCTCCTTGGAGCCTCTCGCTATGCGAATCGCTTCCGCAAGGTCCAATTTTTGAGCAGGTGAATCGATTCTCATCTCCTTGTATTCGATCGATCGCCCAATCTCCGCACATTAGAGCATTTTTCTCCGATTTGGTTAGTATAGGCGTTCCCGTTCTGGATCCGTGCTCATACCCTACCGAATCTGAGCTCCGATCTTGCTAGGGTTTGTTTCGGTACCACCTTTAGGGTTTATTCGCCAAGTCTCCTGATTTTTTTTTTTTTACTTTTATTCAGTAAATTTTCATATTTTCTCGAGTATTTGGTGCTTTGGCTCTAATTCGGGAGTTTTGGATCCGATTTGGCTGGAATTTCTATTGCAATGTGTAATTTTCTTGCACTAGTTTCCATTTCCTTTTGATTTCGTGAATCTTCTCCTAGGGTAGTTCGATTACTCATGAACTTGAGGAAATGGGCTTGATTTAGAAGATGATACTACTATAAATTTCTAGAGGGCTTGTAAAGTTTGCGACTTTTTGATAAAGCCACTTCCATGAATGGCAACTTATTCTATCACTTCTGGGGTTAGATATTGGTATTGGGGAACTTGTGAAAATGATGAAATGTGCTCTTATTCTCTCTTTACAAGAAGTCCCCCCTTTGATATTCCATAGTGCCACTAGATAACAATAGTCGTGCACTGGTACTTTCAAATCCACTTTTGTTTTGCAGAAAAAAGGGGAAAAAAAACTATCAGATTCTGCCTGTAGAGTAGATTTTGTTATAAGTTTACGCATGAAGGAAAAGGAAGGTGGAATACTACATTCAAGGTTTTCGCCATTAGCAGCCAATTTCGGCCAGCCTGAAAGTCAATATTTTGGTATGAACATTATGATTCGCAGAAAAGGCGGCAAGTATATGTAGAATAGATAGAGTGGTTGCAGATACCCAGCTTTAATCTTTGTTTTGTGACTAAGTAGGATTTTTTTTTTTTTTTTTTTTTTGAGAGAAAAGCAGCATGCTACCTGCATCATTTATTTTTAAAATAAATTTAGCTGGAAATATGAAGCAACTAGGCTTCGAACTCGGGTTTTAGGTATCAACCACCAAGCCCTTTGCGTTATCATACTTTTTTTTTCATGCGTTATCATACTTTTGAGAGAAAAGTGTAAAGAGATTACTATTGATTCAATCATTTGCAATTTTCTCATGCAGATTACTATTGATTCAATCATTGATGGATTTCGTGACTTGAAGGAGCGTCGAGCACTATTCTAACTTTTGAATGGTAAGCAATTTTTTTAAAATTTTTATTAGCATTTTTGTATTTTGAATTTTTTATATATAATTTGTTTTATTAATAATTTTTAAAAATTAATATATTTTATATAATATATTTTTGGCCCCCCCAGAATCAAACTCCTGGCTTCGTCCCTGCTCGCATCCTCTCTCTCTCTCGCTGTAGCTGCATCACTCCTGTGATCTATTCGAAGCTTCGCGAATTCTCCGAAGGCGGCGATGGGGCGGAAGAAGAACGTGACGATCGACGACGACGAGTACTCTTTCCCCCAAGAGGACGATGACGCCCCGCCGCCGGAGAAGGAGACCCGATCTGCCACGGCCGCGAACAAGAAGAACAAGAAGGGCGCCAAGGCCCAGCGTGGCGCCGCTGCGGAGGAGGAGGCGGCGACGGTGGAAGACGAGGAGGAGGAGCCTGCTCCGATCGTCTTTTCAGGTAAGAAGAAATCATCTAAATCTAAGAAGAGTAGTGGTAGTAGCGGTGTGAGCGCGTTTAGCGCCCTCAACGCCCTCGGCGAGGATGATGATGTGGAGAATAATGAGCCGGAGCCAGAGCCGAAGCCTGCGGTGGAGAATAACCACGGGGGGGATGGGGGAGATGAGGGCAGGGATCTTGATGTCGATGTCGATCTTGATTTCGGGAAGAATAAGAAGAAGAATAAGAAGAAGAAGGGCGGACGGAGCACCCAGGAGGAGGAGGATTTGGACAAACTGGTTGCCGAGCTGGGCGAGGGCCCTTCCATGGCTGCTGCTGTGGCACTGCCTGTACCGCAGGCTGAGGAGGAAATGGGTGAAGAGAAAGAGGAGGCAGCGGCTATGGCTACGGGGGAAGAGGCTGCGGCATTGAAGAAATCACAGAAGAAAAAGAAGAAGAAGAGTGGGCGGACCGCCCAAGAGGAGGAGGACCTGGATAAGATCCTTGCCGAACTTGGAGAGGGGCCGCCACCTCCTGCCCCACCTTCAACTTCTGCTCCTCCTGCTGCTGCTGCTGCTGCATCTGCACCCCCCCCTGTGGTAGAGGATTCGGTTCTTGCAGTTGCTACACATGAGGAGCAGGGTGAGGGTGAGGAGAAGGATGGGGAAGGTGAGGTGGAGTCGGCTGCAGCAAAGAAGAAGAAGAAGAAGAAGGAGAAAGAGAAAGAGAAGAAGGCGGCTGCAGCAGCCGCTGCTGCATCTGCTGCGGCAGTGGAGTTCAAGGAGGAGAAGAAGGAGGAAGCCAAGGGGAAGGGTCCTGCCGGAAAGAAGCCCTCGAAGGCTGTGAGGGAGATGCAGGAGGCGCTGGCGAGGATGAAGGAGGCAGAGGAGAGGAAGAAGCGGGAGGAGGAGGAGCGACTGCGGAGGGAGGAGGAGGAGAGGAAGCGGCTAGAGGAGCTTGAGAGGCTTAAGGAGGAGGCTAAAAGGCGAAAGAAAGAGAGGGAAAAGGAGAAGTTGCTGAAGAAGAAGCAGGAGGGCAAGCTCTTGACCGCGAAGCAAAGAGAAGAGCAGAAGAGGTTGGAGGCTATGAGGAAACAATTCCTTGCTCAGAGCGATGCACCTGCAGCTGATGGTGTTAGCGGTGGTGGTGAGGTAAAGAAAAGGCCAAAGTACGAAACGAAGAAGCACAGACCGGCTCAGGCAAAGGCTGTAGAAGTGGAAAAGGTGGCTGAGACTCAGCAAGAGACCAATGAACCTGATAATAACGAGGAGGATGTTGAAGATTCATTGGCTTTGGCTGAAGATCAGTCGCAATCTCATGGTGTGGAGGGTGATGACACAGTGGATGGCCACCTGGAGGAGCCAGAGGAGGCTAAACCAATGGAAGAAGATGAAGATGAGGACGAAGATGAATGGGATGCAAAGAGCTGGGACAATGTGGATGTGACATTGCCTGCTACAAGTCCCTTTGACGAGGAAGAACAGGAGGAAACAGAGGCCAAGCATGTCGCTAAAAAGAGTGCACCGCCTGAACCTCAGGAAATTCTTAAAGCCCCTGCAAAGCCTGCTGTCAAGAAGGTCGTTGCTCCGCATGCAAATTCAAAGAAGATTGAGCCAGAGGCTGGAGAGAATGAACCAGAAAGTAAATCCAGCACCAACATTAAAAAAGAAAAAGTAGTGGTTGCAAAGCAAGAAATTAAGGCTACAGAGGAGAATGCAAAGAAAGGTAGCAGTGACTTGCGATCACCCATATGTTGCATTCTTGGCCATGTTGATACTGGGAAGACCAAGTTGCTAGATTGTATTAGGCAGACTAATGTGCAGGAGGGAGAGGCTGGTGGTATTACCCAACAGATTGGGGCTACGTATTTCCCGACTGAGAATATAAGAGAGAGAACCAAGGAGCTAAAGGCGGATGCGACACTGAAAGTTCCTGGCTTGCTTGTTATTGATACCCCTGGCCACGAATCCTTCACTAACCTGCGTTCCAGAGGCTCGAGCTTGTGTGATATCGCCATATTGGTCGTGGACATCATGCATGGGTTGGAGCCACAAACTATAGAATCTCTGAATCTCTTGAAAAGTAGGAACACAGAGTTCATTGTTGCTTTAAATAAAGTAAGTTCTTGAACTTTCTTGGCAAGCAGGCTTGGTAGGGTGTCTCCATCTCATGTTTATTTTTCTTCTATGTTGGTTAGGTTGATCGACTATACGGATGGAAGAGAAGTCCTAATGCCCCTATAGTGAAGACTCTCAAACTACAGTCTGAAGATGTTAAAAGGGAGTTTAATATGAGGCTAACTCAAGTCAGTATGCTTTACTTCCTATTATTTGTGTCTTGATAGGATCATCAAACTTACTGGCTAAATTTGTTTACACCTGGTCTTTCAACAGATAGTAACACAATTCAAGGAGCAGGGTCTAAATACTGCTCTTTACTACAAAAATAAGGAGATGGGTGAAACGTTTAATATTGTCCCCACTAGTGCTATAAGGTACATTTTTGGTAGATACTACCTATCTGTGTTTAATAGAGCAGAAGATTTCTGAAAAGCATAATAGCACTTTCTTAAGCTTTGCTTTCGGTAACTGGTGATATGCATCCTATTGCAGTGGAGAAGGGATTCCAGATCTTCTGCTACTGTTGATTCAGTGGGCGCAGAAGACAATGGTAGAGAAGCTAACCTATGTCGATGAAGTCCAGGTTTGCTCTAAATTATGCATTCTTGCCTTTTGGATTCCTAACTGTTCTAAGTATTCAGTTTGTTCGTCAGTTTTCATTTCTTTATTTACTCTTCTAATTGAATTTAATTTTATGTGTGTATGTATGTTTATGTATACCCATGTGTTAAGAATGTGTCTCAATGTTATATCAGAAGTTACTGTATTGGTGAAATGATTCTTATTTTTTACATTTTTCAGTGCACTGTGCTGGAAGTTAAGGTTGTTGAAGGTCTAGGCACTACCATTGATGTTGTGCTGGTAAATGGTATACTTCATGAAGGGGATCAAATAGTTGTGTGTGGCATGCAGGTACTTAGTTTTAAACTGCTATTCTTGTTCTTTTGCATATAAGTGCTCCTCTCTTAAATATCCAAGCCTTACCGTAATTTAATTTTCATTCAGGGCCCTATTGTGACAAATATTAGAGCTCTATTAACCCCTCATCCAATGAAGGAACTTCGAGTAAAGGTCTGTTGCTATTTTCAATGATATGTTTCTTCTCTTGCCAGTTTTTATTGTGTAACACTCAACTAACCAAGTTTATATTCTTAGAAATGAAGTAGTTCTTTACTGGTGAGTATGTTACTATCTTCTATGATATGTTTCTTCTCTTGCTAGTTTTTCCTGTGTAACACTCAACTAAACCAAGTTTATATTTAGGGGGTGTAATGTGGGCCGTGCCGGGCCGGCATGACCTACATTCTCCTGGGCCAAACATTCTCCTGGGCCAAACCGGGCCAGGGGTTGGCCCGGCTAAAATTCGAACCAGGCCGTGCCGGGCCGGATTTCATGGATGCCTGGCCCAACACAGCCCTCCGATCCCGGTTGGCATAGGCCGTGCGGGGCGGGGCCGTGCTCCGGTCCGGCCCTTTACCTTTTTTAATTTTATTAAATTATATAAAATAAGCCAAAATGTTAGCTAAAAAAATAATTTTTTTTTAAAATATCTATGAAGTAAAACTTTTTTTAAAATAATTAACAAATTTTATAAAAATTTGAATTGTTTTTTTAAAACAACTTTTTTTTCCAAAGGGTCTGTTTTGGCAGACCCTTTGGGAGATGGGCCCATCTCCCAAGAAGGGCCTAGGGCTTGGCCATTCTTTTTCTCTCCCTTGGGAGTTGGGGAGCTAGGCTGGCTCCCCAACTCTGGCTCCCCAACTCCCAAGGTCCGGCTTGGCCAGCGCAGGACCGGGCATGGGCCGTGCTGTGCTGGGCCGCGGGCCAAACTATCGGTCCAGCACCGCACGGGCCGTGCCGACGTGCCCTGTTTGTTTGGGCCAGCACCGGCCATGATATCAGGCCGGGCCTGCCCGGTACGAGTTCTACAGTACCCGTCCCATGCCTAGGCCCGGTCCATTGCCCCAGCCCGTTTTACATCCCTATTTATATTCTTAGATATGAAGTAGTACTTTACTGCTTTCTTGTCCTGATTTTCAACATAAAATTTGTGGCTTCATTGTATGGGCTGCATGTTATAAGAAATTTTGTTTTCGTCCTCGAGCTTATTAGTGGTCCTTAAACTCTTATAAGAGTCTCACTATAGTCATATCTATTATTAGAGGCCTAGAAGATAATTATTGCCTACATGGAGTACATCTGTGTTCCATGCATTTGTCAGCTTGTATTATATATTTATATAGATGGATAATCGATGAATTCATGGTGCATGTACAAATGAACTAAATGCAAGAAACAATTTTGACTCAAATGAACTAAATGCAAGAAACAATTTTTACTCAACGAGATGCTTTCACGTTTTCTGTACGGAATGGAGATTCTATTCATAAATGCAGTGATGCTGAGGGACCCACGCAAAATTATTTTGTGGAAACAGATGATAAACTCGAAAAATCGCGTCCTGCATGGATGGACCGTATCCTGAATGCTATGCCGTATGGACCCTTAGATGATACCTTATTCAAAGTTAAGGGTCTCGAATGTCAAACATAAAAAATTGAGGTCACAAAATGACTGACCAGTAGTGAACTTTGCAAATTAGTAACTGTTTGAACTTACATGCAATTGGCAAATATTGGTTTCGGAGAGATTGTAATTGTACGCCCTGCATGAGTTTCTCTTGTAGCGAAAAATCAACATTTACTATTTTATTTTATTTGCCTCTGTGTGAGTTTGTTGTTTTTCAAATTTATTAACTGGGCATCACAACATTCAGTCCAACTATTTGGGTTGGCTTTCCTATCGTCATTCTGCTATTTGGCTAGTTCTGTAAAGTTTGTCAAACCAAGTGCTATTGTATTTTCTTTCAATACTTTTTGTTGATTTTGGTCTTTCTATCCATATTATGGCTTGTTTGTAAACTGAATCTCTCCCTGTTACTTGCACTTTATGGCCTTTACTGACTTGCCCAAGCATCTCTATCGGTTTTCATATATTTTATCCTCTATGATCGCTATACCCATAGATATCATTCTTAATATTTGTCTTTTCATGTGGTCCTGTTCATGCACCACACCATCTTCATCTCCTGACACTCGATTTTCAAAGAGTTTAGACAAACAAGAATCAGAAAGAAAAGGTGGATGATATATATTACTAACTAGACCATCTATAGAATTAGAGGTAAAAACATTGGGTGCAATGATGGCTCGCTATGATAGCACGGCTATGCAAATAAATTATAAGGCCGCTGGGACTTTATATTGTCTCAAGATTGTACGGCTGCTAATTCATGCATGACCTTTCAAATAACTTTCTAGGTAGAGAATGGCAGTAGCTTTCTCAGTTCTCACAGATTGAAACCAAAGAAGAAAGGAGATTTAGACACAGGAGAAGGTCAAGTCTCATATCATAAAAAGAAGAACAAAAAGTAGAAAGAATATATATATATATATATATATATATATATATATATATATATATATATATATATATATGAGTAGAGCTTATATACTTTCAAAAGCACAAGCTCATCCATGCTTGTGAATTTTTTACCATAGGATTTGTATTGAGATCCGTGTTATTGTAAAGACATTTAAGAAGAGAAAGTACAATTGTAAAAATCCCAATACAAATCCTATGGTAAAAAATTCACAAGTATGGATGAGCTTGTACTTTTGAAAGTATATAAGCTTTACTCTCTCTCTCTCTCTCTCTCTCTCTCTCTCTCTCTCTCTCTCTCTATATATATATATATATATATATATAGTAGCCTAGCTCTATATGAGTCCGACTACTATACTATCGGTAGCACGGAGGATGCGGCTTCCGAATCGACAATCGGTTCCGTTAAACTTGATCTACGCTATTGGAAATATTTGCACACTAAATTTTATATTTTTTCGACATCATTTACCAAGTAATCAAAGGGTTTCAAAAGTGACAGTTTTAATGGTCGATGTGGTACGTTTGTAAGTTCAACGGTGTAGAACAATCCAAATTACGTGAAACTTTAATCGAAAATTCTACTTAACATAAAGAGTAAGATCAAAATTTATGATTTGAAATTTAATTCTTTTATCACTATTTTTTATGAGATTTTTATTTTCAGCCGTTCATTTTTACACTATTTATTTGATATATAAATGATGTCGAAAAATCATGAAATTTGGTTTCTAGATATTTCCAATAGCGTAGATCAAGTCTAACGGAATCGATCACCGATCCTGAAGCCGCATAATTAAAAACAACTTGGTAGCACTGAGGCCTCCATACTACCGATAGTATAGTAGCCTAGCTATATATATATGTATATATATATATAGCTTCAAGCGCTTATATATTATCAAGATAGCCATATATAGCTTCAAGCGCTTATATATTATCAAGATAGCCATATATAGCTTCAAGCGCTTATATTATCAAGATAGCCTGCAAAACTCATGATAAAGAGGACTTTGGTGTGCCTACAATGATCTAGGGGAAGAGCAGACAATAAAGGCATTCTTGTTTGTGTTGTAGGAGAGAGCCTTTTTCGGTTGGATAAAGTGTTTGTGGACTTCTCTTCTTTTTTTTTTTATCCTTTTTTTTCCCCACTAAAAAGAGTTTACAAACTAACCTACAATAACAAGAATATCAAAGTCACAATTTCTGCTTTCCAGGTAACTTCAATTGCATGGCACCTGAGGAACCTAAAAAAATAAATGAGATAAAGATTACCAAATGCACCCTTATATCTATTTCTTGTTTTATTTTTTAGGTTTTTAGTATCATTGTTTCTAACCGATAAAACTGCTGCCCAAACTGCACCAGGGCTCATATCAACATCACAAGGAGCTAAAGGCTGCACAAGGGGTGAAACTTTCAGCACAGGTGATGCTCATTCTCATCTCTGCTACTTCCTCTTTCCTGAATTATGTACAAATTGCTGATGATCAATTTGCTTTCAGGGACTTGAACACGCGATTGCAGGGACTGCTCTATATGTTGTAAAGCCTGATGATGATCTCGAAGAGATAAAAGAAGCAGTTATGCATGACATGAAGAAGGTCATGAGCCGGATTGACAAGAGTGGTGAGGGTGTGTACGTCCAAGCCTCCACACTTGGGTCCTTGGAGGCCCTAACCGAGTTCTTAAAAAGTCCAGCTGTGAATATTCCCTTCAGCGACTTTAGTATAGGCCCGGTCCACAAGAAGGATGTGATGAAGGCCAGTGTAATGCTGGAGAGGAGAAAGGAATATGCTACCATATTGGCGTTTGATGTCAAAGTGATGCCTGATGCTCGTGAGCTTGCGGATGAGACCGGCGTGAGGATATTTGTGGCAGATATTATATATCACCTGTTTGACCAATTTAAGGCATATATTGATAACTTGAGGGAGGAGAAGAAAAAGGAGAGTGCAGAAGAAGCTGTATTCCCTTGTGTTCTTAAGATCATGCCGAACTGCATCTTTAACAAGAAGGACCCTATTGTTTTGGGTGTCGATGTTCTCGAAGGCATTCTTAAGGTACTTCCTAAACTCAATTGCTCGAGTTCATGTAAATAGCTTAGCGGCAAGCATCGCGCTGTCTTAAGTGAGAAATTAATGCTATTTAGACCCTGTAGTCATGAATATTCGTGTTGATTCATCCTCAACTCACACTGATGCTTGCTGCGATTTCAGGTGGGTACTCCTATCTGTGTCCCTTCAAGGGATTTCATTGACATAGGGAGGATTGCCTCTATCGAAATTAACCACAAACATGTTGATGTAGCTACAAAAGGACAGAAGGTGGCTATAAAGGTAGTTAGAAAGTTAATATTATGTTGCATGGTCCTTTTTTTTTTGTTCCCTTTATTTTCTCTTTCATTCTTTTTCCCTGGAAAACGCTTTTGTTGATTGGACAATGTATCTCGTGCGAACAGATCGTAGGGAGCAATCCCGAAGAACAACAGAAGATGTTCGGTAGACATTTTGAGATAGATGATGAGCTCGTGAGTCACATCTCGAGGAGATCCATCGATATCCTCAAAACAAACTATAGGGTAAGATTTGGTTCCCAGCTAAGGCCATTATATATTGATTGAAATACGTATTTAATGGGTTGTTTAGATCAAATTTAATGATAGAGCCACTTTAATCTGGTGGGTTTGTTTATTTGCAGGATGATTTATCTATAGAAGAGTGGAGGCTTGTTGTGAGGTTAAAGCAGATTTTCAAGATACCCTGAAGTGTGTGGAAGATTAGTATGTCTATTTGCCATATCCTGAGATCGCTTAAAAGAATTTTCATGTGCAATGGCATTTTGAAGAGGCTGACGATAATGCTATACCGACCTCTGCGGACGGACAGAGGTCAATTATCGCACAGTTGGCTTTGCCAAGGAAGAGAAAATATGTTGCTGAGTTTCCAATGACGATCCGCTGAGGGCTTTCGACTTGTTTTGATTATGTTTTCCTTCTTGTTTTTGTTTTTTTTTTTTTTTTTTTTTCTTTTCATATCGGTTCAATGCTCCCTTTTTAATATCATTTTCATTTAATTTTTGTTTATGTAATAAATACTAAATTTGGGGTGCTGAGTGCAAAAAATCGGTTGTCGAGGTACTTCGCGTTTTTTGTTTCATGCTGCGAGAACAAGGCCCCGTTTGGTTCGGGGATAATTTTCTGAGGTATAAATTTTTTTATATCTGGGATAGCTTGCTATTTCGGGATAAAGTAGTATAAAAAGTTAAATTGCGTTTGGTTGAAAAGTTGGTATTCTCTGGAATAGCTAAAATTGTGTTTTGTTAAAATTATGGAATAGTGGAGGATAGTGGAAAAAGAAGATAGATATTTTTTCAAAATGCCAATTTTGCCCTTATCTTTTTTTATAGGCAAATTAATTTTAAAATTATATTTAATTTGAAGCACTTTAATTATAAGTAATAAATTATATCTTACATAAAAAAAATAATAAATTTTATTTTATAGTATATTATAGTAAATGCAAAATTCAAGTTTTAGATAGCTATAGATTGGAAATGAAAGTGCAAATTTTAAAAATCAGAGTTTACATAATAGGAATTAGAAAAAAATCATAGTTCATATAGCCTGAAGTTCAATGATAATCACATAGCCGCATGATTAAAGATAATGCAGAAAATGACATAGCCGCAAGTTCAATGATAATGCAGTTTTACATATCCTGTAGTTCAAAGTAAATCACAGATCCTCAAGTTCAAAGTAAGTTACATAGCCTGAAGTTTAATGAAAATCATATAGCCGCAAGTTCAAAATTAATGCAGAAAATCAGATAGTCGCAAGTTCAATGATAATGCAGTTTCACATAGCCTCAAGTTCAAAGTAAATCACAGATCCTCAAGTTCAAAGTAAGTCACATAGCCTGAAGTTTAATGAAAATCACATAGCTGCAAGTTCAAAATTAATGCAGTTTCACATAGCCTCAAGTTCAATGATAATGCAAAATCACATAGCCCGAAAGATCAAAGATAATGCAGGTTCACATATACTCAAGTTCAATGATAATGCAGTTTCACATAGCCTCAAGTTCTAAGTCAATCACATAGCCACAGGCTGGAAGTAAAGGTGCAAACATAAAAATTCAAGACTTCACATAGCATTAGATTGGAAATAAAGGTAAAGCAATGAAATACATAGTCACAGAGTGACCAAACATTCAATTTCACTTTCTAACAATTCTAATTTGTACATTAATTTAAAAAGCATATATAAATTCGTCAAGTTCAATAAATGAAAAAAAAATATGACATCATCTCGAATATGCTCTCCTATCTTCTATTCCACAGTTGCTCGGTGATCTTTGTGCGAAGGATGTCGCCTCGACGAGACTCATCATGGCCAACTAACTGTATCGGATCATCATCTTGCTCATCAACAAAGTCTGGTTCCATTTGCATGTTGAAATACCTATCACCCCCTTGGTGTCTCTTGATGAAATTATGTATCACACAGCATGCAAGAGCAATACGACATTGCACTTTGTAAGGAAAAGGTGTTGCTTGGCGGAGGACCTTGAACCGCCTCTTGAGTATCCCAAAAGCTTTCTCAACAACATTCCGCAATTGGGCATGCCGATGATTATACAAATCTTTAGGTCCTCGATGCCTTCGGGCCTGTGCATTAACATCGAATTGGCTTAAGTGGTATCGTTCCCTTCTATAGGGCGCAAGAAATCGATCAGTGTTGGCATAGCCTGAATCGACTAAATAAAATTTTCCTACACAAGAACATAAAACAAATTTCAATTAAATATTGATAATGAATCGCATAGTAAATGTAATGTATTCGAAGACTATGTTACCTTCTGGGACTGTAAAACCACCACTCTCGCAACACCATCGCATCACCCTCATATCTGCTGCAGAGCCCTCCCAACCAGTGCACACAAAAAGAAATTGGTGGTCGAATGAACATGCTGCCATCATGTTCTGAGATGTAAAACCTTTTCGACAGCGATATCTTGGTTGCTTATTCTTTCGTACAACCACCGGTATGTGTGTCCCATCGACCACACCAATAGCATTCTATATTTAAGTGTTCGAAGTAAACATAAATAGAATGAGACAACTTCAAGTCATAAAGTAAAAAATCACAGCAGTTAAGTCGAAAATGACTATAGTATTAACCTTGAAAGGATGGAAGATTGGATTATCTTTTACTCGTGGGTGCACTCCTACGTTTGTTTGCGGTAGTTGGATATAATCCTGTCTAAGTTCCACCACCCCACGCAACACATTGTTAAAATGCCGACTTATCGTTTCTCCTGAATGTTGAAAAGTTTCAGACAGGACTCGGTTTGCCACGCCATGGCCTATACCAAATAAGAAAATACCAAGTTGTTCATCAACCGTTAAATGCCTAGTGCCTTTTATTAAGCCCCTCCCTACTAATTCATCCCGAAGCCTAATGAACATGGTATTTGTCATCCTGAAATGTTGGTAACCTCTATCAGGATGTCCATTCAACATGTCATTAATAAGTTGATGGCCAGTGAATGGCCGTGTTCGACATGGTCGTTTGTACATAGTGTTTGAGAATGAATAGTCATCCTCATTAAACAGCAATTCTTGTACGTCTTCCCAATAGTCTTCTTCCTCGTCTAAGAATGTCATGAGCTCGGCAACGAGTGGGGAGGAGAAATTTAGCTGGTTGATTGTCGTAGTCATTGAAAATCTACAATTCATTTCATCACACATTTTATAGGCATCGGTTGGCAGTAAAGGTAAAGCAATAAAATAACTATAGTCTTCACATAGCGTTATGTTGGAAGTAAAACTTTAGTAAGGAAAATTGTAAAAGTTTGTTTTTTTCTGGACAATTATCATTGGCATTAAAGAAAATAAAAAATGAAGTTAAAGGTACATAAAAGACAGTATTTTACTATAATGTGTCCTTTAAGTTTCAATTCTTAGATCATTACATGTAATCTATAGATAAATGTATGATATTATGCAGTAGGTTCCGAATAATCTAATTCTTAACTGTAATGACCCGACCCACTAGCAATAATAACTCGTTGGGCCCAAATCATAGCCCAAAATGCTTAAGCCCAGTTATTATTACTAGTGTCCATGTCTCATATAAACCTAATCACAATTCCATCCACATCCGATGTGGGACTATTGGGGGCGTCACAGACTCCCCCCGTTTAGGCCTGACGTCCTCGTCAGCCCAAACACACTCCCCCCGTTTAGGCCTGACGTCCTCGTCAGCCCAAACACACACACAGCAGCCCAAGATCACCAGGCGATGTGAGACTCGTCTCGCTAGTCCTGTCATCTAGACCCAGACTCAGCCGAGACTCGCAGCACACTTCCAACGAGTTATTATTGCTAGTGGGCCGGGTCGTTACATTTGGTATCAGAGCCAATAACCAGCCGGAAGTGGCTTTTATGCAATTTGGTAAAATTCCGAGGGCCTAAATGCAATTGTGACCATACTAGCTGCTTTGTACAGAGTACACATGATCTCTAAACCTTTTGTTGGAGGTCCGATGCTTTTTGTTGAGCGAGAATTGGATCCCGAACCGAAAATCGGCAAAATCGCCGGTTTAACGGCGATTCGGCGTTAATCATGCAATTCAGGAAATTGCGGGGATTATTTTGTGATGCCAGGTATTCGTGGCTGTTCCTGGTGCTGTTCTAAAGAGTCCGGTGATTTTAGTTTCTTGTTTGCAACTTCCGGTGCCAAAATGGGCTTCCCGGAAGTGTTTCGGTGGTTATGGCTTTGCCGGTGCACAGGATTACCCAGAGTCTAGGGTTAGAGCCTAAATGTCTTAAGTTAGACAATCTTGGGCAACACGTGAAGTTTCACGAGTTTTGGATATTGTTCAGCACAGATTGGGTCATAGTGGATCTATCGGCGGTTTTCCGAAAATTTCGGAACTTTCCGGGACTTCAGCGAAGTTCCCCGTCTAGCTCGTTTGCACACAGTGTGTCAGTAGGTTGGATATGTGTGAGAGTCTTTTCTGACCTGTGATTATGGTTCAGGTCCCAGCAGTCAGCCGCCATCTTGCGAGCCATTCAGCAGCCACCGTGATCATTGAGGTGGGTTTATCTTCGGTCCGGGTTTTATCAGGTTGGCCCTATGGGGTGCCGTGGTAGGTCGGACCCCTGTTTTTGGTGTAGCCAGAACTTATACTTGAGCCTTTCTAATTGTTTGATTCCAGCATTTTATATGTATAGCAATATAGTATTGCGTTTTTCAGTTCAATTCTTGCCATGATTCCAGCATTCAGTTATTACAGCTATGTTGCTTTGATATTTCAGTTGAGCTCTTTATATGCTTTCATCCTCAGCATTTAGTATTTATAGGGTTATACAGCTTGACATATACCATGTTTGTTTGGTTATCAGCCTAGTTATGTCAGCATTTCCTGTTCTATGATGCATGATAGAATAGGGGTACAGTTCTGCTTTTTAGTTTCAGTTACAGCTCAGATATTCAGCTTCTGTTATTCAGATTCAGTATATAGTATCTGTGATTGTTACTGCCTTCAGCATCCCGATAGGGATTTCTCGGCTTATTGCCGTTTGTGTGGTCTTTAGATCACGAGCTTGAGCATCAGCATTATGATCGCCACAGAGCCAGCTGTTCTTTCACGTACACTAGCGGACCGATCCCCCGCAGTGGTGTACTTTACCGGTAAAGTGGTCAGCAGTGGCGACCCGTGAGCCCAGAGGGTTATGACAGCAGATTGGTGTACAGGTGGTATTTAGCCTGAGGTCCTAGTGACCAATAGTGGCATTGATTGGGTATTTATGGTTATTCAGCATTTCCAGTTTATAGCTGTGTTTATAGCATGATCATTTCCTGCTGTTAGATTTTCAGATATGCATGATTAACCTTGTTCATGAGTACCCTGTTTTTACCTCAGCATGTTTAGCTTCTGTTCAGTATCTCTTATTCAGCTTTCAGTTATATCCTGCTTGACAGATGTATTGATTACAGCATGATTAGTTCTTGTATGTGTACCCTGTTTCCATTCCAGCATGCTTAGACTTATATCTGCATTTTGTTACTCAGCTTCAGTTCTATTCTGCTTTTACTATCTGCTTATCATTGTATCCGGTAGGTACGACTTGCTATTTCTCGGCCCGTCGTGCCCACTGGGATACATGTAGAGTGTATCTCACACCCCCTGGGTGCCTGTTTTTCAGGTCAGTCGGGTGCTGGGAGTTTGGGACGATCCAGGGAGCAGTTGCGATAGAGTTGTCCCCAGCTATTGGCCGTAGTGGCCCAGTGCTAGTATTTCCAGTTACAGTATCATGATCGTAGTTGTCTCTATATTTTTGTGTGGGAGTATTTGTGGATTATGTCATGTGTTGATGTGGATGTATTAGTCGTAGAGTTTTATATGTTGGTTTAGCTGTTGATTATTGCTCTCTGATTGTATCATTGCACTTGCTTAGCCGAGCATGTATAGGGGAGACTCTGTCCGTGTGGACAGAGGATTTTCTATGCATGTGGCGGTCTGTTCACGTCCTGAGTTTAAAGTTTGAACTCTGATTTAAAAAAAAAAAAAAAAAATTCTACCGCTGTCTTGAAACTCGGGGCGTGACAGATTAGATGGTATCAGAGCCAATAACCAGCCGGAAGTGTGTTACGAGTCTCGGCTGAGCCTGGGTCTAGATGACAAGGCTAGCGAGACGAGTCTCACATCGCCTGGTGATCTTGGGCTGCTGTGTGTGTGTTTGGGCTGACGAGGACGTCAGACCTAAACGGGGGGAGTCTGTGACGCCCCCAATAGTCCCACATCGGATGTGGATGGAATTGTGATTGGGTTTATATGAGACATGGACACTAGTAATAATAACTGGGCTTAAGCATTTTGGGCTGTGGTTTCGGCCCAACGAGTTATTATTGCTAGTGGGCTGGGTCGTTACATTAACTCTCTTGAATACCATTGCGAAAAGCTCATCTTTACATATATAAAACTGTACATGTATACTCTCTTTCAATTTTGTGTTTTAAATTAATTATAGTTTGCCAACTTTTCTTTTCATTAAATTGGTTATTTGGAAACTATTATTTCTAGGTTTCTAATTAAATACATGTTAAAATGTGGAACAATATGATATTAAATTGAAATGCTAATTTCATATTAATTTGTTCATTTTTTTTGCCCATGATGGTAACTAAATAGATGGATGAGCAAACGCTGTAAATCCCATGTATACATGTAATAATTAAAGAATTTTGTAAAGTGTATCTTCTGTTTTTGAAAACGTAAAAATACTATTTTTTCTATACATATATATACAATTCAAAAGAAGGAAGCAACTTATAAATTCCATAAAAACAACAAATAGGCAAAATTTTGCAAGGTGTCTTCTCATTAAGTTGGGTTTTTTTAGCTGAAGATCCTTCGTCGAATATAAAGTGCCCGAAAATTTTAGAATTCAAGATTAAACTGTAAACCGTATAGAAAATATATAGGTAAAGGCAAGGGAGAATCATCTCTTTAGGGAAAGAAGCAAAATAACTTTGCGAACTCTAAACTAAAACATGTAAAGTTAAACATTAAGCCATCATCAAGATAACGCATGACCTACCGTTGGAGATTCTCTGTTAAATATAAAGTCTTAAAAAGTCTTAGAACGCAAGATTAATTAGTAAATGCAAGTATTAACTATCAAGAAATCCCAATTTTAAATTAGAAATAACCAATATAATTAAAACCAAAACTTCATAAATAACATGTAGATCAAAGTAAATTGTAACCATCTCTTTAGGGAAAGAAGAGAAAGACCTTCTTAAAACCTAAATTATAACATATAAAGTTAAACACTAATCTATCATAACGATGATTAACACAATAAACCGTTGAAGATTGTAGGCTAGATGTAAAATAGGCAAACGTTTTTGAATTTAAGATTAATAGTTAGATGAAAGAATCAACTGTCACAAATTCCAAATGTCAAGTTAGGAACAATCAACTTTATTAAAGCCGTACACTCTAGAGAAAACATATAGGCAAAGGCAAGCAGCAACCAATTTTTAAGAAAGTAAGGGAAATAACATTCTTCACATGCATGAACCGAAGGTAGACACTCTTGGATCTACTCACTACTTAAGGAATGTAATCTAATTATCTCTCAATTTTGTAAGTTTATTCTTCTAACCATGCTCTACTTGAACTCCAGCTTTTAATTATTCGGAGTTTTGCAAAGTGTCCTCCAGCTGGGTTTTTTTAGTTGGAGATTCTTGGTGAAATATAAAGTGCAATCAAATTTTAGAATTCACAATTAAACCGTAAACCTCGTAGAGAATATGTAGGTAAAGGCAAGGAACAATGATCTCTTTAGGAAAAGAGGGAAAATAATTTTGTGAACTCTAAATTAAAACATGTAAAGCTAAACATTAAGCTAGCATCTAGATAATGCACAACCTACCGTTGGAACTTCTAAGTTAAATGTAAAGTGTCCAAAAGTCTTAGAACTCTGATTAATTAGTAAATGCAAGAGCCAACTATCACAAATTCCCAAATTTTAAATTAGACATAACCAATCTAATTAAAACAAAAAACTTCGTAAATAACATGTAGGTGAAGGTATAACACAATCATATTTTTAAGAAAAGAAGGGAAAGAACTTCCTAAAATCTAAATTCTAACATGTAAAGTTAAACACTATGTTACCATAACGATGATTACCACAACAAACCATTGTAAATTACAGGGTAAATATAAAGTGGCTAATCGTTTTTGAATCCAAGATTAATAAGTAGATGCAAGAACCAAACATGGAAACTTCCAAATGTCAAGTTAGCAACAATTAACAACAAAACCTTAAACTTAATAGAGGACATGTAGGTAAAGGTGAGCGACATCCAATTTTAAAGAAAATAAAGTAAATAACTTTGCAGACCCTAAACTAAAACATGTAAAGTAAAACATTAACTTACCATTAAGGTAATTAACACAACGTTGGAGATTCAGACGCTGAACTAAAACATGTAAAGTTAAACACTAATCTAATATTAAGGTAACTAACACAACGATGGAGATTTGCAAAGTAAGTAAAACATATAAATCCAAACAATGACCTATCATGAAGATGATTAGCACCAAAAACCATTGGAGAGTTGGACGCCATTATTGTTAACTTGTTAATTACATAAATGTTAAGATGTTAAACAACATAATATTAAATTGAGTTTTTTAATACTGTTTTCTTCATAAATAACATGTAGGTACAATTAAAATGCAACCATCTTTTTACAAAAAGAAAAGACACAACTTTCTAAAACCTAAATTAAAACATCTGAGGTTAAACAATTACCTGTCACCACAATGGCCAACACAACAAACCGCTGAAGATTCTCAGCTAACTATAAAGTATACAAAAGTTTTAGAATCCAAGGTTGATAGGCAAAAGTAACACCAAACTATTGAAAATTTCCCAATTCCAAATTAATAACAACTAACTTAATTAAAATCATACACTTCATAGAGAACACGTACGTAAACACAGGGGGCAACTATTTTTTTAGGAAAAGAGGAAAATTAACATTGTGAAGCCTAAATTAAGAGACAACCAAATTTTATAGAGAAAAATTGTAAGGATGTATGTTTTTTTCTCATCTCATTCCGTAATTTTGTGAAAGGAACATATTCCTATTCCAAATTAATATCAATTTAATATTTAGGGACATCACAATATATACCAATTTTAAATTCAAAAATGTTTGTGTAGAACAAAATTGTATAAACTTAAAAACACATTTTTACCTATTTTTCTTAACATGTCCTCGTGTGCACCTTTATATCTATTAACACAAACGAATTCCTCAAATTCCAATACCCTTCTCAAAACTCACCTATATCAAGCAGACTCATATCGAGAATACGTTCGTTGAACACATTAAATGAGCGTACAAAACTAATTTCTCAAATCATGGTGTCCTCCTCAAATTCACCTAACCCGATACGAACATGTGGAATAATACGATTTTAAGTTTACCTTTCTAACTTGAACCTGTGGAATCTTCGCATACATAAACTTAAGGTAACCGTCTCCGAAGCTTAGACTCCATTTTGACGTACATAAACTTAAGATAAATACCTTTGAAACTTGTTACAAATTAAGAAATCTAACATCATTATCTCTTGAATTTTGTAAGTCTATTTTTATGCAACTTTTGGAGTTTGTAGTTTAAAACAGAGGCATTTATATATTTTCTCCAATCATTAACTGAACACCCAAGGCCATAAAAAATTGATGTTCTTTTGTACGTATCATCACAGCCCGAAACAAAGAAAGGAAAAACACAACAATAAAAGAAAAGCGTAAATTAATGAGAACAAAAGCGTGAATTAAGTTAAAATGTAGAGCAATATGATATTAACTGAAATGATAGCTCGACCGTCTATTTCTGATTTTTCATGATACTAATTAAATAGATGCCAACATGTAAAACAATATAATATTCAGTTTAGTTTTATAAATTAACCATTGGGAGTTCATCTTCACATACATAAACTTAAAATAACCACCTTCGAAACTTAGAGTTCATCTTGACATATATAAACTTAAAGTAAGCACCCTCGACACTCATTCCAATTTAAGAAATTCAATCTCGTCCATAATTAATATGGAATTTGAAATTAAAATATTAATTGCATGGGCATAATAGTAGGTTTAAGTATGCATATGACAGATAATAACTGCTATGTACTATGGATCTGAATGAAGTAGACACTTAACACTGTTTTAGTTCACCAATGGCAGGCACCGACCTTCAACAGAGAAGGAGACCGAGAGTAGGACATTGTGATTACCAAACGCAACACCGACCCTAATCTACCTACTATAAGCCAAAGAAATACGGGCTACAACATAGAGAGAAGCAGAAGGTTTCCTACAAAATAGGCTAGCCAATATCTACAATACGGAGGAAAGTAGAAGATTGCCTACAAAGCAGGCCATCCAATATCCAATTGTCATCGATCTACAGTTTAAAATCCCAGTGTACTAAAGCCAACATATGTAAGTTGAAAACCTGATTAAAACACTAAATCACTCATAAACATTACACAATATGACCAGCGAATTTCCAGCTTTTAAAGGAATGGATGATTAAAGAACCAACAGAGCTACAGTAGAGAGCAGGAAAGTGTAGGGTGCACGTGGGAAAATTCGCCCAGAACAGTAGACAACGTCGAATGTTACCAACCACATGCAAGAAACATCAAGTTATCATAACGGAAGGTCACAAAATAGCTATGAATTTCCCAAAGCTGAAGTTTACAACTGTAATATTAGAGTAAAGAACTAATACCCTCACAAAATATTTGAGATTCCTGGTTTTGCAAAGGAAGCACAAACTACTCAAGTGAACTTACATTTTCAAAAAGGCACCTATAGTATAGTACCGACAATCCAGTCCGATCGAATAAAATTGTAGTTCATTCCAAGTTCATGCCGACATGTCAACACTGAATCACAATTTTAAAAAATATACTTCACCACTAATTCACCATACTCAACATGCATGTAAGAGAAAATTAAGGAAAGAGTAAAAAAAAAAAAAGAAAGAACTAAAAGTTGCATTTTCTATGAAGGAGTAGTAGTGTTTCTCAAGTAAGGCACAAACTGATATTGGCTAAATCAACAGATAAGAGCACAAACTACTCAAGCAGGCGGATTCACATTCTCAAAAAAGGCACCTATAGTATAGTACCGACAATCACGTTTGATCGAATAAAATTGTAGTTCATTCCAAGTTCATGCGTATATGTCAACACTGAATCACAATTTCCAAAAATATATTTCAGCACCGATTCATCATACTCAACATGCATGTAAGAAAAGATTAAGAAAAAATTAAAAAGGACAAAGTCCTAAAGCACTATGGTTTAAATTCATTAATGTGAGGGCTTGTAATTCGTCACTTTGTATAACCCGAGCACGTAAAAAAAGAAGGAATACTTAGGAGGAGTCTGTAAATCAAGTAGAGGGTGGAAGGAACATTTTAGACCGTAGTACATGAAAGAATGTAAAGCATAAATTAGAACCCTAATACATTAAAGAATTTAAACCATACCTGCCTACATAATATCTCCCATCTTATCCTTTTTTTTTTTCAAGTCCTTAAGTTATTCAAAGCGAGAAATTAGAAGCTCGTACATCAAAGAGTTGAAACCACAATGGTTTAACGCTTGAAGTCATTCATTATATGATCTAATTAATCGGTACTGCATAGGTCGATTGCTTCCTATTCAATATTGCAAAAATTGGACAGATTCTTGCTCCAATCGTTTAGGATTTAGGATTGTGTGTCGCTAACTCCTCTCTCACCAATATTCATAATGACTGTTCTCTTCTCTTACATATGCTGTTGATGTTACCCCCTTTACGTAATTAATTGCAGATGATTGTTAGTGTTATTAAGATGGATTTCGTGGGGAATTGATTATGCTTCTAAATTCACATGATTACCTGCATATTTTCCTGTGCCCAAAAAAAAAAGAAATAGCTGTTCATTAACTGCCATTATCTTGAGTGATTTGGTGTTTTGGTCAAATTTTGAATTTATGTATGGTATTCTTCTTTACTCGTGGTAAGGCACTTTGGGTAAAACAATTTTTCCCCTATTTTTTTCCTTCTACTAACTGTTCTCTTCTCTTACATGTTTTGTTGGTGTTATCACTTTGATGCTGCTACTGCCGCACTACGGAAAAAAAGGAACCGAGAGGACAACCTATCTAACTAGGGTGATTGGAGGTTAGTGCAACGTGACTTAGTCGGTGCTTACCTACTGTGTTCTAGGTGAGGTATGCTCTATTGACCTACTTACTTTCTTTTGCCTAACTTCGTGTGTTTTAAACTTACAATTCTCCGCATACATGTGTATATATTTTTAAACGGGAAATTCTATAGTACTTAGGATTGTTTATGCAACGGCTTCATACGACTTAGAATTTAAAACTCCTTTCTATATTTACTCTGTACTCATTTCTTTGATTAGTTATGTTTTGTTACTTATTTTTGCACTCTTTCGCTTACAGCTCTGCATTTTCGCTTATAATTCTGCATATGCACATGTTTTCCAAATTGTTTATTTCTATAGTTGCTTATTAGAGGGTTTGGGTTGTATCTTAAATTTATTTAAGATTTTTGTACCTAACTTTATTAAGTTTGATATGTAGTATAGCTCATGGAAACAAGTTTTAGAAATTGGATGTTAGATTTAGTGTTTAACAGTTTATACATTTCAATGATAATTCTCCTCTCTAGATGTGTGAGCATGTGAAAAATCAAACTCCTTTTGCAAGTGTACTTTCTATAGTTGCTTATTAGACGGTTTGGGTTGCATTGTAAATTTATTTAAGGTATTTGTACTTAACTTTCCTAAGCTTGATATATACTGTAGTCCATAGGAACATGTTTCAGAAATTGGATCTTAGATTCATTGCTCAACAGTTTGTACATTTCAATGATAATTCCCCACTCTAGCTATGTAAGCATGTGAAAAATCAACCTCCTTTTGCAAGTGTACTTTCCTGCTGCTTGAACGTGTGATGTTGCCTTAATTACTCCATGAATTGAGGCATATCAATATTATGACTTGAAAGTTACTTATTCAGTACACCTTCAAAGTCCTTTTGCAAGTGCACTTTCTATAGTCACTTATTAGAGGGTTTGGGTTGCGTTATAAATTTATTTAAGATATCTGTATTTAACTTTACTAAGTTTGATATGTAGTGTAGCTGGCATATCAATCTTATGACTTGAAAGTTACTTATTCAGTATGCCTTCAAAGTCCTTTCGCAAGTGCAATTCCCTACTCTAGATATGTAAGCATGTGAAAAATCAAACTCCTTTTGCAGGTGTACTTTCCTGCTGCTTGAATCTGTGATGTACCCTTAATTACTTCATGGATTGAGGCATTCAATCTTATGATTTGAAAGTTAGTTATTCAATATGTCTTTTGGTTCGTGGTGTTTTTCAGAGCACACTATTTAATCCACTGGTGTGCTTAGAGAGGCACTTTTACCTTTTGATTAAAAATAGCCTATTTCGAAATAAATTATACAAATAGACTATATCATATATTGTATACTCCATTTGGTGTGCAAGTTTTTAAAGCGAAATGCTTAAAAATGTGAATGCATATGGTGCTAGACAAGCCAAAATCCCGAAATAATACTTTCTTAAATCCTTCGTCAAATGATTCTGATTATGATATTCTGATTTTGATTCTGATTTTGTTCATCACCACGTCCTATATTATTACAGTCCTTTTCTCTCTCATGAATTACAATAACAGTAATATTATTATTGAAATAGATATATTGTTAGTGAGTGCTTAATTAAAGAATACATTAAACATATACAAATTGCGTTGGCCATATAAGAATCAGTGCTTACACTGGTAGTGGAGATGCATGATATCCAAATTAATTAAAGCCTTGCTTTTCGCAGTATATGATATATATCTAGATTGATGCTTGATATCAATAGAGATTATAAATCCTGAGCTCCTTTTGTGCTCCTTATAACTTCTCAACACTTTGTCTCTTCAGGCAAAAACATTTCCTACTTAAGACCAACACTGTGTGAACAAACAATGATATATTTTACTTATATATGCCTTAAAAGTCCTTTTTGCAAGTGCACTTTCTATAGTTACTTATTAGATAGTTTGGGTTGCGTTATAAATTTATTTAAGATATTTGTATTTAACTTTATTAAGCTTGATATATAGTGTAACTCATGGAAACAAGTTTTAGAAATTCGATCTTTGACTCATTGCTTAACAGTTTGTACATTTCAATGATAATTTTCCATTCTAGATATGTGAGCATGTGAAAAAATTAAACTCCTTTTGCAAGTTTACTTTCCTGCCGCTTGAATTTGTGATGTACCCTTAATTGCTTCATGGATTGAGGCATATCAATCTCATGACTTGAAAGTTACTTATTCAGTATGTCTTTTGATTCGCGCTGTTTTCCAGGGTACTAGGCTACTAATTTTATTGAAAAGTAAGGACCCAACATAGGAATTTCCTTGAATATAAGCAGTTTCTTTAGTAAGCTAATTTGGTGTTTCAGCAATGGGCTCATTTAGGATTCCGTGTAAGTTTTAGAAAGTGATTTCCAATTTAAAAATAAATTTAAGGTGAATAGATCTGATTCTCACTTTTAGAATTTGTTTTCTACTTTTTGCGATCCAAAATCAAAAGAGTTAAAACCTACTTCTTAAATTTTAAATTTCGAATATTTGAAGTTTTATTTTACATTTTAAATATTTGCGATTTTATTCTAAATTTGTAGATTTAAATTTTACATTTTTTAGTTGTACACAAAAAATAAATTCGATATTTTATTACGTATCTTTATACCATTTGTTAGGGTGTACAGATTAAAAAAAAAAAAAAAAAAAAAAAAAAAAAAAAAAAAAAAAAAAAAGGGAGAACCTTCTCTCCGTGTTTTTTTTTTTTTTTTGTGAGAGGGAGAGAGAAAGGTAGCATGCAACCTTCTCTCCGTGTTATTTCGGTTTTTAGTATGTATAAATGAAACATGGAGTCGAAAGGAAACCATATGTATTTTCGTGAATACTTGAAGATAACTAAATATGTATATGTTCCATGTATTTATTCTCTATGTTTTTTTTTACTGCACTTTTCCTGTTCCTTATTCTCTGCTTTGTTTCGTTTCTCTTCTTTTTCTCTGATCGATTCCCCGTAGAAGGTGGCCACTGCTACGTGAAGATGCCATCGGAGCCGCCATCACCGGGCGCCGCTGCGGCGGCGGAGGCGGTGAGGATCTTCGACGAGCTCCCGAAGGTTACCATTGTCGCAGTGTCGTGGCCCGAGGCGAGCGATATCACGCCCATGCTCCTCTCAAACACCATCGAGTTCAAGTGCAAGCAGGTGGTGCTCTCATTCTTTTCGCCCTACTACATTCTTAATCTTTACTTCGATTTTGTTGTTTTGAAATTGGGATTTTATGATTTAGGTTTTCTAATTTGGTGGGCAGTTTCAATTTCGGAGGTGATTTGGAAGCGGGGAATTGGAATTAGTATAGAATATATGATACGATAACATTATCTAGAAAGCCTTCAGGAACTACATGGGATCGTTTTGAATGACATTAGTTCCTGCACACAAAAAGTCTACTTAAGATGCAGTATGACAAAGATCTGGCACCATCTTTGACAACATGTAAAGAAAACAAATTGAATCGACGATTTTGAGATCGACAAGTTATTTTTGACTCTTATAATTCTGTATTTGTTGGTAACCCTTTGCAGAATTTGACGTTTAACTTATAGGTTTCCCAACATTCAAACATTTGAACTCTTTTCCTTGGTTCTTTTTTTGTTGTCATTTTTGCTAGCTTTAGAAAATACTTGACCTGCCCCTACTGTACCTAAGATGTACTCTCCCCGCTACAATTTTAGGGGCATAAAAGTTAATTAATTAATTATCTTACATGTAGGTAACATTGCCCACTTACAAAATAGGCCAACTATATTCTCCTTTCAGTTCTTTGGTCACCTGGTATAGTTCAATCGATGCGATAAGAATTTAGGACTCTGCCTGATATAATGCTATCCAAAACATTGATATGACAAAAAATGATTTAAAAATATATTTAATAGTCGATATTAATGTAAGTTGTTAAATTCTTATCGAATATGTCTTTCCGAGTATAGGCGCATATTATGGTCGATTATGTGTTGATCCATGCGCACAACTTATAATTAATCCTAAATTAAGCATACTATTTTTAATAATATAAAGGATTATGCAGCATTTTTTCAAATTCTGCTTGCTAGGAAAAGTTGAACCCCTTTAGTACTGTTATAATAAGGTTTTCCCAATAGATTAATTTCATCATGTAGTACTATCTTGAAGATCAAGAATAATGCTATAATATTATACATAAGACCCTACTTATATAATGCACATATGTGAACTAAAACAATGTTAAGTGTCTACTTCATTGAGATCCACAGTACATAGCAGTTATTATCTGCCATATGCATACTTAAAACTACTATTATGCCCATGCAATTAATATTTTAATTTCGAATTCCATATTATTTATGGAGGAGGTTGATAACTAAGCTCAATTTAATAAAGTAATGAGCAGGTAGAGTGTCTTTTTCTATCATCACATTAAGTTTTCCTGCTCTTATTTTGTCAAAGTAAATGTGGCATTAACCAGCTTCTAATTTGTGGCTCAGGCACTTTAGTTATGAGAGTACAACTTAATTTATCTAACTTTATTCCATAACCTTTAAATTAACTTAAGAAACTTGAGAGAGAGAGAGAGAGACCCTCCATGTGGTGCCTTGGATGCCTAAACTAGGGATCCTTATAGGTTTCCTAACAATAAGCTATTCTATATCTAGGCTGGAATACCATATTTCCTGGGATATCCAATTTCATGAACTTGACTGCTTTTATTTTTGTCTTAAATTAAACTCTATATATGTCGACAAGTTTTGCTTTTGTGATTTTTTGATACAACTCTAAAAGGCATGCATACTAATTTCTTTGATTTAAGTAATACAATCTGTGGCTATAAAAGTTCTAAAATAAGTTTTAGAACTTTTTGGATCTTAGTTTGGTCGGACTAAAAGGTCTTATAAGCACATATTTTATTCTTAGTTTGTCCTTTGAATCTTAGTTCAGAATCCTAAAAGGACATTCTAGGACCTTTAATTACTTTTATAAAATTGAGTTAACCTTCTAATAAGAACCCCCACTTGCATCTCAATATTTTTTAATTACTCTGCCTCCTTTCCTATTATTTTTTTTGGGACTCTATCACTCTTACTTTTACCTTATTATTTTCCAGTTATCATTCTTCCCAGTTCTTTCTTCTTTGCATTTTTTATCACCTCCTTTTGGGCCATGTTGATTGGCAAAAGAAAAGAAGTTTTTGTTTACTTTACCACAAGCCATTTCCTATTATCAAAATATTTGAACAAACTACAATGCAAACAACCATTTGCCACTGATTGTAACAATATATTCTTCAAAGTTGCAGTCAATCCTTCCATATATTGATGGCTATAAAAAAAAAAAAAAAGAAGGATTTGAAAATACGGTGCTCTATTTTATACTCAATGGTTCGCCCTTATATGTAAATTTGGATGGCCTGCACTACATGCAATCATATGGAACTGTTTGAACCTCCGGCTTATATATGCCTACTAAAATTTGGTATAAATTTGTCTTGATCTCAGCCTTCGAGTTTATCATTAACTTATTATTTAGTTTATACTGTTATAGAATATAAATTCCCAGTATGTACGGAGCGCCCCCAGGCGTTTTGTGGTGAGTTGGCGTCCTCTCCGCATTGTGCTCTCTGCATTAGCTGTGCCCACATGGGTTTGTCTTCTTCTCTCTCCTCTTTCCTCTCTTCTCATCTTTGGCCCGAGTCTCCTTTCTCTCTCTCGCTGCCTCTCCTTCTACAGATGGCCTTCTCCCCTAGGCCATTTTCTCATCTCCTCTCTCTAATCTCCCGATCGCCATTCGGAGCTCCGTCGACTTCACCATCGTCGTCGCACCGATCGCCATCCGGAGTCATGCTCACCAACACCGTCACCTCCGTCGACTTCGGAATTGGTCGGATCCGTGGGAATTTGGGGAATTTGGGTTAATTACAGGGGAATAAAGAGTCGGGAGTAGAGGGGATTGTGGTGGAAGAAGAAGAAAGGAATTTGGTTGGTTCTTGGTGTTGGAGAGGTGGTGGATAGGGTTCGGATTAGGGTTAGGGTGCGGAGAGGTAGAGATGGGGTTGATCTCGGGGATAGTGATGGGGACGTTGGTGGGAATCGCTCTCATGGCAGGGTGGAGCCGCATGATGAGGCATCGGAGCACCAAACGCGTCGCGAAGGTGTGTGTTCGATTTCTTTGATTATCTGTTAATTTGTTCTTTAACCCATTTCAAAACCATCTAAAACGTAAACAAAAAAAAGATCAAAAAGCCCAAAATGAGAAAAAAAAAAAAAAAAAAAAAAAAAAAAAAAAAAAAAAAAAAAAACCAACCAAACCGCGAAGAATCCAGAAGAAATTGTTGCTTGCAATAAAGTATGCTCAGTTCTTGAGAAGAAAACTATAGTTACTTACAATATGTTTATTTATGAAATATATTGTCTTAATCTTGGAAATGAATACAAATCACTACTTTAAAGCTTCAAGTTATTCAAAGGCACATGCTATAATCCGTGAGTTTGAGAAACTGATTTGACCCTTATAAAAGCATGTAAAGCAGAAATTAGAATCGTAATACATTAACGAATTTAAACTATACCTGCTAAGATCATAATACCTCCTATTTAAATAGTATATTGTCAATTCAAGTAGACCATCAAGTAGACTTCTTAATATTTAAACTATACCTGCCAAGATCATAATACCTCCTATTTAAATAGTAGATTGTCAATTCAAGTAGACCATCAAGTAGACTTCCTAATATTTAAACTATACCTGCTAAGATCATAATACCTCCTATTTAAATAGTAGATTGTCAATTCAAGTAGATTGTCAATTCAAGTAGACTTCTTAATATTTATCCCAAGGGTACCTCTTACCTTTACATGTATGTGCGTATGAACTTTATACCTTTAATTCGGAACTGTAAGAATTTGAATTTTTGAAAATAAATAAATAAACAATATTGATTTAAGCCAAGTTGAATTTGGATCATGAAAATCACAAGTAGGCTAAGTGCCCTTTTTCTGCAGTGTAAATGGCACAGTTAGTGGGCCAAAAATAGCACTTTTCAATCCGAGCCTGATCTCGAAGATCCGAGATCACGAGTGCGACCGTCATGACGAACTGAGTGAAAATCATATTAAGCTTGTTCAGATCTGACGGTCGGATCTTCCAGAAATCAGCGTTGAAGCCGGCGGGACCCGCGACTTAAGTCGCGGGTACAAGTGAACAGTAAACCCTATTTCTCGAGCCCTCTCGCGCCAACGTTGAGCCAATTCACTGTCCGGAAGCCGAACATAGCGCTTCAAATAGTGGATTTTAACGGTTTCGACGTTCTGAACGCAATGGCGCAGTCGAAAATTCTGTTTGATGACTCTGGAATCTCGAAAAGCGCAAAAACTGTAAAATTACACAGTATTTTATGGACCGAAAATTTATCCGGTCACTGTTTCGAAAAACAAAGATCACTACTTGATAGGATTCGTCGTGCCGGACGTCCTGGCGAAGTCCGTTTTTCAATCTGACGCTCGGATCCCCTCGAAAAGTGTAAAATGCATCAAAAAATGCGAATTTTGCATGTATAACCCTAGATTTGTTGCTTCGATTTGCGTGCTATTGCTTGTGGAGGGACCTAAGTGAGAGGGAAGTGTACAGTGATGGACTGGACAGCAAATACCAAAGGATGGAGGGCTGCATTGCAATAGTCCCATACATGCATTCGAATTCAAGTTTGAATTCTAGATATTTTGCTCTTTAAACACCGCAGCCCCAGCCCCTTTAGCGCAGGCCCCTCAACGACTCCCTCTCCTCTCTGCACACTCTTCCCGGATCTCCCTGCACCGGCCGCCGCCTCCACGTCGCCGGAGAAGATCAAGGCACCTCCTAAACTCGGGTGGCACGGAGAGAGGACACTCGGGGAGAGCCTTTGATCATCAAAACCTAGTCTGGTGAGTCCTTCGTGAAGCCGCATCCGTGCCCGAGTGGTCCTGGCCCCGACCGCCGCCGTGCGCCGCCGCGGGAGAAACTTCTCTCCTACAGTTTTCCGGCCAAGGTGAGTTCTTGGGACTTTCGATTTTATTTTGGCTCTTGGGCACGACCGCAGGGTTCCTGACATTGAGACGGCCCTCCGGTGGCAGGCCGACCCATCGCCGTCGTTCCGATCTCCGGCGGGGGACCACTATCGCCGGACTATCGTTTTTGACCGATCTTCGGCGGCCGCCGCGATCCGACCGTCGAGCTTAGGATTGGGACCGTTGAATCGGTCCTTCGCGACGTCTGCAGCATCCCAGCAAAGCCCTAGCATCATCGGCTGTGGATCGGAACGAATCAGAGCTGCCCTAGAACGGCCATTTTCTTCACAAAGTCCGATCACCGCCGTCCGGCGCCGCCGCGGCCTTCCAGCACCGGCCAACCCTGCACCGAGCCTCACGACATCGGGACAGACCTTCTGGTCCAGGTCGCACCGGCCCGGAGTTCCCCGGCCGGAATCCGCCATTGGAGCTCCTCCGAAGCTTCCCCGAGCTTCGCCGCCGCGGCTTGCCGACGATCCCCGGCACCGGAAAAGCACTCAAGTAGGCTCCCGTGATCCCATAGAGTCCCCCCATCAAGTTGCATGGCCCTCTTAACGTTAGGTTTTCGCTATGCAGAGTTGCACCCGAAACTACACACGAGCCGGACTCCGGCCAACTCCGGCGCTCCGGGGCTCCGGCCAACCTCCAGGTAAGACCTGTGGATCCCTCTGATGCTTCCTATCATTTTAGTTTTGGGCCAGAACCCCTCTGTTGCTGGGACTTAAAGGTTGCACCCGAATTGTAGGTTTCGGGCTCACCCCCGGCCGCCGCCGCCTCCGGCCGCCGCCGGCCGACCCGGATTTCACCTGAGACCTCCTGGGACCCTCTTCCACCTGGTGCTCACCTTTGTTGGGGCTTGGCAGCAAGATTTTTCAAAAAGACCCAAACCCGAGACCTTGGCTTGGAGCACCACCTTGCTCCGGCGACTCTCCGGCCGGCCTCCGACGCGCCCAAGGTGAGCACACCACTCCTCTGTCATTACTGAATGCCATGCTCTAGTTAAATATGGATTAGATCAAATGCATGTTAAGTTTTAGCAAAACTGTAAAATGGACCTAAGAACACTATGGGCCAACTTTGCCCTCGGGATCCGTGTCGATCAAATTCTGTGAGCACGAGCTCCGTTTCGACATAATGGACGCGCTGGAAATTACGGCGTCGTCATTGGACCCCCGGATTTCAAGAACGAGCTAAAACTGTCAAATAATATAATGTTATTATGCAATTGTCAATATGTTATGGACCAACCTGCAAATGTAACCCATGGGCTACCCTTAGACAGTAATTATACAACTACTGGACATTCTATTAGGATTCCGTAGGTCCCCGTTAACCGAGAATCGGATTTTGATCGATAATCGGCCGATTTGACCCGTTTAAACCTTCCGTTATTGTAACGTCGTCGGGAAAGGGGTAGTGTGAGTCTATTACTGATCATATCTCTTTATACAGGGCCCAGTTGTTCAGCACCAGCCTCCCAATAGCTGCGCGGGAGTTCGAGGATCTGCCGTCATCCAGGTGGGTTATCTTCGAACCGGGCCTCAGCTTTTAGGCCCTCTGGTTGCTTTAGTCCAGTCGGACCCCTGTTCTTGATTTTCCTACTGATTATATGACCTATCTCGACACATCATGATTCCCTCGTTTGACATCGACTCGATTAAACTTATACATGTGATTGTTGTTCACGATCAGCCGATTATTATCTACATGATCCCTGATTATTCCTTACTGATCCTGATTGATTGATATATAGATTTGCATGATTAGATGACACCTGTTGATTACTGCCATTGAGATACTTCTTGATATACGTCGATATGCATGATTGATTAATCCTGATTGATAGATACTATTCGATATGCATGATCGTTTGATTCCGATGGATAGATATAGACAGATGATTCCCTGTTGGGATTTCGGCGTGTGCCAACTACTCGGTCACTAGACCGTGAGATTGATCATTATGACTTACTATACACTGCTGTACTTCACGAACCTGGCCGGGGTCGCTCCCCGTGGAGCTGGTTCTTTACCGGTAAAGTGGTCTGGTGATAGACCCGTGAGCCCCCAGTTAGGCACCCGTGGGGTGCGGGGTATGTCAGCCGCGAGCCCCTTTTGCATTGAGACTGCTTGGCATCTATGAAATGCAGGGTTATTGCCTGAGGTCCTATGAGACCAATAGTGGCGCATGATTGGGTACTTGGGTTTCTACCTTTGACGCATTACTTTTACTTGTACTGCTGCTCAGTCATTTCCAGCACTATTATCTGTAGACATGCTTGTATCACTTGTAGTTCTTTATACATGATCCTTGTAGTTGACTTTTGATTTCCAGCATGCATGCTCTACAGTTTTCATGATTGTTTATTTCTGACATACCCTGATTGTTCAGCATCCTTACCTGCCGTCTTTATTCTGATTATTAGTAGACATTTATGCTCCCAGCTTTTCCTATAGATCTTTACTATCCGCAGATTTTAGTACCCAGTAGGTACGATTAGCTGATCCTCGGCTCGTCGTGCCCACTGGGATACATGTACAGTGTATCTCACACCCCCTGGGTGACCATTTTCCAGGTCCGTCGGGTGGGGAGATAGCGGGACGATCCAGTGAGCCGATTACGATAGAGCTGTCCCCATGATCGTAGATATTGAGCCCTGATGATCTATGCAGACTTTTATTTTCCGCATTTTATTCCAGTTCTATTTGATTTAGACTTAGACATTTAAAATATTGATGTAATAACTGATTTTGAATTATTCCTGCTGACTAGATTAGTAGTTGTACTGAGATATCTGTTGCTGATTACTAGCCTAGCCATGCATATATAGGGAAGCCTCTGTTCGCGGAATAGAGGGTTTCCTATATGTGTGGCGGTCTGTTACGCCTGTTTTGCAAACTCTGATTTAAAAAAAAAAAAAAAAAAAAAAAAAAAAAAAAAATTAGACCGGATTTTTAAAACTCGGGGCGTGACAGGAACCCAAGGTTATCTCTTGCATCTACATTCATGCTCTCCTAAATTGTGCCTTTCGAGATTGAGTTTGAACTTTATACTTGTCTTTACATGCATGTTCTTGGTGAACTTCATGCCGTTAATTAACTTAAGTTTTTTCAAACCGGGCCTTTCAACCTCTTTCATTAAGTTGAGTTTTCTAAGTTGCGACTTTCGTGCTTTAAGCATGCACCGGAATAAAAGAAGTAATTATTTTTGAGGACCTCTCATAAAGTTGAGTTTTGTAATCTGTGAGTTTCAAAGAGGGAAATATATTTAGAATATAACAGTAATACGTAAATGCAAGAGGCAATTATCAAGAACTGGTAATTTGTAAGGTTCTCAATAGATAGGTAAGTAAAAATTTAACTACGGACAAATAACATTAGCATGAATTAAAAGTCTCTAAAATAATTCAAACAAATCAAATTTGGAGTAAAAGTAAAGAGTGACTGCATATGTAGCACATACACACATACATGTAAAGGTAAGAGGTGCCCTTGGGATAAATATTAAATAGTAGATTGTCAATTAAAGGTATAATATTCAGTTTAGCTTTCTAACTTGAGTCTTTGGACTTCATTTTCACATACATAACCTTAAGATAACCATCTTCGAAGATTAGAGTTCATCTTCACATACATAATTTGTTACAATTTAAGAAATCCAACTTAATTATCTCTTGGATTTTATAAGTCCATGTTTCTAAACTACTCCTTTTGGAACTTGTCTTTACATCCATGGCCCACCAAAGCCCAACTTTTACATAATTGGAGTTTTGCAAGTTGTCCTTTCACTAACTTGTTTTTTGTTTTTAAAGATTAATTTATATATTTTCTCCAATCATTAACTGAACACCCAAGGCCGTCTAAAATTGATGTTCTTTTGTATGTATCATCATAGCCCAAAACAAAAAAAGAAAAACACACAATAACAAAACAAATGTGTAAATTAATTAGAAAGGAGTGTGAATTAAGTAAACAAAATATGTAAATTAATTAGTGCCAAAACATGAATACTCAAGAAGAACTTAAGTTAAGGATAACCCAAGATAACAACCTTTGAAGTTTGGCACGACTTAAAAAACGTAAGTTAATAACCTCGAAATCCCAACCCAATAAAAATCATACATTCCAAAGTTGGCATGAAGAGAAGTATAGGAATCATCATTGCTAATGAAAATATTTGAAAACCTAACACAATCAAAGTCATACAATTTAAAATGGATGAAAACGGCAAGGACTGCACAACCACCAATATTTAAGAATCCAAACCAAACTTGTTTTTTTTGCCACAAAAATGTTTGAAAAGTTTGAAACATCATTCCAACCGTTAGGCTTGATGTCAATATTACTGAAGTACGTAGCTAATTATAATAAATGAGAATTTTATATTTCCAAATTATTTCCTGAATCATCACCGTGCAAACAACAATTGGTTCCCAAAGGGTGCTAGCGAATAATTGGTTTTTTATGTCACCACAATTGAAATACAATATTCAGTTTAGCTTTCTAACATGAGTCTTTGGACTTCATCTTCACATACATAAACTTAAGATAACCATCTTCGAAGTTTAGAGTTCATCTCCACATACATAATTTGCTATAATTTAAGAAATCCAACCTAACTATCTCTTGGATTTTATAAGTCCGTGTTTCTAAACTACTCCTTTTGGAACCTGTCTTTACATCCATGGCCCACTTAAGTCCAACTTTTAAATAATTGGAGCTTTGCAAGTTGTCCTTCCACTAACTTGTTTTTTTTCGAAAGATTAATATAATATTTCGTGCTCATTAATATATATGTTCCCCTCAAAGCCAATACTTGTAGTTAACTTCATGTTAATTTCAAGCTACAACCTAGGGAACCCAAGATAACAACCTTTGGAGCTTGGCACAACAAAAAGCATTTAAGCCAACAACCTCGAAATCCCAACTCAATCAAAGTCGTATATTTCAAAGTTAGCATGTAGAGAAGTATAGGAATCATCATTTCTAATGGAAATATTTGCAAACCCAACTCAATTAAAGTCATACATTTCAAATTTGATGAACACGGCCCAAAACAAAAAAGGAAAACACACAACAACAAAAGAAATGTGTAAATTTATTAGAAAGGAGTGTGAATTAAGTAAACAAAATATGTAAATTAATTAACGCCAAAACATGAATATTCAAGAAAAACTTAAGTTAAGGGTAACCCAAGGTAACAACCTTTGAAGTTTGGCACAACTTAAAAAATGTAAGTTAATAACCTCGAAATCCCAACCCAATCAAAATCATACATTTCAAAGTTGGCATGCAGAGAAGTATAGGAATTATCATTGCTAATGAAAATTTTTGAAAACCTAACACAATCAAAGTCATACATTTAAAAATGGTTGAAAACGGGAAAGACTGCACAAACAACAATATCTAAGAATCCAACCTAAACTTGTTTTTTTGCCACAAAAATGTTAGAAAAGTTTGAAACATCACTCCAACCATTAGGCTCAGATAATCTCTAGCCCCAAACCAAAGAAAGTACATAATAGAAGGCACAATTTATTTCGTGAATCATCACTGTGCAAACAACAATTGGTTGCCAAAGAGTGCTAGCGAATAAATGGTTTTTTATGTCACCACAATTGAAATATGATATTCAGTTTAGCTTTCTAACTTGAGTCTTCGGACTTCATTTTCACATACATAAACTTAAGATAACCATCTTCAAAGCTTAGGGTTCATCTTCACATACATAATTTGTTAGAATTTAAGAAATTCAACTTAATTATCTCTTGGATTTTATAACTCCATGTTTCTAAACCACTCCTTTTGGAACTTGTCTTTACATCCATGGCCCACCAAAGCCCAACTTTTACATAATTGGAGTTTTGCAAGTTGTCCTGTCACGCCCCGAGTTTAAAAATCAGGTCTGAAATTTTTTTTTTGAAATCAGAGTTTGCAAAACAGGCGTAACAGACCGCCACACATATAGGAAACTCTATATTCCGCGAACAGAGACTCCCCTATATATGCACGGCTAGGCTAGTAATCAGCAACAGATATCTCAGTACAACTACTAATCTAGTCAGCAGGAATAATTCAAAATATCATACTATCATCAATCTGAAGTATCTAAATAACTGGAAACTGAAACAACATAAATGAAAGTCAACTACAGATAATCAGGGATCTCAATCATCGATCTATGTCATCAGGGGGACAGCTCTATCGTAAACTGCTCGCTGGATCGTCCCGCTATATCTCCCCACCCGACCGACCTGGAAAAATGGTCACCCAGGGGGTGTGAGATACACTGTACATGTATCCCAGTGGGCACGACGAGCCGAGGATCAGCTAATCGTACCTACTGGGTACTAAAATCTGCGGATAGTAAAAGATCTATAGGAAAGTAGGAAAGCAGATAAAAGGTGCTGTAAATCAGGATATGCTAGTAATCATCAATCATAATAGCGGTAAATCATACAGGCAGGAAATAAAAGATGTCAACAAGGGTCATGCTGGAAATAACTGAACAATCATACAAGTAAGAATGATGCATCAAATGTAGAAACCAAATATCCAATCATGTGCCATATTGGTCTCAGAGGACCTCAGGCAATGCCACTGTTCGGCACCTTTTCGGCTGTCATACCCTGTCGAAGGCTCACGGGTCTATCACCAGACCACTTTACCGGTAAAGAACAATCTCCACGGGGAGCTACCCCGGCCATGTTCGTGAAGTACAGCAGTGCATGGCAAGTCATAATGATCAATCTGGCGGTCAAGTGACCGAGTAGTCGGCATACGCCGAAATCCCAACAGGGAATCATCTGTCTATATCTATCTATCAGAATCAATCAATCATGCATATAGAGTGATGTCTATCAATCAGGATCAAGTAATCATACATATCGAGTAATGGCTATCAATCAGGATCAAGTAATCATGCATATCGAGTAATGGCTATCAATCAGGATCAAGTAATCATGCATATCGAGTAATGGCTATCAATCAGGATCAAGTAATCGTATATCAGTCAATATCTCAATCATAGGTCAAATCAGATCAATGTCAATCAGAGGGATCATGCTAAGTCAAAGAGGTCAATATATGTCAGGCTAAGTCATATGATCAGTAGGGAAATCAAAAACAGGGGTCCGACAAACTAAGCAACCAGAGGGCCAAAAGCTGAGGCCCGGTTCGAAAGTAACCCACCTGGACGACGGCAGATTCCTCGAACTCCCGCGCAGCTACTGGGAGGCTGGTGCTGAAGAACTGAGCCCTGTATCAGTAAATATGATCAGTAAATAATTCGCACAACCCTTTCCCGACGGCGTTACACTAATAGAAAGCTTAAACGGGTCAAATTGGCCGATTATCGATCAAAATCCGACTCCCGGTCAACGAGGACATTCGGAAAACTAACAAAATGTCCAAGAGGTGCGTAAGTGCTGTCCAAAGGCAGCTAAGGGGTTACAATTGCAAGTTGGTCCATAATTTATTAAAATTTGCATAATTTCTTAAGTTATTTACTGTTTCGGCTCATGCGGAAAATCCGGGGGTCCAACGACGACGCCGAAAGTGCCAGCGTGTCACATTTGATGCGACGGACCCCGTGCTCACAATCTTGGGTCAGCGCGAAATCCCAGGGCAAAGTTAGCCTTTTAACTCGCGATATTGGACACAATGTTTTGCCCCGTTCTCGCAATCCGGGACTCCGACGACGACGCCGTAAATTCCAGCGGGTTCGTTACGTCGAGACGGAGCCCGTGCTCACGGGGTTTGATCGACCCGGATCCCGAGTTAAAAGTTGGCCCATAATCATTTTAAGTCTATTTTACAACTTGCTAATACTTAACATATACATGATCAAAATAAGATCTAACTTGAGCACGACACTAAGCAGAGACAGAGGGGTGCAGTGCTCACCTTGCGCGCGTCGGAGGCCGGCCGGAATGATGGCCGGAGCAACACCTAAGAATGGCCTAGGCTCGGGTTAGGGTGATCTTGGATCAACTTGGGTTCTCACCTGCAACAAAGGGGAGCATCAGGCTTCTGGAGGTCCCAGAGGTCATCAGGTGTTAGCTGGGTCGAAGTCCGGCGGCCGGAGGGGCGGCGGCCGGAGCTAAAGCCCGGAATACAAGGCTCGGGTGCAAGGTTTAAGACCCAACACAGAGGGGTGTTTTGGGTTAAACTAAAATGATGGAGATCATCGTGGGGTTGCTAGGGACTTACCTGAGCTATTGGTCGCAGGCCGGAACGCCGGGGATCGCCGGAGCTCAAGCCAAAGCCCTCCTCGGGTGCAACTACAGAGATAGAAAGCCCGACGTTAAGATCGACATGCAAGGCCTTGGGGAGACTCAGGAGGTCGAGATAAGCCTACCTGGGAGTTCTCGGCGACCGAGAAGCGCCGGCGAGGCGGCGCCGGAAAAGCTTGGTCGAGCTCGGAGGGCTCTAATGGCGGTTTCCGGCCGGCTGGGTTCCGGCCGGGGCAACTTGGATCAAGATGTTCCTCTCGATGCAGTGAGGCTCGATGCAGGGTTGGTCGGCGGCGGAAGGCCGCGGCGGCGTCGGGCGGCGACGGTCGGCGAAGTTGCAAAAATCTGGGTTTCTAGGGCACGGCCGAGCGGGCTCGATCTTGATCCGATCGGGCTAAAACCTCGGGGAGGTGTTTCAGTCGATCAGCGGAACCGGATGAACGGCTCTGATCTCAGTCTTGACGGTCCGATGACGACGGCGCGAGCGGTCGGCCCGGAAACAATAATTTTCCGGCGAGGTGACCACCGCCGGCAGTCGGGACGACGGGCCTGGCTCGGTCTGCACCCGAGGGGTCCTCTCGGTGTCAGGGATCTAGTGGTCATGCTCAAATGCCCGAAAGAAAAGGGAAGTTTCAAGACTTACCTTTGCCGGAAATTTCAAGAAAAGGAAAGGACGACCGCGGCGGCGCACGGCAGCGGTTCAGGCCGGGACCACCTTGGCTCGGATGTGGCTTCAAGAGAGACTCCACAGACGCGGTTTAGGTCTCTCTGGGGGTCTGTAAGAACTCTCCTAATCCCGGACCCGAGATGAAGAAGAGTTGGCTTCCTCTTCACCGGCGACGGGGGAGGCGGCGGCCGGTGCGGCTGGATCCGAGGAGAGCGGCTGAGGGGAGGAGTTGGTTGCAGAAGCAGCTGGGGCAAGGGTTAAGGGCGTAGGGTTTTGTGGAACCCTAGCTCGGGTAGATGCCTATATATATAGGTTGATGCCAATTTGCAAATAAGTCCCTCCAAGTCCACCTTTTGCATCCCAGTCCTTCACAGCAGCAACATCTTACCATTAAGTCCCTCTCCAATGCATGGCACGCTTTTCGAGGCAACTTATATAGGGTTTTAGGTGCAATTTTTGCATTTTTCGACGCGTTTCACGCTTTTCGAGAAGATCCGGGCGTCAGATCGAAAAACGGATTTCGCCAGGACGTCCGGCTCGACGAAACCTATCAGGTAGCGATCTATGTTTCTCGAAAAAGTGCCCGGATTAAACTTCGGTCCATAATAACTGTGTAAAAATGCAGTTTTCACGCTTTTCGAGACTCCAGGGTCGTCAAACGGAAATTCCGTCAGCGCCATTACGTCCGGAATGGCGAGGCCGTTAAAATCCACTACTAGAAGTGTTCAGATCGGATTCCTGGTGATCAAACGGCCGACGTTCGCGCTTAGGGGTCAGCGGAAATAGAGTTTACTGTTCACTTGTACCCGCGACTTAAGTCGCGGGCCCCGCCAGCTTCGACGCTGATTTCTGGAAGATCCGACCGTCAGATCTGAACAAGTTGAATATGGTTTTCACTCGGTTCCGCGAGACGGTCGCACTCGTGGTCTCCGATCTTTGAGATCAGGTCCGGATTGAAAAGCGACATTTCTGGCCCAATTTCTGTGCAAATTACACTGCCGAAAAGGGGCACTGTCGCTATCTGAGTCATTTATGATCCAAATTTTAACTTGACTTTTATCAATTTCATTTATTTAATTATTTTCAAAATTCAAGTTCTTACATCTCTCCCACCAAAAAGGAAGTTTCGTCCCTGAAACTTAATACAACTAAAAACCAAATAAATGGGGGTAACGCTCCCCATGGTTCTCCCATTGTACTTTGACGTAGGGAATCGATCTATTTCTCAGCTTCTTTTCATCTCGAGCCAAGATCTTCAGGGATGTCTCCTCATAGCTCAGATCCTCGTGAAGCTGAACTGCGGTGGGGCTAACAATGTGGGGAGGATCCCTGATCCGTGATCATTAGCAGCTCTGGGGACACGTGCTTTCGGCTCAAAGCATCCGCTACCACATTGGCTCGATAATTCGTTCGTTGACCGAACATACATGGTCCCTAATGTCAATGCACCTTGTATTGTGTGGTTTGCGATAACTCTAGGGTTCGCAATTCTGTTTCATCCAAACTGCTACAAATTCTGGTTCATTTGTACTACCACTTACTTCTATTATCGAATCAGTTGCACGATCTGGCGAGGTCAACTTGGCTAGTGACCGCAAGCTAGGACGAATTGTCTACATTAATGACAATTATAATCTGTCCACTATACACACAACGGTCTGAGACCTACCTAAGGTCCAATATGATCTGGAATATCATCACTGAACTTTAACATCGTTGTCCAGAGGGTAACCCTGGAGACTATAACCAGCGAACAAGTAGACCCAATCACGATATTACCCCTTACGGGGTAGAGTATTTCAAACCACTCTTTCGACAGTACCTTGTCTGCAGCCAACATACTTATCGAAAGAAGGGTGAAATACCCAAGATCTGTCGCCAACATCAAGTTGGGGACACGACTCCCACCGGAGTCAACAGAAGGTATAACTCATACCTCACGACACAAATCTCTATGCCGATACTATAACCCTATATCAACTATCTCTACCGATTATCTTAAATGAGTCACCGCTTTTAGCCTGTCCATCAATCATGTCTGCGCCAAAGCGCACACCGTTACCACCATCTCTATCAAGGTAATCGTGAATCCCAAATTATTTTACACTGATCAGGGTTGGGACACGATTCATTAAGGTCTAATATTTGCTGAGTGTCGTCAGAATCCTTCCATCTAAAGCAACACAATTGCTAACCTCAAGGCATCCCCATAGCTATAGTCGGGGAATCTCCAGTAATAGCAGCCACAACCGCAGCTAACACTGCACCCACTATGACCACTAAGCCCAGAGCGCGTGCGAACACCGCTCCTAGTCACAACAATAAGTTAGGAAGACGTCTCATAAGTGTGAAAATACACCTAAGCTCCTAACAATCAGACAAAACCCCGCGCTCTCACGTCATAAGTCATCCTAGGGTTCATCCTAACCAGATCCTAATCAATTTCCCTAGGTACCATGTAACCTGGCTCTGATACCATCTAATCTGTCACGCCCCGAGTTTAAAAATCAGGTCTGAAATTTTTTTTTTGAAATCAGAGTTTGCAAAACAGGCGTAACAGACCGCCACACATATAGGAAACTCTATATTCCGCGAACAGAGACTCCCCTATATATGCACGGCTAGGCTAGTAATCAGCAACAGATATCTCAGTACAACTACTAATCTAGTCAGCAGGAATAATTCAAAATATCATACTATCATCAATCTGAAGTATCTAAATAACTGGAAACTGAAACAACATAAATGAAAGTCAACTACAGATAATCAGGGATCTCAATCATCGATCTATGTCATCAGGGGGACAGCTCTATCGTAAACTGCTCGCTGGATCGTCCCGCTATATCTCCCCACCCGACCGACCTGGAAAAATGGTCACCCAGGGGGTGTGAGATACACTGTACATGTATCCCAGTGGGCACGACGAGCCGAGGATCAGCTAATCGTACCTACTGGGTACTAAAATCTGCGGATAGTAAAAGATCTATAGGAAAGCAGGAAAGCAGATAAAAGGTGCTGTAAATCAGGATATGCTAGTAATCATCAATCATAATAGCGGTAAATCATACAGGCAGGAAATAAAAGATGTCAACAAGGGTCATGCTGGAAATAACTGAACAATCATACAAGTAAGAATAATGCATCAACTGAAGAAATCAAATATCCAATCATACGCCACTATTGGTCTCAGAGGACCTCAGGCAATGCCACTGTTCGGCACCTTTTCGGCTGTCATACCCTGTCGAGGGCTCACGGGTCTATCACCAGACCACTTTACCGGTAAAGAACAATCTCCACGGGGAGCTACCCCGGCCATGTTCGTGAAGTACAGCAGTGCATGGCAAGTCATAATGATCAATCGGGCGGTCAAGTGACCGAGTAGTCGGCATACGCCGAAATCCCAACAGGGAATCATCTGTCTGTATCTATCCATCGGAGTCAATCAACCATGCATATAGAGTGACGTCTATCAATCAGGATCAAGTAATCATACATATCGAGTAATGGCTATCAATCAGGATCAAGTAATCATGCATATCGAGTAATGGCTATCAATCAGGATCAAGTAATCATGCATATCGAGTAATGGCTATCAATCAGGATCAAGTAATCGTATATCAGTCAATATCTCAATCATAGGTCAAATCAGATCAATGTCAATCAGAGGGATCATGCTAAGTCAAAGAGGTCAATATGTGTCAGGCTAAGTCATATGATCAGCAGGGAAATCAAAAACAGGGGTCCGACAAACCAAGCAACCAGAGGGCCAAAAAGCTGAGGCCCGGTTCGAAAGTAACCCACCTGGACGACGGCAGATTCCTCGAACTCCCGCGCTGCTACTGGGAGGCTGGTGCTGGAGGACTAGGCCCTGTATAAAGAGATATGATCAGTGAATAATTCACACAACCCTTTCCCGACGGCGTTACACTAATAGAAAGCTTAAACGGGTCAAATTGGCCGATTATCGATCAAAATCCGACTCCCGGTCAACGAGGACCTTCAGAAAACTAACAAAATGTCCAAGAGATGCGTAAGTGCTGTCCAAGGGCAGCTAAGGGGTTACAATTGCAAGTTGGTCCATAATTTATTACAATTTGCATAATTATCTTAAGTTACTTACTGTTTCGGCTCGTTCGGAAAATCCGGGGGTCCAACGACGACGCCGAAAGTGCCAGCGTGTCACATTTGATGCGACGGACCCCGTGCTCACAATCTTGGGTCAGCGCGAAACCCTAGGGCAAAGTTAGCCTTTTAACTCGCGATATTGGACACAATGTTTTGCCCCGTTCTCGCAATCCGGGACTCCGACGACGACGCCGTAAATTCCAGCGGGTTCGTTACGTCGAGATGGAGCCCGTGCTCACGGGGTTTGATCGACCCGGATCCCGAGTTAAAAGTTGGCCCATAATCATTTTAAGTCTATTTTACAACTTGCTAATACTTAACATATACATGATCAAAATAAGATCTAACTTGAGCACGACACTAAGCAGAGACAGAGGGGTGCAGTGCTCACCTTGCGCGCGTCGGAGGCCGGCCGGAATGATGGCCGGAGCAACACCTAAGAATGGCCTAGGCTCGGGTTAGGGTGATCTTGGATCAACTTGGGTTCTCACCTGCAACAAAGGGGAGCATCAGGCTTCTGGAGGTCCCAGAGGTCATCAGGTGTTAGCTGGGTCGAAGTCCGGCGGCCGGAGGGGCGGCGGCCGGAGCTAAAGCCCGGAATACAAGGCTCGGGTGCAAGGTTTAAGACCCAACACAGAGGGGTGTTTTGGGTTAAACTAAAATGATGGAGATCATCGTGGGGTTGCTAGGGACTTACCTGAGCTATTGGTCGCAGGCCGGAACGCCGGGGATCGCCGGAGCTCAAGCCAAAGCCCTCCTCGGGTGCAACTACAGAGATAGAAAGCCCGACGTTAAGATCGACATGCAAGGCCTTGGGGAGACTCAGGAGGTCGAGATAAGCCTACCTGGGAGTTCTCGGCGACCGAGAAGCGCCGGCGAGGCGGCGCCGGAAAAGCTTGGTCGAGCTCGGAGGGCTCTAATGGCGGTTTCCGGCCGGCTGGGTTCCGGCCGGGGCAACTTGGATCAAGATGTTCCTCTCGATGCAGTGAGGCTCGATGCAGGGTTGGTCGGCGGCGGAAGGCCGCGGCGGCGTCGGGCGGCGACGGTCGGCGAAGTTGCAAAAATCTGGGTTTCTAGGGCACGGCCGAGCGGGCTCGATCTTGATCCGATCGGGCTAAAACCTCGGGGAGGTGTTTCAGTCGATCAGCGGAACCGGATGAACGGCTCTGATCTCAGTCTTGACGGTCCGATGACGACGGCGCGAGCGGTCGGCCCGGAAACAATAATTTTCCGGCGAGGTGACCACCGCCGGCAGTCGGGACGACGGGCCTGGCTCGGTCTGCACCCGAGGGGTCCTCTCGGTGTCAGGGATCTAGTGGTCATGCTCAAATGCCCGAAAGAAAAGGGAAGTTTCAAGACTTACCTTTGCCGGAAATTTCAAGAAAAGGAAAGGACGACCGCGGCGGCGCACGGCAGCGGTTCAGGCCGGGACCACCTTGGCTCGGATGTGGCTTCAAGAGAGACTCCACAGACGCGGTTTAGGTCTCTCTGGGGGTCTGTAAGAACTCTCCTAATCCCGGACCCGAGATGAAGAAGAGTTGGCTTCCTCTTCACCGGCGACGGGGGAGGCGGCGGCCGGTGCGGCTGGATCCGAGGAGAGCGGCTGAGGGGAGGAGTTGGTTGCAGAAGCAGCTGGGGCAAGGGTTAAGGGCGTAGGGTTTTGTGGAACCCTAGCTCGGGTAGATGCCTATATATATAGGTTGATGCCAATTTGCAAATAAGTCCCTCCAAGTCCACCTTTTGCATCCCAGTCCTTCACAGCAGCAACATCTTACCATTAAGTCCCTCTCCAATGCATGGCACGCTTTTCGAGGCAACTTATATAGGGTTTTAGGTGCAATTTTTGCATTTTTCGACGCGTTTCACGCTTTTCGAGAAGATCCGGGCGTCAGATCGAAAAACGGATTTCGCCAGGACGTCCGGCTCGACGAAACCTATCAGGTAGCGATCTATGTTTCTCGAAAAAGTGCCCGGATTAAACTTCGGTCCATAATAACTGTGTAAAAATGCAGTTTTCACGCTTTTCGAGACTCCAGGGTCGTCAAACGGAAATTCCGTCAGCGCCATTACGTCCGGAATGGCGAGGCCGTTAAAATCCACTACTAGAAGTGTTCAGATCGGATTCCTGGTGATCAAACGGCCGACGTTCGCGCTTAGGGGTCAGCGGAAATAGAGTTTACTGTTCACTTGTACCCGCGACTTAAGTCGCGGGCCCCGCCAGCTTCGACGCTGATTTCTGGAAGATCCGACCGTCAGATCTGAACAAGTTGAATATGGTTTTCACTCGGTTCCGCGAGACGGTCGCACTCGTGGTCTCCGATCTTTGAGATCAGGTCCGGATTGAAAAGCGACATTTCTGGCCCAATTTCTGTGCAAATTACACTGCCGAAAAGGGGCACTGTCGCTATCTGAGTCATTTATGATCCAAATTTTAACTTGACTTTTATCAATTTCATTTATTTAATTATTTTCAAAATTCAAGTTCTTACATGTCCTTTCACTAACTTGTTTTTTTTTTAAAGATTAATTTATATATTTTCTCCAATCATTAACTGAACACCCAAGGCCATCCAAAATTGATGTTCTTTTGTATGTATCATCATAGCCCAAAACAAAAAAGGAAAACACACAACAACAAAACAAATGTGTAAATTAATTAGAAAGGAGTGTGAATTAAGTAAACAAAATATGTAAACTAATTAGTGCCAAAACATGAATATTCAAAAACAACCTAAGTTAAGGGTAAATGCCATTTTTTTGAAATCACCTAACATTAAACTGAAAAAACAATATGAAACACAAAAAAGATGGCAATTTATAACAAAACAGGAATTATCATTGCTAATGAAAATTTTTGAAAACCTAACACAACCAAAGTCATACATTTAAAAATGGTTGAAAACGGAAAAGACTGCACAAACAACAATATCTAAGAATCCAACCTAAACTTGTCTTTTTGCCACAAAAATGTTAGAACAGTTTGGAACATCATTCCAACCATTAGGCTCAGATAATCTCTAGCCCCAAACCAAAGAAAGTACATAATAGAAGGCACAATTTATTTCGTGAATCATCACTGTGCAAACAACAATTGGTTGCCAAAGGGTGATAGCGAATAATTGGTTTTTTATGTCACCACAATTGAAATATAATATTCAGTTTAGCTTTCTAACTTGAGTCTTTGGACTTCATTTTTCACATACATAAACTTAAGACAACCATCTTCAAAGCTTAAGAGTTCATCTTCACATACATAATTTGTTAGAATTTAAGAAATTCAACTTAATTATTTCTTGGATTTTATAACTCCATGTTTCTAAACCACTCCTTTTGGAACTTGTCTTTACATCCATGGCCCACCAAAGCCCAACTTTTACATAATTGGAGCTTTGCAAGTTGTCCTTTCACTAACTTGTTTTTTTTTTTAAAGATTAATTTATATATTTTTTCCAATCATTAACTGAACACCCAAGGCCATCCAAAATTGATGTTCTTTTGTATGTATCATCATAGCCCAAAACAAAAAAGAAAAATACACAACAACAAAACAAATGTGTAAATTAAATAGAAAGGAGTGTGAATTAAGTAAACAAAATATATAAACTAATTAGTGCCAAAACATGAATATTCAAGAAAAACTTAAGTTAAGGGTAACCCAAGATAACAACCTTTGAAGTTTGGCACAACTTAAAAAATGTAAGTTAATAACCTCGAAATCCCAACCCAATCAAAATCATACATTTCAAAGTTGGCATGCAGAGAAGTATAGGAATTATCATTGCTAATGAAAATTTTTGAAAACCTAACACAATCAAAGTCATACATTTAAAAATGGTTGAAAACGGGAAAGACTGCACAAACAACAATATCTAAGAACCCAACCTAAACTTGTTTTTTTGCCACAAAAATGTTAGAAAAGTTTGAAACATCATTCCAACCATTAGGCTCAGATAATCTCTAGCCCCAAACCAAAGAAAGTACATAATAGAAGGCACAATTTATTTCGTGAATCATCACTGTGCAAACAACAATTGGTTGCCAAAAGGTGCTAGCGAATAATTGGTTTTTTATGTCACCACAATTGAAATATGATATTCAGTTTAGCTTTCTAACTTGAGTCTTTGGACTTCATTTTCACATACATAAACTTAAGATAACCATCTTCAAAGCCTAGAGTTCATCTTCACATACATAATTTGTTAGAATTTAAAAAATTCAACTTAATTATCTCTTGGATTTTATAAGTCCATGTTTCTAAACCACTCCTTTTGGAACTTGTCTTTATATCCATGGCCCACTAAAGCCCAACTTTTACATAATTGGAGTTTTGCAAGTCGTCCTTTCACTAACTTGTTTTTTTTAAGTTTTATGGGTTTTTTTTTTTCTTTTTTTTTTCTTGGTTTTTTGGTTATTAACATATGCAAATTAAATTTTATTATTAACATATGCAAATTAAATTTTATTATTAACATATGCAAAATAATGTACATTGAAATAAATGAGCCATAATAACCTCTCTCTCTCTCTCTCTCTCTCTCTCTCCCAAACTGTCACGCCCCGAGTTTTGAAAAGCAGGCTAATTTTTTTTTTTTTTTTTTTTTTTTATAAATCAGAGTTCGCAAACCGGGCGTAACAGACCGCCACATGTATAGTAAATTCCCTGCCCAACTGGACAGAGCCTTTCCTATACATGCACGGCTAACCATAATCAGTCAATATCAGAGTAATCTAATTACGCATGCAAAGCTAGTCAAGTTATAATATTTAAACTGAAATGCGGAAAATGAAATATACTGACTACATAGGGGTCGATACTATCGCAATCGTCTCACCAACGTGTCCCGACATCCCATCACCCAAGCGACCTGAAAAATGGTCACCCAGGGGGTGTGAGATACACTGTACATGTATCCCAGTGGGCACGACGAGCCGAGAAATAGCTAATCGTACCTACTGGATACCGTAATCTGCGGATAGTAAAGATCATAGGGTAAAGCTGAATAACGATAAGATCTACTGATAATCAACATACATCCACAGATAACTGAATAGGCAGATAATCAAAGGTAATGAAACTGCAGGTAATAAACACCAGAAATATGGATATAATCGAGACAATCAATCATAACTGAGCAGTAAGGGTACAGGGTAAGATATCTATCAATAACAGCGCAAGATAATAAGAATGCGTCACAAATGAACTCACGTACCCAATCAATGCCAGTATTGGTCACTAGGACCTCAGGCTCATACCGCTATCTGCACCTATCCCACTGACATAACCCCGCACCCATAAGTGCTATCTGGGGCTCACGGGTCCTTCCTCTAGACCACTTTACCGGTAAAGAACAATAGCCACGGGGAGCGACCCCGGCAATGTTCGTGAAGTACAGCGATGCGTGGCAAGTCGTACTGATCAATCTCACGGTCTAGTGACCGGGTAGTCGGCAATAAGCCGAGATCCCAACAGGGAAATCATCTATCATATCGATCAGAATCTATCATGCATAACGGAACATCAAGTAGTATCTATCAATCATGCATATCGGAACGTCGAGTAGTATCTATCAATCATGCATATCGGAACGTCGAGTAGTATCTATCAATCATGCATATCGGAACATCGAGTAGTATCTATCAATCAAGATCAATCAATCATGCATATCGAGATATCAATAATATATCGGCTGACAGGAATCAACAAGTATAATCGATCATGACATCTATGTACTATAGGTGTAAAACCTGACAAGTAGCTGTAAATCATGTATCTACGGAATCAATGTCTATCGAACAATCATGCGGTATATAGATCAACTCATCAGATATAATCAGATCATGCAATCTAAGTACTGGAACATATAAGCTGATAACAGATACATATGATATGTCTCAAGTAGATCAAGATTTATCACAAATAATCATAAAGCATGAAACCATAATAAACCAAGCTAATCATGAACAGGTCTAATGAAGTCAAGATCAATCAGGAGGATCAGGATATGTCAAAATAGGTCAGATGGATCTAATCAGCAGGGCAAATCAATAACAGGTGTCCGACTGGACTAAAGCAACCAGAGGGCCAAAGAGCTAAAGCCCGGATCGAAAGTAACCCACCTGTATGTAGGCCGATCCAATGACTCCAACAGAGGCTCGTGGGCCGGAGTCAGACTGCAAGGACCTGAATCATAAAGTGCTAATCAGGAATGACTCACTAGTTAAACCACTTTACTAAAATTGATGCTCGCTCGGACTATAATCACTATATCACTTCCGGCAGGGCCAATTTGGCTCCGGAAGCCGCCGACAGAACACTGGAGTCACTGGAGCTGCCAGGACAATGTCGGGAATGACCAGAGGCAGATAATAAAGTCCATTTGTCATTTTATTTCATCAAAGTACGTGAACATGCGCCGAAAGCCGTTAAACCGACGATTTCGCCGATTTACGATTTGTTACCCGATTCCCGCTCAACGAAGATTAACGGACCTCCAACAAAAAGTTTAGAGATCAGGTAAACGCTGCCCGAGACAGCCCACGAAGTTACATTTGCATCTAAGTCCAAGGGTTTCCTAAGATCACATAATTATTCTCAAAACTACACATTTCGACTCGTTAAAAATATTCGAAGGGTTCTAACATGAACTGAAGGTACCAGTAGATAGTTCTCAACCTAACTAAAGCCGTGCTCACTGTTTGGAGTTGACACGACACCCGAAAACACAATCGGGTCCATAACATCTTTTAAAATTGCATAAAATCACTAAGTTAATGGCTTGTTTTGACTCGTTCTCGCAATCCGGGAACTCAAAATAGTGCCGTAAGTTTCAGTAGGTCGATCTCGACGCAAGTTAACCCGTGCTCACTGATTTGAGTGGGCACGCAGCCCGAGGGCGAAGTTGGCCCATAAAACCCAAGTCCAAAATCACCTCTTCACTGTTTTATGCTATAACCTCAATATAATTGAGCTATATCTGGAGCATCATGTGTATATGCGACTGAAAGGTGTGGTGCTCACCTGAAACTGGCCGAGGATTGGTCGGAGAGATCGCCGGAGCAATAGCTTCAATTGCACCAAGCTCGGGTTGCACCAACTTGAACCAACCCTACACCTTAAGGCCAACAGAAGAGAGCATCAGCTCCCATGTGCTCCCAGAAGAAGCCCGGACCAAGCCAGGTCCGGCGGCGGCGGCCGGCGACGGCGGCGGCCGGGAAACACCTTAATTATCTTTTAATTACAAGGTTGGGACAACATAAATTCACAGAGACTTTAGACCCAATATAACCTGATGGAAGTCTAATTTACGAAGATTAGAACCTACCTGAATCGTTGGTCGGAGCCCCGGAGTCGGCGGCGGCGGCGGAGATGATGATCGGACCCGAGGTTTGGTGCAACTACATAAACATTAAGCCCCACGTTCAAGTTCACATGCAACGGTTTGGGGAGCTCCAAAATAGCCTAATGAACGTACCTGAGTCACTGCCGGCGGAGGGAAACGCCGGCAATCGCCGGAGCTCGAAGCCAACCAAAACTCGGTGAAGATGACCACCCCTAATGGCGGATTCCGGCCGGCGTCACTCGAGCCTCAGCTGTCACGCCCCGGGTGTAAACCAGAACCCGGGCCCGTCTACAGATCCGCCGTGCATGCGGTATTTCCCACATACACGAAGCGTCGGTAACCTGCTCAGATATAAGAAGAGATAATAAAAGAGCATAATAATCAGAGCTGAAATAAAACTACTGTATCTCAGACAGATGCTGGAAGTAAAAGGTACAACAGTAAAAATAAATACAGATGTCTCTCCCAGCTCACAACTAAATACAAACAGCTGGCAGAAGCCAGACCCAAAAGGAAATAAAATAAAACTGTCTGAGAAGTCCTGGTACCAAAATCTCCAGCTACATCCCTCGGTGGCTCTCTATCTAGTCCGCGATCCGCTTACCTCGATCAGTTGCTGACGGCCCAGCAACTCCCACAGAGGACTCTGCAAAACAAGGGGAAAAGAGACAAGAAAGACAATGGGGGTAAGTACTACTATAAACAGTAGCCTCCCCTAGTGGGTAAAGCCTCAGCTCAGATATGCCCACCAGGTGATCAGAGGCAAAAAGGGAAAGGAAAAGAAAGGGGATGCAGATAAATAAGCAACTGATAAAATGCTATCCCTAATATGCCTCTACATGACCAACTCAACAAGGATGGGAGAAGGAATGCATCAGTAAAAAGAAGCCTGTCCAAAGGACCCAATCTGACCGCCAGTGAACACTGGCACTGCCTGCTCTGCCGCGACGGGTATGCCAGCCTATGCATAACACCGAAGCAAAAGGAGTCCCCCGACTCAAAGTCTGCCTGCCGCGCACTCCGGAGTGGCACTCGTGGGGAGCGACCCACACGAGGAAAGTAAGTAACCACAAGTAACCTGATATAGCAGGACTGGATCGAGACTCAATGAAGTGGGAAAAACCCTCCACTAAAGAAAGCCCGATCCCCAAAACACCCAATCTGATGCAATAGTACAAACCGGTCAACCACCCAAGATCCGTGGTCGCCGCAACACCCTGTCATACCCCCAACCTGTCCCAAATCCCCAATACCTGACTACACTGTCCAACACACGCTCGAACCTGAGCGACTAAGCCGCAAGTGTCAACAATAGGAGAAGAAAAGAGTAAAAGCATGGTTTCTCCTAAGTCAAGTCCCAAAATAGTGTAGCAGTAAAAGATGACAATAATTATGTGACCAATTTAATCATGCATGGTTCCAATATTTTGTCCAATTCCCAAGTATAAACAGTTTAGAATAATAAGCTAGGGTGACCGTCTCACATGAACAAACATCAGTTTTGCAGTCCTCTATTTCTATTTGTCTCCAAGTATACAGTTCCAGTGATTAATCTAACAATAATTTATTAGAGATCTGATAACCAATAATCAATTCCTAGAGCATGCAAGTCTACCAATCAACACATTTAGCATTGTCATAGCAAGGGTACTCTGATATTCCTAGTGGGCATACAAAGAGAGGAGTACAACAACCACCCACCTGAAGCGCAACTGTCCCAACTCGTACAGTCAGAAAATACCAAAATTCCAAATCCTCGCTCCCACAATTTTAGCACACCCGCAACATTCCTGGTACATCAAGAAATCCACTAATTACACTAGACTCCCAAATTCAGCACTTAATCACATACAACCTCGAATTCAAACTGCTTAATTATCACCTGCAGAAATTGCCCAGAAAATTCCAATAAAAATATCACGGCGATCCTTGCGTCGATAGCTTCGAAACGGTACCTTGCACGCCCAAATCGGAGTTCGGTAAGTCAAGATAAAAATTCGGCAAGAGGGCACTCTCATACAAAAATCTGGATTAAGGACTGATTACTGTTCACAGAGAAATCATTAATTCTCACCTCGAAAGAAAATTCACAAAAATCCAATAAAAATACGAGCGCGTTCCTTGCGATCCGTAGATGAAAAAGTTGTATAAGCTCGTTTCCGTCGACGCTCGTGCGCAAAGATATGGCCGAAACACTCCGCTGCTGTCAAGGAATTCCATACAGAAAAAGGGGTCACTTGTTGCCTCGAAATCCGTGCCAAAACCTCGAAACGGGAAAGCGCGACCAAAACGAAAGATGAAGTCCTACCTCTTAGGAGTCCACTGGTCCAAGAATCACAGGAAAATGATGTCGGGGTAGCCCAGGGGAGCAAAAATACGATCGCTGCGCCGAAGAAGAACACTAGGAAGCAACGTCGCGCCGCACCGTAAAATGGGGAACCTCGGGATTCGTGCCTCCTAAAATCTTGAAACTTGGCAGGGAGATCAAGGACTTAAAGATGAAGATTTTTGCTAGAAATAAGCTTGGGCTGAAGAGGCTCGGTTTGGGAGAAAAAGGGAAAAGAGTGGAGCTCGGGTTGGCTTTAAATAGGCTGAGGAAACAAATGGATTAATTCCCACCATGTCCAACTTTCGGGCGCTCGGCCCCTTTTCGGGCGCGCACAGTGCGGCCCGGCCCAAGATTTCCGGGCGCGCACAGTGCGGCCCGGTCCACCACACAGCCCAGTCCACTACACACCGGGCCCCGCTGCACCCGGAGCACCTGAGCCCGCCAATGGCGATGCGCCACGTGGCCCGGCAGCCCGTGCACCGCGCACGTCGCGCCGTGGACCGCGCACGTCGCGGCTGACCCGGGCGTACGGCCACCTGCCCCGGTCAATCAGTCCACTGCTGCGTGGACCGGGAGCACAACACCGGACCAACCAAACCTCGCCACGTGTCCCCCGGTCTACCGTGCACCCGGCCCAATTTCGGTGGACCGCGCCCGCTGCGCCGGCCAACCAGGAAGCGCCACGTGGCCCGCCCCCGGTGCACGACCCTCGCGGTGGACCGCGCGCCTGCCGAGGCCGCGCCGCCGCCCGCCGCCGCCGCCCGCCGCCGCCGGCGCCGGCGATCGCCGGCGACACTGTTCCGGCGTGAACAGTACCCGCAAGCTCAAAATCGACAAGTAAATAGCCCATCTTGACCGTTTTCGCGCGCTGATTCCAAAAACGAGGTCCGTTTTGCCAAATTCCGCCTCCAAAATTTGCCGGAGGCTCCCGCAAGCGCCGAAAACTGCCAAAACTTCCGGGAGTCCGCTTTTGGACATCCGGACTCAGAATTAAGCAAACAAAAAGCCAATCTCAAGCGTTTTTCCGCGCTGAATCCAAATCCACCTCCGTTTGGCCTAAATCCTTTTCTAAAATTCGGCAAAAGCAGCCGAAGGCCAATACAGCTAACCAAAGCTCACAGGGTCCATCTGTGGCATCCCTTTGATGCACTATGGGCCAGATACACCATCAACAGGTGTTTAAATAGTGGATTCACGGGAAAAAGCTGCATGGGGTTCAGGGGTCCTACATCCTCCCCCACTAAAAAAAGTTTCGTCCCCGAAACAAAGAAAACAAAAGACGTACCTCAATCAGAAGTCTCGAACAAGAAGGGGTAGGCATCTCTCATCTCTGTCTCCAGCTCCCAAGTAGCCTCTCGCTCCTCATGATTGCTCCACAGGATCTTCACATATGGAATGGCCCGATTGCGCAATTCCCTCACCTCACGAGCAAGAATCCGCAACGGGCGCTCCTCGTAGACCAAGTCCTCGCCGATCTCCAACGAAGTGAAGTCAATCACGTGCGACGGGTCAAAAACATATCTCCTCAGAGCTGAGACGTGGAAGACATCATGAACTCCGGCCAGGCGCGGGGGTAAGGCAACTCTGTATGCCACAGGACCAACTCTGTCAAGTACCTCAAAGGGTCCAATAAAGCGGGGACTGAGCTTTCCCCGTACTCCAAATCTCCGGACCCCTTTCGAGGGCGAGACCTTCAAGAAGACATGATCACCAACCTGAAACTCCAGGTCTCGCCGTCGAGTATCTGCGTAGCTCTTCTGACGACTCTGGGCTGTCTCAAGATGCCGGCGAATAATCCTGACTTTTTCCTCTGCCTCCAAAAGTAACTCCGGTCCCAAAGTCCTCCTCTCACCCACGTCACTCCAATATAAGGGAGACCGACACTTGCGTCCATACAACGCTTCAAACGGAGCCATCTGGATGCTCGCCTGATAGCTGTTGTTGTACGCGAACTCAACCAAAGATAAGTGCCGGTACCACCCTCCTCCAAAATCCATAACGCACGCTCTAAGCATATCCTCGAGGGTCTGTATGGTGCGCTCTGACTGCCCATCGGTCTGTGGGTGGAAAGCGGTGCTAAACCTGAGCTGAGTCCCCAATGCAGAATGCAAACTCCCCCAAAAGCGTGACACGAATCTCGGGTCTCGATCTGACACAATCGAAGCAGGTATGCCGTGAAGCCTCACTATCTCATCCATATATAACTGTGCCAAATACTCCAATGACCAAGTCATCTGAACCGGTAAGAAGTGCGCCGACTTGGTGAGTCTGTCAACAATAACCCAGATCGCATCTGCCCCGCTCTGCGCCCTCGGCAATCCAGTGACGAAATCCATAGTGACGTGGTCCCATTTCCACTCGGGAATTGGAAGACTCTGCAACTTGCCAGCAGGAACGCGATGCTCTGCTTTCACTTGCTGGCAAGTTAAACAGTGAGCTACGAATCTCCCAATGTCCCGCTTCATTCCGGGCCACCAAAACTGTGCCTTGAGGTCCTTATACATCTTAGTACCTCCAGGGTGGACGGTATAAGGTGTATAGTGGGCCTCCCTCAAAATCTGATCTCTAATCTCCTGATCCATAGGCACACACACTCGGTCCCTGTACCGCAGTACTCCCGAGCTATCCACAGAAAAATCCCCTGTCTGATCCGCCTGAAGCTGCGTCCTGATCCTCGTCAAGTGGGGGTCCTCACTCTGAGTGTCCCTGATCCTCTCCAACAGAGTGGGCTGCAAGACCATAGACATGAGTCTAGCAGAGACCCCAGGGGATACTACCTCCAGCTGTAATCGCCTCATCTGCTCGACCAACGGCGCCTGCTGCGAGATCAATAAGCTCAGACTCGTCCTCCTGCTCAAAGCATCTGCCACAACATTGGCCTTGCCGGGGTGATAAAGGATACTCAGATCATAATCCTTTAACAGCTCCAACCACCGGCGTTGCCTCAAATTCAGCTCCTTTTGGGTGAACAGATACTTCAAGCTCTTGTGATCAGTATATATCTCGCAATGCTCACCATACAAGTAATGCCGCCACAGCTTCAGAGCAAACACCACCGCTGCCAACTCCAGATCATGAGTAGGGTAATTTTTCTCATAGTCCTTCAATTGCCGCGAAGCATAGGCAATCACCCTACCCTGCTGCATCAACACACACCCCAGACCACTATGTGAGGCATCACTGTAAATCACAAATCCTTCCCCCATAACTGGGAGGGCAAGGATTGGAGCGGTCATCAATCTCTGCTTCAGCTCCTCAAAACAGCTCTGGCAAGTCTCGCTCCAAACAAACTTAACCCCTTTCCTGGTCAGACGAGTGAGGGGAGAGGAAAGCTTCGCAAAGCCTTCCACAAAACGCCGATAGTAGCCCGCCAAACCAAGAAAGCTCCGCACCTCAGTGATAGTCGTCGGCCTCGGCCAATCTCGAATAGCATCCACCTTGGCCGGATCCACCGCCACTCCAGCAGCTGAAACCACATGACCCAGAAAGGCGACCTCCCGGAGCCAAAACTCGCACTTTTTGAACTTAGCATACAGCTTCTTCTCTCGCAGAAGCTGTAGCACGGTCCTCAAGTGCTCCTCGTGCTCCAAATCACTGCGGGAGTAGATCAAAATATCATCTATAAACACCACCACAAACCGGTCCAAAAACGGCTGAAAAATCCTGTTCATCAAGTCCATGAATGCGGCAGGGGCATTTGTCAACCCGAAAGGCATCACGGTAAACTCATAATGCCCGTACCGCGATCTGAAAGCCGTCTTGGAGATGTCCTCGGCCCTCACCCTCAGCTGGTGGTAACCGGACTGCAGATCAATCTTCGAGAACACCGATGCTCCCTGTAACTGATCAAACAAATCATCAATCCGGGGGAGGGGATACTTGTTCCGGATGGTCACTTTGTTCAACTCCCTATAATCCACACACAACCGCAGTGACCCATCCTTCTTCTTCACAAACAACACAGGCGCTCCCCACGGAGAAACACTGGGTCTGATGAAGCCCCTATCCAAAAGATCCTGAAGCTGGGCTTTCAACTCCCTCAACTCAGCTGGCGCCATCCTATAGGGTGCCTTTGAGATTGGTGCAGTTCCAGGAACTACATCAATCACAAACTCAATCTCCCTCTCCGGCGGCATCGTCGTCAACTCAGGGGGAAATACATCTGGGAACTCGCGGACAATAGGGATATCCTCGAGTCCCAGTGCCGCCGTAGGCACCTCCACCACAGTGGCCAAAAAGGCAGTGCAACCTCTACTCATCATCCTCCTAGCTCTGGCCGAGGAAATGGTCGCTGCAAACAGCGTGCTCTGGCAGCCTCTGAAGATGAACTCCTCCTGTCCTGGCTCGCGAAGAGTCACCGTCCTCTCTCTGCAGTCGATAGTGGCGGAATACCGTGACAGCCAATCCATCCCCAACACCAAGTCAAAATCCTGGAGCTGCTGCAAGACAAGCAAGTCTGCAGGCAAAATCCAAGGCCCCAACTGCACTGGGCAAGCCACACAACGCTCCTCGACATGCAAATATGATCAGGAATCCGCACCTCTAATGCACAAGATAAGGACTCTACCTCTAGACCATGCAGGGATGCAAATGCTCGACTAATGAAAGAATGAGATGCTCCAGTGTCGAATAAAGTACGAGCCCGAATACCAAAAAGCAAAGTAATACCTGCCACCACCTGGTCTGCCGCTAGGGAATCTGCTAACTGGGCGGCATACACCCGCCCGCTCGATGCTGGAGGTCGAGAGTCTGTAGGATGAGAGGTGGACGGCCTGCTCGCTGGAGCAGAAGGCCGTTGCTGCTGAGGGGAATATGAAGCCGATGCCGAGGAAGGTGCCGAGGAAGTAATAAGGGGGCAGGTAGCTCGCACATGTCCCGGCTGTCCACACCGGTAACATCGACCCCATCGCAAGTCGCAAGTATCCGCGGATGCTGACCCCTGCAAAAGATACATCGGTCAGAAGATCGAGGCTGTCTCGGCTGCTGCTGCTGCTGTCTAGAGGACTGCTGCTGAGATCTCTGCTGCCTCGGCTGCAATCTCTGCTGCTGGTGCTGCTGCTGATGCTGCTGCGGTCTCTGGGGTCCACCAGGCCCTCTCCTCTCTGATCGCCCACGGCCATAAGACTGGGACTGCGGCGGCCGTGGCGGTCTCCAAGAGCTGGCCTGTCCCCCGTCCTCTGGGGCTGGTCGCTTCCTGTCGGAACTCTGCGCGACCGCGGCCCTCCGTCTGGCCACCTCCTGATCACCTCTCTCCACCCACTGTGCATGCTCTGCGGCTGCCTCCAGGGTCTGAAATCTCTGAGCATGCACAAGTGTGTAAATCTCTGGACGAAGGCCTCCCTCGAACAACTCAACCTGGTGCGGACCGTCACGAGCGACGTAAGGCACACAGTTCAGCAACTCCCTGAACTCCTGGAAATAGGCATGGGCCGATCGTTCGCCCTGCTGCAGATTCTTCAAATCGTCCTCCAACTTCTTCTTCACACTGGTAGAAAAATAGGTGTCCAACACCATCCGTTTGAACTCCTCCCAAGGTAACTGCCGAGTGATCCGGAACTCCAGTGGCTCAACTCGCTGCCACCAAAAATCAGCATCTCCGTCCAAACAGTGCACCGCCATGTGCACTCGATACTTCGGGTCGATGAAGAAGTCCCGAAAAAGCTTCTCCATCGCAGAAAGCCAAATCCCAACCGCCCGGGGCTGAGCATCCCGCCCCGAGAATCTAGGTGGTCCCCGCTTGACAAACACAGCGAGTTTGTCAGCAAAATCCCGCTCCTCCTCCGCAGTCAAAGGCTGAAAAGCCGCAGGAGCCCCGCTACTCGAAGATGGCGCTGACGGCACAAAAGGTGCAACAAGAGGCACAGGGACCTCCGGAACAGCTGGGGGTGGTGCCTCCCTCTGAGCAAGCAGCTGCTCAATCCTCTGCTCCTGGCGGCGCTGACCCTCCGCCAACTGGGCCACCAAGGCCCTCAACTCAGAAAGCTCGGGGGGTGTAGGCTGCTCTGGCTCAACAGGGGGCGAAGGGACACCCCGGGTGGGAATCCGACGTCGTGGAGGCATCCTGCCACAAGAAACCAAGCATCAGTAACAAAACCCCACACGACCCAATCTGGCGAAAGTCAAAAGACATCCCCCTATTTCTGTAACCTTATGTTGTCTGCAGCCAACATAATGGTTCAACAGAAATAGACTATGTCGATCACTCTTCACTCACAGGAAGAGTTAACAATAAAAATCACCGACTTTCGCAACAAGTCACGCCACTCACGCCCTATAATCCTAGGGTCTGTCCAAAAGCCTAGGGTTTCCTAAGTCCCAACTGACCTATCCCTAAGCTCTGATACCAACTTAATCTGTCACGCCCCGGGTGTAAACCGGAACCCGGGCCCGTCTACAGATCCGCCGTGCATGCGGTATTTCCCACATACACGAAGCGTCGGTAACCTGCTCAGATATAAGAAGAGATAATAAAAGAGCATAATAATCAGAGCTAAATAAAACTACTGTATCTCAGACAGATGCGGAAGTAAAAAGTACAACAGTAAAAATAAATACAGATGTCTCTCCCAGCTCACAACAAAATACAACCAGCTGGCAGAAGCCAGACCCAAAAGGAAGTAAAATAAAACTGTCTGAGAAGACCGGGTACCAAAATATCCAGCTACATCTCTCGGTGGCTCGCTAACTAGTCCGCGATCCTCTTACCTCGCTCAGCTGCTGACGGCCCAGCAACTCCCACAGAGGACTCTGCAAAACAAAGGGGAAAAGAGACAAGAAAGACAATGGGGGTAAGTACTACTATAAACAGTAGCCTCCCCTAGTGGGTAAAGCCTCAGCTCAGATATGCCCACCAGGTGATCAGAGGCAAAAAGGGAAAGGAAAAGAAAGGGGGGTGCAGATGAGTAAGCAACTGATAAAATGCTATCCCTAATATGCCTCTACATGACAACTCAACACAGATGGGAGAAGGAATGCATCAGTAAAAAGAAGCCTGTCCAAAGGACCCAATCTGACCGCCAGTGAACACTGGCACTGCCTGCTCTGCCGCGACGGGTATGCCAGCCTATGCATAACACCGAAGCAAAAGGAGTCCCCAGGACTCAAAGTCTGCCTGCCGCGCACTCCGGAGTGGCACTCGTGGGGAGCGACCCACACGAGGAAAGTAAGTAACCACAAGTAACCTGATATAGCAGGACTGGATCGAGACTCAATGAAGTGGGAAAAACCCTCCACTAAAGAAAGCCCGATCCCCAAAACACCCAATCTGATGCAATAGTATAAACCGGTCAACCACCCAAGATCCGTGGTCGCCGCAACACCCTGTCATACCCCCAACCTGTCCCAAATCCCCAATACCTGACTACACTGTCCAACACACGCTCGAACCTGAGCGACTAAGCCGCAAGTGTCAACAATAGGAGAAGAAAAGAGTAAAAGCATGGTTTCTCCTAAGTCAAGTCCCAAAATAGTGTAGCAGTAAAAGATGGCAATAATTATGTGACCAATTTAATCATGCATGGTTCCAACATTTTGTCCAATTCCCAAGTATAAACAGTTTAGAATAATAAGCTAGGGTGACCGTCTCACATGAACAAACATCAGTTTTGCAGTCCTCTATTTCTATTTGTCTCCAAGTATACAGTTCCAGTGATTAATCTAACAATAATTTATTAGAGATCTGATAACCAATAATCAATTCCTAGAGCATGCAAGTCTACCAATCAACACATTTGGCATTGTCATAGCAAGGGTACTCTGATATTCCTAGTGGGCATACAAAGAGAGGAGTACAACAACCACCCACCTGAAGCGCAACTGTCCCAACTCGTACAGTCAGAAAATACCAAAATTCCAAATCCTCGCTCCCACAATTTTAGCACACCCGCAACATTCCTGGTACATCAAGAAATCCACTAATTACACTAGACTCCCAAATTCAGCACTTAATCACATACAACCTCAATTCAGACTGCTTAATTATCACCTGCAGAAATTGCCCAGAAAATTCCAATAAAAATATCACGGCGATCCTTGCGTCGATAGCTTCGAAACGGTACCTTGCACGTCCAAATCGGAGTTCGGTAAGTCCAGATAAAAATTCGGCAAGAGGGCACTCTCATACAATAATCTGGATTAAGGGCTGATTACTGTTCACAGAGAAATCATTAATTCTCACCTCGAAAGAAAATTCACAAAAATCCAATAAAAATACGAGCGCGTTCCTTGCGATCCGTAGATGAAAAAGTTGTATAAGCTCGTTTCCGTCGACGCTCGTGCGCAAAGATATAGCCGAAACACTCCGCTGCTGTCAAGGAATTCCATACAGAAAATGGGGTCACTTGTTGCCTCGAAATCCGTGCCAAAACCTCGAAACGGGAAAGCGCGACCAAAACGAAAGATGAAGTCCTACCTCTTAGGAGTCCACTGGTCCAAGAATCGCAGGAAAATGATGTCGGGGTAGCCCAGGGGAGCAAAAATACGATCGCTGCGCCGAAGAAGAACACTAGGAAGCAACGTCGCGCCGCACCGTAAAATGGGGAACCTCGGGATTCGTGCCTCCTAAAATCTTGAAACTTGGCAGGGAGATCAAGGACTTAAAGATGAAGATTTTTGCTAGAAATAAGCTTGGGCTGAAGAGGCTCGGTTTGGGAGATAAAGGGAAAAGAGTGGAGCTCGGGTTGCCTTTAAATAGGCTGAGGAAACAAATGGATTAATTCCCACTGTGTCCAACTTTCGGGCGCTCGGCCCTTTTCGGGCGCGCACAGTGCGGCCCGGCCCAAGATTTCCGGGCGCGCACAGTGCGGCCCGGTCCACCACACAGCCCAGTCCACTACACACAGGGGCCCCGCTGCACCCGGAGCACCTGAGCCCGCCAATGGCGACGCGCCACGTGGCCCGGCAGCCCGTGCACCGCGCACGTCGCGGCGTGGACCGCGCACGTCGCGACTGACCCGGGCGTACGGTCACCTGCCCCGGTCAATCAGTCCACTGCTGCGTGGACCGGGAGCACAACACCGGACCAACCAAACCTCGCCACGTGTCCCCCGGTCTACCGTGCACCCGGCCCAATTTCGGTGGACCGCGCCCGCTGCGCCGGCCAACCAGGAAGCGCCACGTGGCCCGCCCCCGGTGCACGACCCTCGCGGTGGACCGCGCGCCTGTCCGAGGCCGCGCCGCCGCCCGCCGCCGCCGCCCGCCGCGCCGCCGGCGCCGGTGATCGCCGGCGACACTGTTCCGGCGTGAACAGTACCCGCGAGCTCAAAATCGACAAGTAAATAGCCCCTCTTGACCGTTTTCGCGCGCTGATTCCAAAAACGAGGTCCGTTTTGCCAAAATCCGCCTCCAAAATTTGCCGGAGGCTCCCGCAAGCGCCGAAAACTGCCAAAACTTCCGGGAGTCCGCTTTTGGACATCCGGACTCAGAATTAAGCAAACCAAAAGCCAATCTCAAGCGTTTTTCCGCACTGAATCCAAATCCACCATCTGTTTGGCCAAATTCCTTTTCTAAAATTCGGCAAAAGCAGCCGATGGCCAATACAGTCAATCAAAGCTCACAGGGTCCATCTGTGGCATCCCCTTGATGCACTATGGGCCAGGTACACCATCAACAGGTGTTTAAATAGTGGATTCACGGGAAAAAGCTGCAGAGGAATCAGGGGTCCTACATCAGCAACTTGGACCAAAAGGCTCAGCTGGATGCCAGGGACCTTCCTGCAGTGATGGCCGGCGACGGGGACGAGCGGCGGCGCCGGACGAAGGAATTCCGGCCAAGGTCTCTTTTTCCCGAAACTAGGGCGAGCTTGATCTCCATGGATCTTCAACCGATCCACTCCAAAGTTTGGGATCATCTTGCAGTCACCGAGAAGATCAAGATCAACGGTTTTGATCTTGGTTTTATCGGTTGCATGAAGCCTGGGATCATCCTCGGCCGAAACAAGATAATCCGGCAATAGTTTGCTCCCGCCGGCGGCCGGGGCGACGGCGATGGCTCAGACTCCACAGAAATAATCCACTCTATGTCAGGAACACACTACATGGTCCTTGGGCCATTTAAAAATAAAAAGGTTTCATCATCTTACCTCGCCGGAAAACTTGGAGAAGAAGGTGACCTCCGCGGCGGCCCTCGGCGGATCTCGGCGTCGGGTTCACCTCGGCTCGATCGCGGCCACACAGAGGACTACCCAGAGGAGGTTTGGTACAAGCGGAGCTCTACTCGATGCTCCCAACACCAACCAACCCGAGAAGAATAATGTCTTCTTGTTTCTTCTTCTCCTCCGGCGACGGGACGGCGGCGGTTGCGCTACCCCCGAGGAGTGCGTCAGAAGAGGGGAAAGCTGTTGGGACTGGCGGCCGGGCAAAGGGCTTCAGGGTTTAGGGTTTAAGGGACCCTAACCCTAAATATATATATATATATATATATATATATATATATATATATATATATATATATATATATATATATATATATATATATATATATATATATATACATATGGTATATGCATAATGCAATTTAGTCCCTCATTTCTTCATATTTAGAGATTAGTCCCCCCACAGCAGCTTACTCTCACACTTAAGTCCCTCTCCTGTAAGTGGCACGCTTTTCGGAGCATAAAATATTGGGTTTTCACGCAATTTATCACCTTTTCTGCCGTATTTCACGCTTTTCGAGGTGTTTCAGTCGTCAAATCGAAAAACGGACTTCGCCACGACGTCCGGCACGTCGAAATCTATGAGATAACGATTTTTGTTTTTCGACAAATGCCCGGGTAAAGTCTCGGTCCATAATTACTGTGCAAGAATACAGTTTTCGCGCTTTTCAAGGCTTTAGGGTCATCAAACTGAAATTCCGTCGGTGCCATTGTGTCCAGAACGTCGAAACGGATAAAATCGACTATTTGGATCGTTATGTTCGGAGTCTGGACAGCGAATTGGTCAGCATTGCAAGCGAGGGAGATTCAACTAGGGGTTACTGTTCATCTACAGTAACAACTTAAAACACTGTGCGCAGAGTACTGTTACATTAGTCGCGGTAATTCGTCCGCTTCTTCATCGATTTCTGGAAGATCCGACCGTCAGATCGAAAAGTGCAGAATATGGATCTCGCTCAAATCGACGAGACGATCACATCGGTCAATTCGGATTTCCAAGATCATGTCCAGATTGAAAAATAGCCTTTTTGCCTCGTAAATAGTGCAACTTGCACACCGGCGATTGACAAAATAGGTCAATATAGGTCTTGTGGATTTAAAGCCAACTCAAATTTCACTTTTGATCCATTTATTAAAATAAAATAATTCGGATCACTACATCACTCCCACCAAAAAAAAAGTTTCGTCCCCGAAACTTAAACTTACTAAACCACTATTAAGCCTCTATCAGGTTCGTAGTAGTGACATTTAGTCACAAAATATCGACCACTCTCAGGCTACTCATTTAGACCCAATCTGATACTCCCCATTACAGGGCAGAGTATTTCCTCAGTTCTTTCGACAGTACGTTGTCTGCAGCCAACGTGCTTACCAAAAGAAAAGCGAAATACCATAGATCTGTCGCCAACAACTAGTTGGGGACACCACTCCCATCAGAAGGTATATCACATACCTTCCAACACAGTCTCAATGCTAATGACATAACCTTTATCGGGGGTTACTACCACCTCGTGGTCATAAATATCACCATGACTAACTCATAGGAGAGTCCATGTCGGTCCACAAAATCTGTGCAAAAGGTGGGGCCAATTTGAATCCATCCCAAAACAGGGTTACCATCGGGCCCATCGGCCACTGAATTATGACACGGGAACACTGAAAGATCAACAACTTGTTCAATCTCTGGACAAACTGTGGGGCTGGTGCAATAATAGCAGTCATCCGCTGCTGTGCCATCAACTGGACGATTACGACAAGAATGGTGATTTAACGTTTAACCACCGCAACTGATCCGAGCGCTCTGGCTCCACTGAAACATCAAGCCCACGGCCGAAACCATGACCGCGGCTAATCCTGCACTAACAACGATCCCAAAGACCAGAGTGCGTACAAACGCCACTCATAACCACAACAATGAGACTCAACTGTGTGTGAACACACCTGAGCTCCAATCCACTATGCCAATACCCTGCGCTCTCTTGTGAACACAAGTCATCCTAGGGTTCATTCCTAACCAAACCTAGGCATCGTCTTCCTATTTCTCTGATACCATCTAATCTGTCACGCCCCGAGTTTTGAAAAGCAGGCTAATTTTTTTTTTTTTTTTTTTTTTTTTTTTATAAATCAGAGTTCGCAAACCGGGCGTAACAGACCGCCACATGTATAGTAAATTCCCTGCCCAACTGGACAGAGCCTTTCCTATACATGCACGGCTAACCATAATCAGTCAATATCAGAGTAATCTAATTACGCATGCAAAGCTAGTCAAGTTATAATATTTAAACTGAAATGCGGAAAATGAAATATACTGACTACATAGGGGTCGATACTATCGCAATCGTCTCACCAACGTGTCCCGACATCCCATCACCCAAGCGACCTGAAAAATGGTCACCCACGGGGTGTGAGATACACTGTACATGTATCCCAGTGGGCACGACGAGCCGAGAAATAGCTAATCGTACCTACTGGATACCGTAATCTGCGGATAGTAAAGATCATAGGGTAAAGCTGAATAACGATAAGATCTACTGATAATCAACATACATCCACAGATAACTGAATAGGCAGATAATCAAAGGTAATGAAACTGCAGGTAATAAACACCAGAAATATGGATATAATCGAGACAATCAATCATAACTGAGCAGTAAGGGTACAGGGTAAGATATCTATCAATAACAGCGCAAGATAATAAGAATGCGTCACAAATGAACTCACGTACCCAATCAATGCCAGTATTGGTCACTAGGACCTCAGGCTCATACCGCTATCTGCACCTATCCCACTGACATAACCCCGCACCCATAAGTGCTATCTGGGGCTCACGGGTCCTTCCTCTAGACCACTTTACCGGTAAAGAACAATAGCCACGGGGAGCGACCCCGGCAATGTTCGTGAAGTACAGCGATGCGTGGCAAGTCGTACTGATCAATCTCACGGTCTAGTGACCGGGTAGTCGGCAATAAGCCGAGATCCCAACAGGGAAATCATCTATCATATCGATCAGAATCTATCATGCATAACGGAACATCAAGTAGTATCTATCAATCATGCATATCGGAACGTCGAGTAGTATCTATCAATCATGCATATCGGAACGTCGAGTAGTATCTATCAATCATGCATATCGGAACATCGAGTAGTATCTATCAATCAAGATCAATCAATCATGCATATCGAGATATCAATAATATATCGGCTGACAGGAATCAACAAGTATAATCGATCATGACATCTATGTACTATAGGTGTAAAACCTGACAAGTAGCTGTAAATCATGTATCTACGGAATCAATGTCTATCGAACAATCATGCGGTATATAGATCAACTCATCAGATATAATCAGATCATGCAATCTAAGTACTGGAACATATAAGCTGATAACAGATACATATGATATGTCTCAAGTAGATCAAGATTTATCACAAATAATCATAAAGCATGAAACCATAATAAACCAAGCTAATCATGAACAGGTCTAATGAAGTCAAGATCAATCAGGAGGATCAGGATATGTCAAAATAGGTCAGATGGATCTAATCAGCAGGGCAAATCAATAACAGGTGTCCGACTGGACTAAAGCAACCAGAGGGCCAAAGAGCTAAAGCCCGGATCGAAAGTAACCCACCTATGTAGGCCGATCCAATGACTCCAACAGAGGCTCGTGGGCCGGAGTCAGACTGCAAAGACCTGAATCATAAAGTGCTAATCAGGAATGACTCACTAGTTAAACCACTTTACTAAAATTGATGCTCGCTCGGACTATAATCACTATATCACTTCCGGCAGGGCCAATTTGGCTCCGGAAGCCGCCGACAGAACACTGGAGTCACTGGAGCTGCCAGGACAATGTCGGGAATGACCAGAGGCAGATAATAAAGTCCATTTGTCATTTTATTTCATCAAAGTACGTGAACATGCGCCGAAAGCCGTTAAACCGACGATTTCGCCGATTTACGGTTTGTTACCCGATTCCCGCTCAACGAAGATTAACGGACCTCCAACAAAAAGTTTAGAGATCAGGTAAACGCTGCCCGAGACAGCCCACGAAGTTACATTTGCATCTAAGTCCAAGGGTTTCCTAAGATCACATAATTATTCTCAAAACTACACATTTCGACTCGTTAAAAATATTCGAAGGGTTCTAACATGAACTGAAGGTACCAGTAGATAGTTCTCAACCTAACTAAAGCCGTGCTCACTGTTTGGAGTTGACACGACGCCCGAAAACACAATCGGGTCCATAACATCTTTTAAAATTGCATAAAATCACTAAGTTAATGGCTTGTTTTGACTCGTTCTCGCAATCCGGGAACTCAAAAATAGTGCCGTAAGTTTCAGTAGGTCGATCTCGACGCAAGTTAACCCGTGCTCACTGATTTGAGTGGGCACGCAGCCCGAGGGCGAAGTTGGCCCATAAAACCCAAGTCCAAAATCACCTCTTCACTGTTTTATGCTATAACCTCAATATAATTGAGCTATATCTGGAGCATCATGTGTATATGCGACTGAAAGGTGTGGTGCTCACCTGAAACTGGCCGAGGATTGGTCGGAGAGATCGCCGGAGCAATAGCTTCAATTGCACCAAGCTCGGGTTGCACCAACTTGAACCAACCCTACACCTTAAGGCCAACAGAAGAGAGCATCAGCTCCCATGTGCTCCCAGAAGAAGCCCGGACCAAGCCAGGTCCGGCGGCGGCGGCCGGCGACGGCGGCGGCCGGGAAACACCTTAATTATCTTTTAATTACAAGGTTGGGACAACATAAATTCACAGAGACTTTAGACCCAATATAACCTGATGGAAGTCTAATTTACGAAGATTAGAACCTACCTGAATCGTTGGTCGGAGCCCCGGAGTCGGCGGCGGCGGCCGGAGATGATGATCGGACCCGAGGTTTGGTGCAACTACATAAACATTAAGCCCCACGTTCAAGTTCACATGCAACGGTTTGGGGAGCTCCAAAATAGCCTAATGAACGTACCTGAGTCACTGCCGGCGGAGGGAAACGCGGGCAATCGCCGGAGCTCGAAGCCAACCAAAACTCGGTGAAGATGACCACCCCTAATGGCGGATTCCGGCCGGCGTCACTCGAGCCTCAGCAACTTGGACCAAAAGGCTCAGCTGGATGCCAGGGACCTTCCTGCAGTGATGGCCGGCGACGGGGACGAGCGGCGGCGCCGGACGAAGGAATTCCGGCCAAGGTCTCTTTTTCCCGAAACTAGGGCGAGCTTGATCTCCATGGATCTTCAACCGATCCACTCCAAAGTTTGGGATCATCTTGCAGTCACCGAGAAGATCAAGATCAACGGTTTTGATCTTGGTTTTATCGGTTGCATGAAGCCTGGGATCATCCTCGGCCGAAACAAGATAATCCGGCAATAGTTTGCTCCCGCCGGCGGCCGGGGCGACGGCGATGGCTCAGACTCCACAGAAATAATCCACTCTATGTCAGGAACACACTACATGGTCCTTGGGCCATTTAAAAATAAAAAGGTTTCATCATCTTACCTCGCCGGAAAACTTGGAGAAGAAGGTGACCTCCGCGGCGGCCCTCGGCGGATCTCGGCGTCGGGTTCACCTCGGCTCGATCGCGGCCACACAGAGGACTACCCAGAGGAGGTTTGGTACAAGCGGAGCTCTACTCGATGCTCCCAACACCAACCAACCCGAGAAGAATAATGTCTTCTTGTTTCTTCTTCTCCTCCGGCGACGGGACGGCGGCGGTTGCGCTACCCCCGAGGAGTGCGTCAGAAGAGGGGAAAGCTGTTGGGACTGGCGGCCGGGCAAAGGGCTTCAGGGTTTAGGGTTTAAGGGACCCTAACCCTAAATACATATATATATATATATATATATATATATATATATATATATATATATATATATATATATATATATATATATATATATATACATATGGTATATGCATAATGCAATTTAGTCCCTCATTTCTTCATATTTAGAGATTAGTCCCCCCACAGCAGCTTACTCTCACACTTAAGTCCCTCTCCTGTAAGTGGCACGCTTTTCGGAGCATAAAATATTGGGTTTTCACGCAATTTATCACCTTTTCTGCCGTATTTCACGCTTTTCGAGGCGTTTCAGTCGTCAAATCGAAAAACGGACTTCGCCACGACGTCCGGCACGTCGAAATCTATGAGATAACGATTTTTGTTTTTCGACAAATGCCCGGGTAAAGTCTCGGTCCATAATTACTGTGCAAGAATACAGTTTTCGCGCTTTTCAAGGCTTTAGGGTCATCAAACTGAAATTCCGCCGGTGCCATTGTGTCCAGAACGTCGAAACGGATAAAATCGACTATTTGGATCGTTATGTTCGGAGTCTGGACAGCGAATTGGTCAGCATTGCAAGCGAGGGAGATTCAACTAGGGGTTACTGTTCATCTACAGTAACAACTTAAAACACTGTGCGCAGAGTACTGTTACATTAGTCGCGGTAATTCGTCCGCTTCTTCATCGATTTCTGGAAGATCCGACCGTCAGATCGAAAAGTGCAGAATATGGATCTCGCTCAAATCGACGAGACGATCACATCGGTCAATTCAGATTTCCAAGATCATGTCCAGATTGAAAAATAGCCTTTTTGCCTCGTAAATAGTGCAACTTGCACACCGGCGATTGACAATATAGGTCAATATAGGTCTTGTGGATTTAAAGCCAACTCAAATTTCACTTTTGATCTATTTATTAAAATAAAATAATTCGGATCACTACACAAACTCTTTTCTCTCTTTTCCAATCCATGTGCCCGCACATGGGTTCCCCCTCTCTCTATCTATCTCTCTCGAAGTATCGATCCACCACCTCCGAAGCCATCAACAATGGCGGAGAAGGCCCCGTCGCACAGGCGCCGTCAAAAGATGCTGCCCCCCCCCTCTCCATCTCAGTCCTCTCTGCTATCACGGACCCCTCTCACTGCCCCGACGGCACCATCAACCGCCGCCTCCTGTCCTTCCTCGACTTCCGCGCCGCCGCAAACCCGAACCCCGCCTGCGGCGTCCGATCCGGCGATCCCACCGTCAATCCCTCCCACAACCTCTAGATCCGCGTATTCCCCTCCTCCTCCGCGACCGCCGCAGTCGGCGATCGGCAGATTCCGGTCATCGTCTTGATAAAATAAATTAAGGGGCCGGTCATCGTCTTGATAAAATAAATTAAGGGGTTAAAAAGTAAAATTATGTTTACAAGATTTTTTAAACTTATAAAAAGTAAAATATAAATTAATTAAGGGGTTGCAAAAAATTCAGTCCCACAAAATTTGATGGCCATGTTAAATATTTTTGGACGCTATTATTAACATATGCAAAATAATGTACATTGAAATTGATCATTAAAAATTATTTATTGACCGCTTTTGATTAGAATTCTGCATGGCGAATTAATTTAGTAGTTTTGATTTTATCGCTTTTTTGTATGTCTCATTAATACGTAGACATCTTTTTTAATTTTTTTTAATATTAAAAAAATTAATAAAATCAGTATCAAAAGTAATTTCTCTTTATTTTACATTTTTGCAATGAAGCTTTGGTTACCCTCAAAACTAAGTTGACTAGCTGGTGTGTGTTAAAACTATTTATGTAATGGCAGGTTGTGATTGGGATGGACGTTGCTGCTTCAGAGTTTTTTTTTTTTTTTTTTTTTTTTTTTTTTTGAGAGGAGTGCTTCAGAGTTTTATTCTGAGAAGGATTAGACTTATGACCTTAACTTCAAAGAAGAGGTGAGCTTTCCTTTCTCCTAGAACAGTAAGCTTATAGTTGTTGTTGCTTTGAAATTCTTGACTACTTTGATTGACTTGAGAGTTCAGAGGAAAATTAACACAACATTTTTTTCTAAGGGTTTCGTAAACTGACTACTGTTGATGTGGTGTTTTCCAGAACAATGATGGCTCATAGAAAATTTCTGGAGAGAGCTTGAAAGATCTCTACAAGTCCTTTGTAGCTGAATACCCTATTGTATCCATTGAAGATCCATTCGATCAGGACGATTGGACCCACTACGCCAAGCTTACGGATGAAATTGGACAGCAAGTGCAGATTGTTGGTGATGACCTTCTTGTCACAAACCCTACTGTAATATACTTATAAATGCAGCAAACAAATTCATTCTATAATCCCCGTAAATTTAAAATTCTATTTTCTTGGCTATTGCAGAGGGTTGCCAAGGCAATTAGTGAGGCCATGTGCAGGCACATGGGCACATGGTTCTCTATTTCTATTTCCAATCCATGTGGTTCCTCTCTCTCTCTCTCTCTCTCTCTCTCTCTCTCTCTCTCTTTTCTACTCGCTAGGGTTTGAGAGCTCCTCCCATGACGAATCCGGAGGAATCGAGCCCCCTTCTGAGCCAAATCGACGGCGACGGCAAGGTCGCCTCCGTCCCCTCGGAGCCCCCGTCGGCGGCGGTGCCGCCGCCGGATGATCGATCGAGGTAGATGATTTTTACCTGTGTATTTTTTAATATTCTTTGTTCCGTTTTCTTCGTTGGATTTTGATTTGTAATTAATGTTAGCAACATTTCCGGGGATTTCATATCGAGTGTTACTTGTGATCTACAGATTTAGATAGTTTTTTTTTTTTTTTTTTTTTTTTTTGTACTTATTTTTTATTAAATTAAATTAGATTTAACTGATTTGCATATATGATCTGTGTGATGTATTTTTTTATTTAATAAACCGCACTAAAAAACTCATCCCCTGTTTTTCATAAAAGAACAGATTTCTTTATTAAAATCTAGGATTAGAGTTTTTTTTTCTTTTTTTTTTTTTTTTCCCAATAAGCTAGAGCAATTTATTTATATTTAGCATACAATAACGTGCTACTGCGTAATGACTATTCTAATTCTTTTCTTAATCTGCTCCTGTAGTGTTTCATTTTTTTTTTCCTTTTTCCCCAGTACTACCTGATTATATTTACTTTGACAAGTGTTTTGTTTGTAGTAGAGGTGACTAAAAAAGTTGGATTCCATGTGTTCTCTCAGTGGCCTCTCAGGTGTAGGTGTAGGTTGTCATGGAATTATTTTAGGAATCTGGCGATAAATTTGAATTTAGAAATCAGCCATGAATTTAATTTTACTTTTAATTTTAAATTTTAATTTTAAATTTTTAATTTTTAATTTTTAATTTTTAATTTTAAATTTTTAATTTTTAATTTTTATTTTTATTTTTAATTTTAATTTTTAATTTTATATTTTATATTTTCTATTTTATATTTTATATTCAAATTTTAAATTTTAAATTTTAAATTTTAATTTTATATTTGAATTTTTAAAAGGTTGGATTGGAGTTGGCACTTTGATTTCTAAATAATTGAGCATGAGTGCTTTGACTTAATAATCTAAGTTGGTATTATTTATTGTTTAGTTCTACATTTAGCTGTTTAAGCCTTACTTGAATCTCTCCAACTTTACATGGATACCATTGCGACCATGGATACGTTCAAGTTGATTCTAGCACATGTACTAAGTCATGATGGTAGAGTTTAATGGATAGAAGAGTATTGAGTAGTTATATTGACTTAAAATTCTTGCTTCACTGGTAATTAAATAGAGAGCCAGCTAACTTTAGAGGTTAGTGGCGAAATAGAGTTTTACTGCATAAGGTTAGAAAACTAATTCAACTGCATGCACTTTGACTAATCACACCAAAATTGATGTAATGTAGTTATTATTATGTTGAAAGTGTGGGCTTTAAATAGTTGCAAATAGACATATGTTATGGATGTTTATACACCTCTTCTTGTTGTCTCAGACAATAGAAAACAGAGGTTGATTTGGTTACCATCACCCCAGACACTCAAATTTTTGTATCAACATTATGTTTTTTCCCCTAATTACCAGAGCATTCCATTGGAATTATGTGGCGACATAGATGTTTGGGTTCACAAGTTGTTCAATTGATGTGTATCTTTGTTTTTAGGAAATAGGTTCGTGAAAGTTCCAATTGTTGCAGATTCTGCAGTGATTTCTTCAATTGAATGCCTTTGAATGTCATGCCTACACGTTGTCTCTTCAATCCCTAGCTCTGAACTGTTCAAACTTGATTGATTATAAGGTCCATTTTGTAGCTATTTCCGCATCCGAAGGAAGTGAGTTGCTTTTCCATATAGGATTGAACATTCTCTTGCAAGCAGGGAATACTGATTTTTGTAAGATGTAGTTTCTATATCAGAAATTAGATCATTGAAGCTCTGAATAATCAGCTGTTGAACTATCCATTGCTAAGATAACTCAATCCCTGGAAGGCAATCTTCCATACTAATAAAGGGGTGTCTGTTTTTCTTCAGCTTGGGACTTTCTGGGAAGATGACCTGCAGAGTGTTGTTCAGATGGGCTTTGGGCAGACTCAGGAAGCTACTTTTTCCTCTCAGAGCTTCCATGGTAGGTGAATTCGACTACAACAATTAAATTTTAAAGGTAACTTCTAAAACAGAAGTTTAAAACACAACTTCTGATGCAGGCACAATGCCAACATCTCGCATAAAGATTGAACTCTAGAACATATATAAACTGTCAAGCATACAAGAGTCCTTTGTGTATATATATATATATATATATATATATATATATATATATATATATATATATATATATATATATATATTCTTTATCTGTTAGAGGATTTTTTTATTGTTTGGTTCTTAAAATTTTTATGGTACTCAATCATACTCTAGAACATATATAAACTGTCAAGCATACAAGAGTCCTTTGTGTGTGTGTATATATATATATATATATATATATATATATATATATATATATATATATATATATATATATATATATATAAAATTCTTTATCTGTTAGAGGATTTTTTTATTGTTTGGTTCTTAAAATTTTTATGGTACTCAATCATATCCACTTCCATTAGAAGCTTGGAAAATTAATATTTAAAAGGTATTTTGAAAGTTTTTTTTTTTTTGATTAAACAGGGATATACCCTATTTGAACAGTACAGGACAGGACAGGGGAAAAAGAAAGAAAGAAAAGATCCACCACTACTCCAATTACACGAAGTGAGCCCACTCCCGAGCCACAAAAAAGATCATATTGCTAAAACAAAACTAGTGGACACACTATTACACACACAAAAGGGAGAAGCAGAGTTGTCACCCCAAGCAACCTGGAAATAAACTCTAGACCCCAGCCCCAAGCAAACTTAGCAAAGAAGCACGTCCCAAACGTAAGATACACACAACTGTGAGTTTATACAAAACCGGAAAGAGGAAGCGAAGATCGACGTCATTGTATTGCCTAGTTCCCGATTTACAGCAACTACAAACAGATGTTAGAAAGTTCTTCAACCCCATTGTATCGAACCGAAACAGTGAGTCAGCTAAGCCATCATGGCAGCTGCCGTCCTTCAAGGTAATTGCCAATATAGTGGTCCAATCTAGAGTAGAGAGAGCACACAATTTGCAAAGAAACCCCAGTAGTAGAAAAGAGAGGCAATAACGCCCAAGGACCAGGCTACAATGGCAGCAGGAATTCCTCTCATTAAACTCCAATAAAAGGCATGTATCAAAAGGGGACCCCCATAACCAAACCAGAACCAGTAGGAATCTCTCAATAGACCCACAAAAAGATCAACCATCAATGTGAAGGAAGTCCAACTGCAATGAATAGTTTAGCTCCCCCAATATAAAATTTGTTTCTTAGGTTCCATTATGAAGCAAAGACCCAGTAGGAACAAGTAAAACTGCAGCTTCATTAATTCGTCGGAAAAGCTGAAAGTCTTGGAGTGCCCCCGAACCCGTAATCGCTGAAAGAGTGCAATGCAGGAACCCCTGAAGGCAGCCGAGCAAGGGACCCCTGTCTTCAACCGGGCCTTCTCAGCTCCAAAGACCAAAATACTGTAAAGGTATTTTGAAAGTTATGTGCTTGGTTTTAAAGAAATAATAAAGGTATATGTTACCAAGTTTTTAGCCTTTTAGATGAAAAAATTCCACTGCTAGACCACTCCAACAGCAGCAGCAGCTTGAGCACCCTTGGTGGTTTCAACTTCCTCTTGGACCTTGGTGTTCTTTCGAGGCTTGGGACTTTTAGGGAAGCTCTTACACGGGTAGATCTTGAAGTTAGGAGCTTGTGGAGTAATCTAATTCACCAAGTTTATAGGTATTTTTGGATTAATTAAAGCTTTAATAAAGATTTCTAATTTTGGGATTAGCTAAGGTTTTGATAGGATTTCTTTGAATTTTTCTCTTTAAACTGAGCTTGTGATTTGTTAGAGATGATCTTGACTTCAGCTAGAACTTGTGGGAACTTTGTTTGAACTCATTTGAAGGTTAGTTTTATGTGATTTTTGATTTGAATTCTTCAACCGAAAATCAGGATTTTGAGGTGTTCGTGTTCTTAACTTTTTAATCACCTTTCATTGTGATTTCATGGTGATTATGGAAATTTACTGATGGATTAGGAGTTGGAAACACACTTAAGAGTGTTGTGCACGTTTTCTTCTACTTGGTTGCTCTGTGGATTTACTGGAATAGCCGCCATAATAGCTCGAACTTCAGCAGAGTTTTAAACATATGATTAGTAATAGAGAGTTCTACATGTTCTTTAAGTTATAGCATTTACGAGGTGTTTAAATCGCCGAAGCACTCCGTGGCTTGAGCTAACCCCTTCCGGAGATTGTATATTAATATGAATCCTGTAAACTGACCTTTATGTGTGTTAAAAGAGCACTACTGAGCTGAAATTACAACACAAAGTTTCAGGTTACTTTCTCCATAACAAAATAGAAATGGCTATCATCAACTCTTTCATGGGGGGTAAATGATAAAGAATCCAAGATTAGCAATCTTTTATGACAAATTCCATTATAAACTGCATAATCCAACATCCCAAAAAATAATACAATAATGTGGAAACCACTCTTTAGAAGATTCCGAAAGTGAGACAATTTGGGCAGAATTCATTGAAATATCCAAGAATAGAAATTAAAGAGGCTGATGACTTGCCAGTTGAGCGTGATCCTAGATTACGACACCAAATTTGGGATTATCCCGTTGAACAACGTGATGAAGTTCGACGAGCATATATAATTAATGGTCCATATCAACCTAGACTTTTGGAATATCCAAAAAGTGGGTCTCTTTCTCATCAACGTCGCTTCCAACCTTCATGGTTTGAGTCATTCAAATTGTGGTTGGAATATTCTCCAACCAAAGATGCCGCATTTTGTCTCCCATGCTTTGTTTTTAACAAACCATATGGGCATTCTTCACAAAATGCCTTTACTGTTGACGGTTTTCATAATTGGAAAAAAGTTAAAGATGGGAGAAATTGTGCTTTTCTAAATCATATAGGCAGAGAACCAAACTCACCTCATAAAGTTGCCGAAAGAGCTTGCGAAGAATTGATGAAACAATCTCAGCACATTCAAAATGTGCTTCATAGACATACATCACAGCAAAAGGCAAATAATCGTTTACGCCTTAAAGCATCAATAATTGCAGTTAGATATCTTACTTTCCAAGGATGTGCTATGAGAGGTCGGGATGAAAGTAAAGAATCTATTGATCGGGGTAATTTTCTGTAAATGTTGGAAGTGTTCTCTTTTCTTAATGAAGATATTGCAAAAGTTATTTTAGAAAATGCTCCGCAAAATGCTTCTTATACTTCGTCGGATACACAAAAAGAAATTTTGCAAGTTCTAGCGGAGAAAGTAAGAAGAAAAATTCGAGATGAAATTGGTGACTCAAAATTTTCTATAATGGTTGATGAAGCACGCGATAAATCAAAAAAGGAGCAGTTAGCTATCGTTTTGAGATTTGTTGATGTACAAGGTTTGGTGCAAGAAAGATTTTTTGGTCTTGTTCACATTTCGGATACTAAAGCATTAACCGGGAAAAATGCAATTTATTCCATTCTTTCTCATTATAATCTTGATGTTCAAAATATTCGAGGCCAAGGATATGACGGGGCGAGTAATATGAGAGGTGAATGGAATGGACTACAAGCACTAATTTCTAATGATTGCCCCTATGCATACTACATCCATTGTTTAGCCCATCGTCTCCAATTGGCTTTGGTTGCGGCATCTAAGGATGTTCTTGAGGTTTATGAATTTTACTCAAAATTAAGTACTATTGTCAACATTGTTGGATCTTCTACCAAGCGAAATGATGAACTAAAAAAGTTTCATAGTTTTGAAATTGCCGAAATGATTGAAAATTTCATAGAGACCTTTCACCTGAAACAAAACACGTGAGCATCATTGACAATTTCATTTTCAAGTATAACAGCTTTGAGCAGGGCAATATTTCAGATGTTAGTATAAACTAAAATTTAAGAATATGATCTATCAAGACTTCTTCTTATTAAGCATTTGTGTCTGCTTCGCCAGATCAATGTCTCTTCGAGGACACATGCCACCACCGTTGGAGGGGTGACCAATTCAAGATCCAGGGATGATGCGCCACGGACCTTTCCCTAGGATTGCCTCTGCCAATCACGTCCACCCGCTAGACCCTGTACCACCACCCCCACCAGGAATTAGAAATTCCAAAATGGGTTAAAGTTGATCATATGATTGATGCCAATATATTATTGGCATCAAACATATGAAAAATAAGCAAGGACATGTAATAAAAAGTTCTGAAGTTGCCACAAAGAGAAATGCAGCTTATTCTGGGAAAAAAAAGGATTAATTTTCATCATTTTGTAGATGGAGCGAGGGCTCAGAAACAGAACCCAACAAACTATTAGAATTACCGGGAGCGAGCAAATGGTAATTTTCTGCAGCAAAGAGAGAAGGAAACCTAGTAGGAAAAAAAAATATTCTGTCATTTATTCTGTACTCAAATTTGCTCATAAAAAGAAGCAAGAATAGAACAAAAAAAAAAAGGGAACAAAAAATACCTAGCTGGAGGATAGGGCTGATTCTCTCCTAGAACATAGAGATCATGTAAGCACACGACCAAATATTTAATACAATCATCTAAAATCAAGAAATGAAAACTAATTAGTATAATTAAGCCAAAAGAAAATGATAATTGAAAAAAATCACCAAGCAAGTTAGATTCCTCTTATTTTATCAACATCGGATTAGCGAAATTAACATTTAAGTATATAGAAAAACAGTAGTGGCGGCGTTTCTAGAAGAAATAAATTCCAATTAACCAACTGACCGTAGGTTTTGTGAAATTTCATAAACTGCTTATTGCATGTGACAATCATTTAAATATAAATATTAAAAGTTGGCGATAGGCTGTTTTCATTTTCTTAAATGCCTTGATGAATTCAGAAGGATCAATCTTAATTGTTTTATCATTACAAAGTTGCTCGTGGTTAGGGAAAGATAATAAAATTTAGGATCAAATAGTTTATTGAAATAAATTGGCTACATATAATAAAAGTTTCTTCTGCATTCAAAATCTTACAACAACTCTAATTCAATGATTATTTTTTATTTTCAATAGTCTTATTATTTTTTCCACATTAAAAAAAAAGGGTTAATAGATGCTCAATTTACTTAAATGACTGATTGCATGGATTCTAATCCTTTTTCCATATAGATTTGACATTTCTCGAAACATATTTGTTTTAAATCCGTACTTTGCCAATTAGAAAACGCCGATGTTTGAGAAATTTTCAGGGGAAGTGACCGAAGATATGGTCGGGCATATTGGCTGAGGATAATTCAGTCATTAGCGTTGAAGGTACAAGTTCGACCGATACTAAGACGGTCGAAGGAGTTGGCTCGCAAAGCCACGATCGAAATAAAAGAAGACCGGCTAAAAGGGGCTGACCTGGAAAAATCTTCTCGGCTACCACATTCGAAGCCAAAGATAGATAAAGGCCGCGATCGGCAGAAAGGCCGAAAGTAGGCAGGATGGCCGAAGCGGTTCGGCCAAAAAGGTTCGATGAAAAGGCGCCGTAAAACGGTGAAAAGGCTTTGTATTAACGACTGAGAATCAAAGCCGATTGTTATTCGAATCAAAGCAAAGACACGATATAATTCAGTCCAACCAATTAATAATATTACAATCATGATCAAATATTTTAATACAAAAGTGGACGGAGAAAGGAAAGGCCGAGTGATCAGAGTCTCAGGCTGTAGAGCTGTTTCCATTCAAAATCAAGCAGCGCCTGCGTGCGTTGGGCCGTTTTCCTCAGTCGCTACATCTCTGGATGTTTGCTTAGAAGATCATTGAGCTTGTGACGAAGGGAGACACTGAGATATGCCTCCGACTGCAAACGAGCTTCAGCCGCGTTAATTACCGCTTGATCTGCAACAAGATCTTATCTCAGGCTAGCAAAGCGGCACTCAGTTTCGGTAATCTCCTTCTCAATCTCGGCTGAATGTCGGTGGAGTTGAGATAACTGCGTTGCGTATTCGCCTATTGCAGTCTCTTGAGATACGGTCGATGATCGGTAGCTCTCGACCGTACAGAAGTGGACTCCCACGGCCCCGAGCTCCTTTAGGTTGTCTGATTGGAGAGAGAGAATAGAGGGCAGCCGAGAGGACAAGGAGAATATGAGGCGTTGTTTCTGCTGAGGGAGAATAGAACAATAAGAAGAAGACTTGAGAAAGGCGAGGATTTCCTCGAGTCGTTAAAGCTTCTCAGGAGTTTGGAGAAGCATTTGCGGGCCCTCAGAATAGAGATTAAGGACCTCGTGGACTGGTTGAAGGGGGTCCTTGGCTTTGAGAGGCGCCACTCCAGTGCCGTCATCTGAAGAAGGACTGAGGGCAAGAAGCTCCGATAGAGGGGGTAGCAGGTTCCCCCCATCCTGAAAAGTCGAGCTTGAGTGTTTATTGTTTACACCTATTCACCCCCCTCTAGGTATTTTTTCCCCTATTTAGATCCATATTATTTATAAACCCGACACCTGTCACCGAAATTTCGGTGGCTGGCTCCGAAATCGGCTTATTGGCCATCTCCGACCTGCCTTCTATAGGACAAAAGCAAGGTGAACACAAAGAAACATAAGCTAAGCAGAAATGATCATCATAGCCAGGAACTAAACTTACAAATAGATAGTCAAAGCATAATAGTAATCATTCATACAAAATAATCCCTCATACAAAGTAATCTTTCCACAAAATAATTCTTCACAATCGAATCCACTTTACATTTTGGGACTATTTTAACATTCACTTTACATCTGGGAACTTACAAACTTACGAACTTACAAATAAATAATGAAAGGACAAAAATAATCATTAACACAAAATAATCCCTTACACAAAGTAATGCTTTCACAAAATAATTCTTCATAATGTAATCCACTTTACATTTGGAAACTATAGTAAATAGAGGTCGGGCAATATATTTTAGGATTAAATGAAATTTTTTAGGATCATATGTAGGTTGGGCAACATATTTCTTTTGTATTCTTCAAGCAGGGACAGTTCAGCAGCATCAGAATCAACAGTAGCTGGGAGAAGAAGCAGCATCAGCAGTTGGAAGCACCAGTAGTTGCAGTGTAAGTAACCAGCAACAGTTGCTGTAGTTTTGGTAGCAGTAGTAGCAGCAACAGAAACGCATCGAACCAAGGGGATAGTAACTCACTTGGAAGTTTTTTTATCATTTCTTCAATTCCATCATCATCATCTTCTTCTCCTCCTCGTCCTTCTATTCTGTTAGCAGCAACAGGTAGAGAAGCACCGTGCAAACTAAGTTCAAACTGATTTCAGTCATTTCATCTAAAGTAATTTTGCAAATATAAGGATCAAACTTCAACATATTTGGAGATAACAGTTTATTGTTTAATTAGCCAATCTTGTGTAATAGAGAACGCAAGATAATTTTTCGACAGTTAAAAGACAATGGTTAGAAATATAGAAGAAACGGAGAGAGATTCATGCAACTGATAAAAATCAACCAGATCATGTCGTCCAAAGAGGCATACAAGTTAAGAAGTGATCCCCAGATTTTAACCCATGAAACTTAAAACCCAATGAAGCAGCCATGCTGCTGTGCCTATGCTCAATATTTTGAGCTCAAATGCAGTAAAATATGAATCTTATTTAAATAGTTGAACCAAAAGAGAGTTCAAAAAAGAATAGTATTTGTTCCAAAAAGCCTAAACGCCAAGTAAAATCAAGAGGCAAAGGAATTCAACGGGGCAAACACTATGTTGAAAGTCCCGAAGTCTCATGCAAAAGGAGTTTATCATAAGTTTTTCAAATATGAGTTTGTAATTGATGGAGTTATTTGTCAAAGAAATGGAGATAGAGAAAAAAGAAAGAAATAAATAAATTAAAAAGAAAAGTGTGTTGCCTTTCTCAGTGATAGACAATTAATAAAGGTTCACTATTCTCTCCTTTGATAACACAGTAGAATTGCCTAAAGATGTGCAGGAAGAACATCAACATGCTTATCCAAGAATAAGGATAAGGATGTAATTGATTTCTCTTCTTCTTCGGAAATAATCAACTACTTCGGATATGAAGTAAATATATCATAACATATAATTCCTGGCAAAAAGTAAAGACAGACAACGAAAGAAATTTTGATAGAGAGAATAAGGCAAGCTATGCAAAAGAAGTATACCTTATTTATTGGATCAGTACGTCCATTTGTTGGGTGTGAAATTTCATTTTGGGCGCGTATTATTGTCCCGTCCTGAAAAAAAATTCAAAATATAAAAAAATGATGATCAAGATAAGAATTAAGCGTTTCCAACTTGTATGATCATACAACAATGCATCATAATATATATAAATATATATATATATATATATATATATATATATATATATATATATATATATATATATATATATATATATAACGAATAGAATATTCTAGATTATTTGATAGAGTAATAATCCTAGTGAGTTCTAGAAAACAGGTTCCAGAAAATCCAGTTCTTTAGGACAATTCTGCAATTCATGAGCCAAACACACTGTAGGAACAAAAAGGTGCCTCATATGGTCCTTTGATCTATTGTAAGAATTCGAAATTTTGTAAATAATTAAATAAATGAAATTGTTTGAAGTCAAGTTGAATCGGGATCATATGTGGCTCAAATAGTAATAGTGCCCCTTTTCTGCAGTATAATTTACACAATTAGTGGGCCAGAAATGTCACTTTTCAATCCGAGCCTGATCTCGAAGATCGGAGACCACGAGTGCGACCGTCTCGTCGAACCGAGTGAAAACCATATTCAACTTGTTCAGATCTGACGGTCGGATCTTCCAGAAATCAGCGCTGAAGTCAGCGGGACCCGCGACTTAAGTCGTGGGTACAGTGAACAGTAAACCCTATTTTCGGGTCCCCTCGCGCGAACGTTGAGCCAATTCACTGTCTGGAAGCCGAACATAGCACTTCAAATAGTGAATTTTAACGGTTTCGTCATTCTGGACGCAATGGCGCTGACGGAATTTTCGTTTGACGACCCGAAGTCTCGAAAAACGTGAAAACAGTATTTCGGAGCGGTATTTATGGATCGAAAATTTATCCGGACACTGTTTCGAAAAACAAAGATCGCTACCTGATAGGATTCGTCGAGCCGGACGTCGTGGCGCAGTCCGTTTTTCGATCTGACGCTCGGATTTTCTCGAAAAGCGAAAAGTGCACCGAAAAATGCAACTTTTACACATAAACCCTCATATAAGTTGCCTCGATTTGCGTGCCATGCATAGGAGAGGGACTTGGGTGCGAGTTCTTGCTGCTGTGAAGGACTGGACAGCAAATATCAAATGATGGAGGGCTGCATTGCAATTATTCCACCAAGCATTCGAATTCAAATTTTGAATCCAAGGTATTTCGGCTTCTTAAGCCTCCGCAGTCCCAGCCTTCGCGTAGCAACCGACCTTCCTCCCTTCTCTACACACACCTCACAACCGAGGCTCCGCGCCGGCCGCCGTAGCTCCCCCATCGCCGGAGTTGGAAGAATCAAGAAGTACCTTGATTTCGGGTGGCTCGAGAGGAGAGTGCTCTGGTGGAGTTCTGGGCGATCAAGAACTCACCTGTGGAGCTCCCTGTGAACCCGCAGCCGAACCCGAGGGAGCCAGCACCCCGGCGCCGCCGTACGCCGCCGCGTGGGACCACCTCTCCTTCTTGAATTTCCGGCGAAGGTAAGGTTGGAACTTTTTCTTTTATTCCGGCTTTTGGGCATGATCCTTATGCTCCTGACATCGAGGGCATTCTTCTGGCCCAGACTGAGCCATCGCCGCCGTCCTGATTGCCGGCGGGAAGCCCGATTGGCCGGATTATTGTTTCGGGCCGAACCCTCGCACCATCGTGATCCGGCCGGCGATCTCAAGATCAACACCGTTGATCTTTTCCCTCTCGACGACTGTGACCTCCCCACAAGATCTGAACCCGATCGGCTGAGGATCGGGCTCGTGCGAGTGTGCCCTAGAACCGGCTGTTTTACACCCTCGCCGGAGCTCCTTCTGCCGGCGCCGCCGCTCGACCCCGTCGCCGGCCACCGCCACCAGAAGACTCAGTGAATCGATAGGAGCCTTTTGGTCCAAGTCCCACCGGCCGGAACCCAGCCGGCCGGAATCCGCCATTAGAGCCCTCCGAGCTTGACCAAGCTCCTCCGGCGCCGCCTCGCCGGCGCTCCTCAGTCGCCGGGAACCTCCAGGTAGGCTTATCTCTCCCTCCTGAGTCCCCCCATGGCCTTGCATGGCAACCTTAACGTCGGGATTGTTGTCTATAGAATTGCACCCGAACTTGGCTCAAGGTTGGACTCCGGCGATCCCCGGCGCTCCGGACCCCGGCCACCTCGACAGGTAAGCTCTAAATGATGATTCTCAGCACTCCATGATTTTGGTTTTGGCTTATGACCCCCTCTGTGTTGGCTCTCCCACCTTGTACCCGAGAACACCATTTTGGACCCATCTCCGGCCGCCGGGGCTCGACCCCGCATGGACCCAGAATCTTCTGGGAGGGTTCTAATGCTGGTGCTCCCATCTGGTGCAGGTTTGGAACTGGGTTGCCCGAGACTTAGCCAAGCCGAGCCCTTGCCTCTTGGTAGTGTTGCTCCGGCGACCACTCCGGCCATCCTCCGGCGCGCCAAAGGTGAGCCCTCGACTCCTTCTAGTTCCCTATACATGATGCTCCCCTTAGAGCACCTCTTAATCAAGTGTGCATCAAGTTGTAACATAATAGTAAAATGGACTTAAAATGATTATGGGCCAACTTTTAACTCGGGATCCGTGTCGACCCAACCCCGTGAGCACGGGTTCCATCTCGACGTAACGAACCCGCTGGAATTTACGGCGTCGTCGTCGGAGTCCCGGATTGCGAGAACGGGGCAAAACACTGTATCTAATATCGCGAGTTAAAAGGCTAACTTTGCCCTGGGGTTTCACGCTGACCCAAGATTGTGAGCACGGGGTCCGTTGCATCAAGTGTGACGCGCTGGCACTTACGGCGTCGTCGTTAGACCCCCGGATCTTAAGAACGAGTTAAAACAGTAAGTCACAAAAAGATATTTATGCAATTTTAAACACATAATGGACCAACTTGCAAAATAACATCCTGGCTGCCCTTTGATAGTATTTACGCACTACCTAGCCATCTTGTTAGGATTCCGATGGTCCTCGTTGACCGGGAATCAGATATCGAGCGATAAAATGACCGATTTGACTCGTTTAAACGTTTCGTTAGTGTAACGCCGTCGGGAAAGGGTTGTGTGAGTTATTTACTGATCATATCTCTTATTACAGGGCCCAGTTCTTCAGCACCAGCCTCCCAGTAGCTGCGCGGGAGTTCGGGGACTCTGCCTTCATCCAGGTGGGTTATCTTCGAACCGGGCCTCAGCTTTTTGGCCCTCTGGTTGCTTTAGTCCAGTCGGACACCTGTTCTTGACTTGCCCTGCTGATTTTGCCTATATGATCTAGCCTGACTTATACTGATCTTGTTTGACATAGCATGACCCTTTTATTGACATTTACTGATTAGACCTATGATTGCTTATTCATGATCAGCCGACGACTATTATCTTGATTGATCCTGATTGATAGACACTACTCGATATGCATTTGATTGATCCTGATTGATAGACACTACTCGATATGCATCTTGATTGATCCTGATTGATAGACACTGTTTGATATGCATGATTGATTGACTCCGATGGATAGATACAGACAGGTGATTCCCTGTTGGGATTTCGGCGTGTGCCGACTACTCGGTAACTTGACCATCAGATTGATCATTATGACTTGCCATGCACTGCTGTACTTCACGAACCTGGCCGGGGTCGCTCCCCGTGGAGCTGGTTCTTTACCGGTAGAGTGGTCTGGTGATAGACCCGTGAGCCCTTCGACAGGGGTATGTCAGCGGATCGGGTGCGGATCGGTGGCTTTTGCCTGAGGTCCCCGGGACCAATAGTGGCGTATGATTGGATATTTGATTTCCTCAGTTGATGCATTATTCATACTTGTATGACTGTTCAGTTATTTCCAGCATGATTCTTGTAGACATCTTTTATTTCCTACCTGTATGATTTACCGCTATTATGATTGATGATTACTGGCATATCCTGATTTACAGCATCTCTTATCTGCCTTTCCTGCTTCCCTATAGATCTTGCTTTCTGCTTTCCTATAGACCTTTTACTATCCGCAGATTTTAGTACCCAGTAGGTACGATTAGCTGATCCTCGGCTCGTCGTGCCCACTGGGATACATGTACAGTGTATCTCACACCCCCTGGGTGACCATTTTCCAGGTCCGTCGGGTGGGGAGATAGCGGGACGATCCAGTGAGCAGATTACGATAGAGCTGTCCCCTTGATCATGACCGTCCTGATGTCTTCCGCAGATTTTATATTCCGCATTTTATTTCCAGTTCATATCTGATTTAGATATTTGAAAAAATGATGTAATAACTAATTCTGAATTATTCTTACTGAGTAGAGTAGTATTAGCTACTGATATATCTGTTGATCTCTGATGATGATTTTAGCCGTGCATGTATAGGGGAGTCTCTGTTCTCGGGATAGAGGGTCTCCTATATGTGTGGCGGTCTGTTGCGCCCAGTTTTGCGAACTCTGATTTCAAAAAAAAAATTTTACCGGATTTTTAAAACTCGAGGCGTGACATCTATTCGAGATAAAACTTGTTTAGAAGAAAGTTGCATAATTATCATCATTTTGTGATATAATCTTTGTGTTGCGTGCCAGCAACTTCTCTTGGAACAGAGGGCTGCACTCACAGTTTTTATTTAGGACAGGATAAGCATATCTATAAATTGATGCTGCACCTTCCTATGTTCCTTGCATATAATAAAAGTGAACCATTTAAGTTTGTCATACAAATTAATCCTGATGGATTGGACATCCCACAAAGTGATACATGGATCATTAACAAGCAGATATGCCAATTGGTTGTGCTGCTAGAAAATATAGGTAAAAGAACCAAAAAACGAAAATCAAAACTAATGAAGAAATCAGGTTTCTTCTTTTTGCACAAAAAGTGACTACTGGAGTTCTCAAGGCTCCATGCATATAGATGAGTAGCTTTTCTAAGATACTATGACTACAAAATGCAGTTAATACTAATTGACTGTAGCAAGCTGAATAGATAAAGAGGACAACAGATAACCTAATATGGTTCTTTAGTTATTTGAGAATTGCTTGCATGGAGATATCATCGTCACTTGAGAAATTGCTTAATTCTTGAATGAGGCAAATTAGGATATGATACAAATTATTAGGAAAAATGAATTAGTGATAAAGAAGGCATAGTACCCATAATTCGCATCCCAGAGTAAGCCTGTCATTGGTGGAGATTACAGGAAGAAGAAGACTTTCCCTGGGGATTTCTGAAACACGAGAGAACAAAAATATAGCAGCATCCAAGGACTGAAAGAATATACGGGCCTCGATTAGGCATCACAGGCAAGTGTCAATCTTGCAATAATTCTCAAAGTTGAAGTGGATTTACATCAAATTTCATCAAATTAAAATATGCGTATATGAGCCAATAAGATGTTACCTGTACTTTAGATGAAGCTGAGCTTGTTTTCTTCTGAAAACCACCATCCATCCCAAACTCTTGAAAGAAGTTTGAAGATTTTGGTGGTGCGACATGGCCAATCACTTGAGTTCCTCTAGAGCTAGTCTTGGCCGACGGCTCCACATACTCAAATCGGGAAGGGAAGGACAGGCCAGTTGATGTAGTGGAAGTAGCCAAGGATGTTAAAGCAGGGGCTGGTTCTTCAGGCTTCTGGCCATAGAGGCTTTCATTCAGCTACAAGTGATGTCAGCCAAGGTTAATACATTCCTTAAACATGTTCAAAAAATCTTATCAAACAGACATCCAGCTAGATTATAAGGGCACAGTTGTTGACTGCACAACTACAAAGAAAATGTTGTTCATTTAGTACACCCAAAAAAAAAAAAAAAAAGACATGATTAACAGCTTCCTTATAGATCAAACAACATATGTTAAAACATAGACATTATGGCTGGGTCATAATATATGGAGTATTTCCATACAAACCTGAACATATGAAATTGTGATTTTACTACCTAACCTTATAGTATATTTAATTTAGTTACCCATAAGTAAGAACTGAACAGCCATTTTAACTTTTTTTTAAAATATTCTATAACCTACCAAAATATTTTGTTACTTCACAAAATATTCATCAACTTTTTTCACTTCTAATAAAACATGACTAAATTTTCTGAAATTAGAAGTAATGGGTAGCAAAATCAAAGATTTTCAAGTTCAAAGAGCAATTTGGATAGCGAAATCAAAGATTTTCAAGTTCAGAGAGCAATTTGGGTAGCAAAATCAAAGTTTCTCAAGTTTAGATAGCAATTTTAAGATGCTTTATGGTTCAGGTAAATTCTATAAATTCTCCCAACTGAATATCATGATTGGAACCATATGATAGAGAAATGCGGTTACAGAAACACCATTCCTAATGATGATAATAATATGGTTGCAATGAGCATCACTTAGTTAATAATATATAGCAATTAAGAGAGAATCAATCTTTGTAGTAAGCTTCCGTACACCAAGTCCCCCTGCCTTCCCTCCCGTCTTCTTTGCACCAATGGGCTTGTTGATTGTAGGATGAATGGGGGTTCTAGGCGAACGAACAACCTCAGGTTCAAGCTTCTCATTCATATTTTCTTTTGAAGCATCTGGAAGCTGAAGCTCAGGGAGGCCATTGGCAGAATTTGACACCTGAGGTGTTGCGACAGGCGATGACGGCAAACCATTATCATCCGGAGAGCTTTTAGCAACTTCCCTTGCTAGTATCTGCCTATACAGCTCAGCAGCTCTTGATGTATACTTTGCCTCTATTTTGCCACCATCCGTCCACCCATGCTGTTTAAAGAAGACATGTGCTCGGTTGTTGCCTCCAAAAGCCATCATCTTAAGCCATGAATTGAGATGTGCTTAGATTATTACTCATCACTCAAATATGTTGCAAGCAAACTTTGGTAAATTAGTTACCTCGAGGCAATTGACTTATTTGAGGCTATACTTTTCATATAGAAAATAGAGGAGAACGCAAGAGGAAACCATTAAAAAAACTACGCTTTGTAAAGTTTAACTACAATAAGAGTCAAATATTAGTCCTTTCATTAACCATGATTAGAGAACCCCTCCAATTAACAATATAGCATTGAATTTGTTACCTTTCATATGGTTGCTGCTGCTGCTGTCCTGCATTTACAAAAACCAATTTGGAGAGATTACGAATAAACTAAAAGTTTAGAAAGTACTTCATATGATTAATTCGACATTTAGGAAGAACTTCACCTAGGCAGTTAATTGCTGAACATGTAGGAACACACATTAAAGGTTAAGGCATTGGAAGTGACAAATTAATAAGTGCAACTATTTTCAAAGGTGCAAAGAGTTGGAATTTGTCATCTTTAGCCTCTAGCAGCATGTAAAACTACTTCGATTTCTTAGAAATCAAAAATTTATAGTCGTGGTGGTGTATTAATAAGTGCAATTATTTTCAAAGGCGAGCGAGATGATTACCTTGGGTCGAAATCAAGGGAAAACTCAATCAAGGGGCCAGCAAAGACAACATTTGAGAGAAGAGAAGTCATCATAAACAGACCAAACTTCGAGCAAGATGATTACCTTAGGTCGAAATGAAGGGAACGCTCAATCAGAGGGCCAGCAAACACAACATTTGAGAGAAGAGAAGCTATGATGAACAGACCAAACTTCTTACTCTATTCATTACCAAGTCGCATCGCTTTCCGTCGATCCTCCTAATCACGAGTAGATAAGTCTGGGCTGCGGAAGCTGCAATGACACAACATAGTGTGAGAAATGGAATAGAGGTGCATAAAAATGAGTACAAATCGGGAGTTGAGTCTTACTTTGTTCGCCTCGTTGATTTGAATACATCAGAAACGGAATAGAGGTGCATAAAAATTAGTACGAACCTACGAAGAAGAACACAGGAATAGAGGTTTTTTTAGCCTTATATTGTTTCTCTCATTGTTTTAAATACATTAAGCAATGGGATAGAGGTTGTAGAAATGACTACAAATTTTGTTTTATGATAGTTTGATACCTAGCAGACCAAAAAATCCATTTATCTGTTTATCCATTTAATCAAAATAGAAGACAACACACAGTCTTGTAATTTCGAAGAATTACAACTGGAGGGTTTTCATGTCTACTTTTGTGAATAAATCAGATGATTTGTGGCTGCATACCTTTAGTAATTGGCTTCAGGAATTGAACTCTCAGAAGTTATCTGTTGAACAAAAATACACTTATCCAATGTACCAACAATGAGTCTGCTTAGTATTTCTTCAAATCGAAATAAGCGGTCGTCACAATATCAGAGAAAGTTCATTGTATTCTTGAGTTAGGTTATTGAACCGAGTCAACAGATCGGCATATTGGGCAGTAGTATCATTGTGCATTTTTTTGTACAATATATAGTCCTCGTAATTTACATCCTTAATCTGTAAATCGAATTTAGACTTCATTTTCTCAATAGCAAAACGGGCGCCGTCTTCCTTTGCTTTCTGGATATCAGGAGATGGGCCACCCCAGCAACGTACGACTTCAACGACAGGCCCGGTACGTGCAATTTCTAGCTCTATGTACGCTAGAAACCACCCTTCACCAACTAAAGTCACCTCACATTGCGGATTTTCGATGCTTAGTTTCTCGGCTATTTCCTCAAGTAATTTAATGTAAGAAAGTTGGACAATGGCCATCGGAGCAGTTGTAGTTGAAGCCAAATAACTGGTGAAGAACATAAGGGGCAAGAAAAAAAAAAAAAAAAAGATGCGTAAATTTACACTTAACAAAAAACAGGGGGGTAAAAAGAAAGGAAATTTACATTTTACAAACAATAGGGGGGAGAGAGGGTAAAAAGGAAATGAGTAATGAGGCCAATACATTAGTAGTACAGCATTTTTTTTTTTTCATGTGGAGGTTATAGATATGTAAAACTAAATTCGCATATAAAAAACAACACAAAATGTACTAACTATGAGTATCAATAAAGGTTGTGCATAGTAACTTTCACTCTATATATAGATCATTTTAATCAGTTTTTAAACATATATACACAATGATCTGATTCAGTTTTGCAGGGTAAAGAGAGGGGAAATAAAGAGCTCGTATAACAATTAATATGATTCACTTTAGTAATACATATGTAAAAGAGACACATTATAATTAATAGAAAAAAATAAAGAATATCATTCATTAGGCTAGAAACCAGATAAATACAGTTGCTTAATCTTCTTACAACTAATTAACTCCATGAGAAATATATGTTGCATGGGAAATTCTTACACCTAATTCCCAATCCGAAGTTTTATCATTTCCATATTTACTTATTTAATAATATTAATTAGATGATCATCACAAAAGAGAAGAAGTCACATACGTAGCACACAATTAATTCATGGTCGAAATATTGTAATAAAATGAATATATCTATCTGTAGATTTGAGGCATCAGATGCTTTTCTTTAAGAACTCTTATCTATTTTCAGTTGACTATGAACAACATCAGAAAAGATGTCTGCATGTGTGTGTGTATATAAAGGTCAACGAAACCTTTATGCAAGCAAATAAAATCATCTTTATTATGTGAAAAAGAAAAGGAAAAAAAAAGGACATGCTATCCTTGTGTAGATCCTTCATTATGGACACATTTAATTTGTTTGGATTTTCTTTTCTTTTCTATCACTACAAACAAATTTGGATTCAAAAGCTGTGATAACATAGTACTACTATCCTGTACTTAGGCATAGAATGAGGTGTATTTCCTTCACATGATGTGAATCACAATAGCAAAGCACAATAGCAAAGCACATAACTACAAATTCATTAAAGTAAGCAAGCAGTTTAAATTTTGTAACCGGGAAATCATCAAATTACTGAAATCAAACAAATTGAATAGTCAAATAAAAATAGTCTATAGTGCAGATAAGTACTATACATTTGTTAACTATATTTACATTCTACAGCTCTACACACAACAATCATATTATCTCTATCATTATATATATATAATATAGAGGCAATCAACTTATTATAATGATATATATATATATCATTATATATATATATATAGAGGCAATCAACTTATTTGAAACTACAGTTTTCATATAGATAATACAGGAAAACGCAGGAGGAAACCATTTAAAAACCGCAGTTTGTAAGGTTTAAGTACAATAAGAGTCAAATATTGGACCGAGGAAACAGCCGGCAATTGTTTAAACCAAGTGCAACTATTTAAAACTGCATGTTGTAAGGTTTCAATAGAATATGAGTCAAATATTAGACCTACAAAATACCCAACAATCATTTGGTATTAGACGAACGAAACTATAGTTCATCTAAAACTATAGCTTTCATATAGAGGCAATCAACTTATCTGAAACTATAGTTTTCAAATTAAGAGGCAGCCATTCTCTACAAAGAGGAAGCTATGTTTAAAATCTCAATCATTGAAAACTCATAAATTATGAACACTCATTAAAGTCTAAGGCATTCAAAGTCATAAATTATGAACACTCATTAAAGATCGAGGCATTCAAAGTCACAAATTAGGAACACCTAACTTACTTCAAACCATATCTTTCATAGAGAAAATGCAGGTAAAGGCAATAGGATATATATATATATATATATATATATATATATATATATATATATATATATATATATATATATATATATATACACCCTCAATGAAACTATAGCTTTCATATAGAGGCAATCAACTTATTTGGAACTACAGTTTTCATATAGATAATACAGGGAAACGCAAGAGGGAACCATCTAAAAACTGCAGTTTGTAAGGTTTAAGTACAGTAAGAGTCAAATATTGGACCGACGAAATAGCCGGCAATTGTTTAAACCAAGTGCAACTATTTAAAACTGCATGTTGTAAGGTTTCAATAGAATATGAGTCAAATATTAGACCTACAAAATACCCAACAATCATTTGGTATTAGACGAACGGAACTATAGTTCATCTAAAACTATAGCTTTCATATAGAGGCAATCAACTTATTTGACACTATAGTTTTCAAATTAAGAGGCAACCATTCTTTACAAAGAGGAAGCTATGCTTAAAATCTCAGTCATTGAACTTGTCAACATAGAGTTTAATTTAAGACAAAGTTCTAAGACTTTTGCATATGTAAACTCAGACGTAAATAAAAGGTTGCTCAATATAGTTTAAGAGTTGGGAATTTAAAAAATGTAATTAAGTAGGCTAAGGAAAAATTAGGTGGTTGACATTGTAACCTCTTTTAATTAGTTGGTGATTGTCTTTCTACCCTACCTTGACTCATTTTGTGACCAAGCAACCGCTAGCAATTTTTTCAACCCTTTATACATGCACTGTGAAAATATTGGGGTTTTTTTATGAACTTCGGTAATGGAAGGGTTACAAAGAATAAAAAAAAACAAAACAGCAGGAAAGATATAAGAAAGAGGAGACTGCACCACGAAATCACAAAACAAAATAGGAATCCGCATGAGGAGAGTAAACGCATAAATTTCATAAGGAAGAAGTGGAAAAGAAACATGCAAGCAAATAGCCATCGTATGTCTCTATTTTCCCGTGCGCGGCTTGGATGGACGCCACGTGTCCGGGCGCGCCCCTACTGTTTTTGGGCGCCCGAAAGTTGGGCTTCAAGCTGAGAGCTGGACAGATTTCATGTTGGCTATAAATTTAGCCCTTTACCTCTCCATTTCTACCCTTTTGTTGGAGCTTCTTGGAGACCTGAGAGGAAGATCTACTGTAGTGGTCCAGAATCCCATGCAACTTTTCTGGTGAATCCATTATGTAGAACACCTATTGTTGGTGTGTCTGGCCCATAGTGCATCAAAGGGATGCCACAGATGGACCCTGTGAGGTATCTTTTGCTGTATTGGCCTTCGGCTGCAATTGCCGAAAATTTGAAAAGGTTTTTGGCCAAACAGAGGTTGGAATTGGATTCAGCACGGAAAAATGCTTGAAAACAGCTATTTGCTTGTTTGATTCTGAGTCCGGATGCCCAAAAACAGACTCCCGGAAGTTTTTATTGGCTTTTGGTGCATGGGAGGGGCCGTGGACCGCCACCATGCCACGTGTCAGGTGCTGATTGGCCGGTCCGCAGCTCTCGGTCCACAGAGAGGCGCGGCTGGGTGCATAGGCCGGGCGCGGGACACGTGTGTAATGACCCGGATCTCCGCAGAGCTGCTACAGTGCGTTGGGGTGGCTGTTGGAGGCCTACATGGTGTGCTGGAAGTGTCTGGGGCATAATTGGGCACAAGTGTTGGACTTCGGGCTCAAATGGATCATGTGAGTGATCGGAGGACCCCGTGGAGGGTTTAGAAGTGGTTTCGCGCGAATCGGATATTTAATTTGGACTCCGCGCGAAGTTTGGACTAAGAACACCTTTCCGGATGCCTTCGGCAATTTTTAGAGTTGGAATTTGGCAAAACGGACGTCAAATTCGGATTCAGCGCGCGAAAACGGTCAAAATGGACTACCTACTTGATATTTTGCGCAACGGGTTACTGTTCCCGCCGGAACAGTGATTCCGGCCGCCGGCGGCGAGCGGCGGCGGCGGCGGGCAGCGGCGGAGCGCGGCGGATGGGCTCGGGCAGGCGGCGGAGCGGCCGCGGGCAGCGCGCGGGGCGCGGGCAGGCGCGCGGGTGCGCGGGCAGGGCGCGGTCCACGGGCCGGCGTGCGCCGGAGACGGGACACGTGGCCTCGCGAGGTTGGGTCGGTCCAGTGGACTCGGTTCACGGAGTGGTGCGGCGGTGCATGGACCGGGGTGGCCACGTGGCGGCCCAGGATTGGATGGTCTTCGTGCACGCGGTGCACGCTGAGCCGCGGGTCTACTGCCGTACGCACGTGGGCGCGGGCGCGGCGGCGGCGGGGGCGGGCGACCGACCGCCGTGTCGGGCGGGGCGACGCACGTGCGCCACGTGGCGCCGCACCATTGGCGGGCGCCACCCACGCCGCCGGTGATTGCGGGGACGCGTGGGCGCGCACGGTTGGCCAGCCTCGCTGTCCCCTGTTCGGTGGACACGCGTCGCACCGCGGGCCGGGTCGGACGGGCGGTGGCGTGCGGCGGATCGGGTGCGCGAGCAGGCTTGGGCCGGGCCGCACTGTTTGCGCCCGGAAACGGCTGGGCCGGGCCGCACTGTGCGCGCCCGAATTGGGCCGGGCCGCACTGTTTGCGCCCGGAACCGGGGACATATTGGGAATTATTCCAATTGTTCTATTGGGCCTATATAAAGGCCTCCCCTCCCTTCTTTTTCTCTGTTTTCCGAGAGATAGAGAGAGAATCAGAGAGAGACCATTGAAGAGAAGTTGTTCCTCACTATATTTTCCACCTCGTGGTGCGTTCCCAGATTTTCTGGAAGCTCGGCAACGGCGATAACATTTTTACAGTTCGCCTCGGTTTTCGCCCCATTTCGGCCCATTACCGTCGCTGTTCAGTCAGAAATTCGCTGTGAGCAAACCAGGAGGAGTTTTTGGACGATTTCTTCGACAGCGTGTTCCTAAGAGGTAAGGCTTCGATTTTCGTGTTGATCGCTTCGCTCCGTTTCGCACTTTTGGCACGTTTCCCGAGGCATCTTTGACCCCTATTTTTCTGTGGTGGATTTTGGACAGCACCAACTTGCCGATTTTATATCTCAGCCTAGGAACATCGGATCGAGGCGATTCAAGAGTCGATTTTGATCTACTCGTCGCGAGGAACACAGTGGTGATTTTTCTGGGATTTTAGAAAATTGTTTCGAAGGTGAAAATTACTGTTTTCTCAGTGTACAGTGTGCAGTTTTCTTTACAGTTTGATGTTTGGATTACCACCTTGCCGAATTTATAACTTGACTTACCGAACTCGGATTTGGGCGTGCAAGGTACCGTTTCGAAGCTATCGACGCGAGGATCGCTGTGATATTTTTCTGGGAATTTTCTGGGCACTTCCTGCAGGTGATAATTTAACAGTTCTGGGACTGTTGTTGTATGTATTTGTAAGAGCACTATTTGGGAGCCTAAGTGTATTTAGTGGACTTTGTGTTGTGCCAGGAGTGTTTCGGGTGTACTATTCTTGTTGGAGCGCAGGATTGGAGTTTTTGGTATTTTCAGCTGTACGGACCCGGACAGTTAGCGCTTCAGGTGGGTGGTTGTTGCTCGCCTCTATATCTGACTTACTCACTAAGTTTATTAGAAAACCCCTCTATTGAGCATATTGTTTGATTATCATGCCTAATTGACTGATATACATGTGAGCCTATCTTTGGGGGATTAATTATGTGGATATAGCATGTTTTGGGATAATATCACTGAGGGGACATGATTGCGGGGACATAATGATATATCAATGTGCGGGTTTCACTCTGGGAATTATTATGGACAGGGATCTTATACATGTGTAGTCGACTGATGATTTTAGCCTGATGGTGATATTTATGTGGATATTATTAATATTACACATGTAAACTGTTATTTGATATATTCTCTCTTTCATATTGCTGAGGACTTTTGCATGCTTATTTGGACATCTAGATAGGCCACTATTTTATTGCTACACTATCATATTGGGATTTGACTTAGGAGAAACCATGATTGCTCTTTTTCCTCCTTTTGTTTAGACTTTTGAGTCATGTTGCTCGGGTTCGAGCAGAGGTTTGGGATAGTGTAGCTGGGACCTGAGGGTCAGCGATAGGGTGTACCTGATGTTGGATTGTGGGCTATTGCGGCAACCGCGGACAGTAGGCGGTTGACCAGATCTTGATTATTTCACCCAATTGTGGGTTGGGGGTTATTGCGGTGACCGCGGACTTTGGGCGGTTGACCGGATGTTTACTATTGCATCAGATTGGGTATTAGATTTCTCTAGTGGATGGTATTTCCCACTTTTGAGTATTATTGTATCGGATCGGGGTTTCATTAGTGGACGGAGTTTCCCACTTTGATCATTGTCATGATCCAGTCCTGCTATTGTGAGATATTGGTTACAGAGATGCTTGATACAGCGATACTTTACTCGTGTGGGTCGCTCCCCTCGAGTGCCACTCCGGAGTAGGCTTTAGACCGTGTTGGGTTCCGGTCAGACCGTGTTGGGTTCCGGTCATTTGGACAGTGGAGACACTGAGTTCGTGAGATGCAGAGCAGGCAGTACCAGTTTTACTGGTGATTAGATTGGGTCTATTCGGTCAGATACTGTTTTCGGATGCATTCATACCGTCATTTCCTTCGGTATTGCAGTTAGAGGCATACTTGTGGTGGTTTCCCCTTTTATTCAGTAGTTCTGTTACAGCTATACCCCTTGCCCTTTTCTTGCCTCTAGTAGACTTAGTGGGTACGCCGGAGCTTGAGGCTTTACCCACAGGGGGAGGCTACTGTTTACTAGTGGTTCTCACCCCCACTGTTGTTTCCTCTTCTTTTCCCCCCTGTTTTGCAGAGTCCTCATTGGAGTTGCTGATCTTCGGTCGTTGTTCGGGGCGAGGGAGTCACGAGCTAGATCGTTACCACCCGAGGAGTGTAGCTGTATCCCCTAGTTGGAGATTCCTCGTAGCTGTTGGCTGGCTTTTACTGTTTATCTGGAGGAGAGAGATCTTTTGTATTTGGAGAGACTGATGTACTATAGTTTTAGTTTATCCCCTTTTATAGTCGAGAGATGCTGTACTGAGGACATTGTATGATGATTATCTGTATTTGAGGGAATGGATATTGTACTCTATTTCATGATGTATAGTAATTGGATTTTATTTTACAGCATTTTATTTCAGCTCTGATATTTGTGTAGCTATAGTACTATCTTTTGCAGGTTAGACGCTTCGCCTATGCGGGTTTTGGCATAGGTGGCGGATCTGTTGGCGAGCCCGGGTCGCAGTTTCGACCCCGGGGCGTGACAGATTAAGTTGGTATCAGAGCTTAGGGATAGGTCAATTGGGACTGTAGAAACCCTAGGCTTATGGTTGGACCCTAGGATGACTTCGTGAGAGTCGTGAGTTTTGCGAGAGTCCTGATTGAATTTTATACCTCTCCCAAGGGATGGGATGGGTAATTGGCATGTTTATTCTCCTAAGCAATTATGTTGGCTGCAGACAACATAATGCGGCGGAACGGTTGACATGCTCTAGACTCTCGCCGGATTGGGTCGAGTTTTGTTTTGTGCTGTGGTGCAGTTGGTCGGGGTGAGCGGTGTCTCCCCGACGTGTTGTGCGGATTGTTTTTGGGGCCGGATACCCGGATAGAGGTTAGAGAGCTACAGGCCCCGATGGCAGGATTGTCTGAGGTTTATCAGCGGTAGAGTGAGCCGCTGGTCTGGGTGACACAGCTGTCGGAGCAGTGGGCAGCCCGATAGTGTTTTTCTCCTGAGACCACCTGGTTATAGTATCCTCAGCGGCAGTGATTTCTGTGGCGCCGATGGGCGAGTAGCCCCCTCCGTGCCAATGTTTAGTGTCGAGGCACCGAGGTGGGGTGGATTGCTGATAGCAGGGGAGTTGTGGGACATCATTGATGGATGGAGCCAGTTTTGGCAGATGAACCCCCTGATTTATGGATTTGAGTTGGAGCCTTTGGAGGCAAAATCGTGGTTGGTGGTGATGGAGTGATCAATTGAGAGTCTCCCTGTGCTAGGGAGTTGATGCAGTTGTTGAATGTACGCTCCAGGTTTCGAGGGACGAAGCGCGTAGGATGCGTGCGACTGGCAGTGGATTGCGCCAGAATACCCTTTTGTTTATCTGATTCCCCCTGTCTTGGATTTTGGATTTTAGATGCCTCGATGGAGTAGGCATTGTGTGGAGCGTACTGTTGCAGTTCCTGTGGATAGGGATCTGCCGCCAGAGGCGAGTTCTGGATAGAGGCGCCTGGCGCTAAGTGTCGGGGGACAGATCGGTTGGCTATGGCACTTTCGTTTTCCTTCCTGGATGGTGGACATCCTTGTGGACGGATTATGTAAAGCTTACCCAAAGGAAGGTTACCCTTTGTGATTATTAACCTGCGTGTTTGGGGCACAATGGATGTGTTTGAGGGGTGAGCTGAGTAAGGATGATTGAATGAGGAATTGCAGGAATTAATTGTGTTTTGTCATATGACGATTGCAATAGTGGATTTTCTGAGATGTCAGAGGTCAGGTGGACCCCGGTGGCAGCATCAGCATCGTTATCAGAGTGGCGCAGCGGTAGCGTGGATTTATTGTCTGCGAAAGACCGTATTCATCACCTCAGTGTGAGCAAAGGCGGAGAATTGTGCTCCTTTTGTGGATAGCCTTGATTTTCAGGCAGATTAAGTGACGACCACCTACATTGAGCGAATGAGACTGTGCTGCCTGGGTGGAGGGCACCAAGGCAGTGGACTGGGTCGTCGCAGGTGTGATTTCATCACAGCAGCCAGAGTTAGAGCATGATGCATCCCTGCATGGACTAGAGGCAGATTTGTAACCACATGCACTGGAGGTACAGGTTCCTGTTGGGCTGGTGCATGTGGGGGAGGCTTGTGGATCATGCCCAGTGCAGTTGAGACCCCGAGTGGTATCGGCAGGTTATTGGTATTTGTACCTGGTCAGTGTTTGACCCAGTGCGTGGGATTGGTTGGCATAGTGCCACATGGTGTATGACTGCGGAGAGAGAAGATTATGATCTTCTGCAAGGCAGACATTAGAGACTTGTTCTTTGAGACAGTCAGAGCACACAAGTTGTAGCGACAATGCGAGAGGTGCTCACGGCGGCACCGGGACGCAAGGATATCCCTGTCATCATGAGATCCCGGGTGTGATTCCACCGGAGCTGATAATGATGCCGTCGATTAGGGAGATTGAGATTGCGGTTGACGTGGTTCAGGGAACCACGCCAACCCCGATAGCACCTCATTGGATATCACCTGTAGAGCTGACAGAGCTGATGGCGCAGTCGCAGGATCTGATGGATCGAGGGTCTGTTCGACCTTGTGCCACCCCGTTGATGTACGGTGGTGATGCCACACCGTTGATACACGGTGGTGATGTCATGTCGTGGACACACGACAGTGAGGGTCCTTGTGTGGGGTGACCGCAGGCAAGTCTGGATATTATTTAGGACCTTTTGATGGAGTTATACCCCGACAGTGGTCTGCTTAGGATACAGGTATCTGTTTGGGATCATACAGTTGAGTATTCCGCCAAGATGGTGTTCGGGACCCGGTAGGGGCATTGGGAGTGCAGTAAGGACAACTGGAATGACTAATGCCCTGTCGTCCTTGAGATCTGAGGAATTGTGTATTCTTGCTGCACTTGGAAGGATTATTTGAGATATTCTTCCGGGATATTTTGATTTTACCCCATCTCTGTATGGTTAGAGCTGGTGGAGTACTCATAGATGGTGTAACAAGGTCTGTGAGGAAGAAGCTGTATGCCAAGTTGTTGTGGCACGAGTTTTAGCTTCGAGAGCATATCTTCGTGGATCACTTAGTCTTGCCATAAGAGGCGGTGGTGGAATCCAGCCAAAAGGGATGCTATGCGAGAATGGCTGAGACCGGCAGTTATTTATTGAGGTGAGGAGCTTGTGAGCCGGATAGTGCCAGCAGAGCTTGACGAATTGGTGATGAGATTGATACCAGCCCTGATTTCTGCATCGCCAGTGTTGGGAGATGGAATTGTGATATACTGTGATGCCTCCCATAGTAGCTATGAAGTTACAGTTGGATTGGTGGCAAGCATCCAATATCACCCTGATAGGGCCACTGTGGTGGCGGATACCTGGAGCAGGAAAGCTGCCAGAGGTCGAGCTTGTTGATGCCACAGCTGGCGCTGTGTGGACTGTCGAGGCAGACGTGGCGTATGATGGTGTCACTGAGGGCTTTTTCCCTTTCGGAGTGCCTAACACGTCACTGGTTTGGGAGTTGAGGGCACAACTCCCGGAATTTGATTAAGTGATCGTCTGGAGCTGGTATTTTTCGAGCTTGGAGGATTGGATTTACCAGCTGCAAGGGTACGGGAGTTTCTCGAAGATTGATTTGCGAGCTGGTTCTCTCGACTGCTTATAGTGTGTGCTGATGCCCGAGAGTTGGGGAGGTGTTTCTACACCCTGATGGTTTTTGGATTAGAGATCAGAGTTTACGTGATCAGTTGGAGGACTTATATTGGATGCCTCGGGAGTACAGAGGTATTCGGATCGAGCTTGTGTGCCGATGGACTTGTGGTTGGATTATCTGAGGCCCTGGGAGGAGCGGAGGCTTGTACCGATGCAGATTACTTGGTAGCTCGAGCGGTTAGCCCAGCTGCACTTGGTTGAGTTGGTGCGGTTCTTCTGGAGTGCCCGCCTTTATTTTGTTCTAGATGGAGACCCGAGGACCGCATCGCGCCTTTGGAGGAGGTACTTGTCAGCCTTGGGAGCTTGAGTGGTGGATGATTGGATGTTTACCCCCTTTATTTGGTTGAGATTCCGTGTTGAGGAACGACTTTAGTTTCGAGGACGAAACTTTCTTTTAGTGGGGGAGGATGTGATGACCCGGATCTCCGCAGAGCTGCTACAGTGCGTTGGGGTGGCTGTTGGAGGCCTACATGGTGTGTTGGAGGTGTCTGGGGCATAATTGGGCACAAGTGTTGGACTTCGGGCTCAAATGGATCATGTGAGTGATCGGAGGACCCCGTGGAGGGTTTAGAAGTGGTTTCGCGCGAATCGGATATTTAATTTGGGCTCCGCGCGAAGTTTGGACTAAGAACACCTTTCCGGATGCCTTCGGCAATTTTTAGAGTTGGAATTTGGCAAAATGGACGTCAAATTCGGATTCAGCGCGCGAAAACGGTCAAAATGGACTACCTACTTGATATTTTGCGCAACGGTTACTGTTCCCGCCGGAACAGTGATTCCGGCCGCCGGCGGCGAGCGGCGGCGGCGGCGGGCAGCGGCGGAGCGCGGCGGATGGGCTCGGGCAGGCGGCGGAGCGGCCGCGGGCAGCGCGCGGGCGCGGGCAGGCGCGCGGGTGCGCGGGCAGGGCGCGGTCCACGGGCCGGCGTGCGCCGGAGACGGGACACGTGGCCTCGCGAGGTTGGGTCGGTCCAGTGGACTCGGTTCACGGAGTGGTGCGGCGGTGCATGGACCGGGGTGGCCACGTGGCGGCCCAGGATTGGATGGTCTTCGTGCACGCGGTGCACGCTGAGCCGCGGGTCTACTGCCGTACGCACGTGGGCGCGGGCGCGGCGGCGGCGGGGGCGGGCGACCGACCGCCGTGTCGGGCGGGGCGACGCACGTGCGCCACGTGGCGCCGCACCATTGGCGGGCGCCACCCACGCCGCCGGTGATTGCGGGGACGCGTGGGCGCGCACGGTTGGCCAGCCTCGCTGTCCCCTGTTCGGTGGACACGCGTCGCACCGCGGGCCGGGTCGGACGGGCGGTGGCGTGCGGCCGGATCGGGTGCGCGAGCAGGCTTGGGCCGGGCCGCACTGTTTGCGCCCGAAACGGCTGGGCCGGGCCGCACTGTGCGCGCCCGAATTGGGCCGGGCCGCACTGTTTGCGCCCGAAACCGGGGACATATTGGGAATTATTCCAATTGTTTTATTGGGCCTATATAAAGGCCTCCCCTCCCTTCTTTTTCTCTGTTTTCCGAGAGATAGAGAGAGAATCAGAGAGAGACCATTGAAGAGAAGTTGTTCCCCTTATTTTCCATCTCGTGGTGGTTCCCAGATTTTCTGGAAGCTCGGCAACGGCGATAACATTTTTACAGTTCGCCTCGGTTTTCGCCCCATTTCGGCCCATTACCGTCGCAGTTCAGTCAGAAATTCGCTGTGAGCTAACCAGGAGGAGTTTTTGGACGATTTCTTCGACAGCGTGTTCCTAAGAGGTAAGGCTTCGATTTTCGTGTTGATCGCTTCGCTCCGTTTCGCACTTTTGGCACGTTTCCCGAGGCATCTTTGACCCCCATTTTTCTGTGGTGGATTTTGGACAGCACCAACTTGCCGATTTTATATCTCAGCCTAGGAACATCGGATCGAGGCGATTCAAGAGTCGATTTTGATCTACTCGTCGCGAGGAACACAGTGGTGATTTTTCTGGGATTTTAGAAAATTGTCTCGAAGGTGAAAATTACTGTTTTCTCAGTGTACAGTGTGCAGTTTTCTTTACAGTTTGATGTTTGGATTACCACCTTGCCGAATTTATAACTTGACTTACCGAACTCGGATTTGGGCGTGCAAGGTACCGTTTCGAAGCTATCGACGCGAGGATCGCTGTGATATTTTTCTGGGAATTTTCTGGGCACTTCCTGCAGGTGATAATTTAACAGTTCTGGGACTGTTGTTGTATGTATTTGTAAGAGCACTATTTGGGAGCCTAAGTGTATTTAGTGGACTTTGTGTTGTGCCAGGAGTGTTTCGGGTGTACTATTCTTGTTGGAGCGCAGGATTGGAGTTTTTGGTATTTTCAGCTGTATGGACCCAGACAGTTAGCGCTTCAGGTGGGTGGTTGTTGCTCGCCTCTATATCTGACTTACTCACTAAGTTTATTAGAAAACCCCTCTATTGAGCATATTGTTTGATTATCATGCCTAATTGACTGATATACATGTGAGCCTATCTTTGGGGGATTAATTATGTGGATATAGCATGTTTTGGGATAATATCACTGAGGGGACATGATTGCGGGGACATAATGATATATCAATGTGCGGGTTTCACTCTGGGAATTATTATGGGACAGGGATCTTATACATGTGTAGTCGACTGATGATTTTAGCCTGATGGTGATATTTATGTGGATATTATTAATTATTACACATGTAAACTGTTATTTGATATATTCTCTCTTTCATACTGCTGAGGACTTTCGCATGCTTATTTGGACATCTAGATAGGCCACTATTTTATTGCTACACTATCATATTGGGATTTGACTTAGGAGAAACCATGATTGCTTTCTTTCTCCTTTTATTTAGACTTTTGAGTCATGTTGCTCGGGTTCGAGCAGAGGTTTGGGATAGTGTAGCTGGGACCTGAGGGTCAGTGATAGGGTGTACTGATGTTGGATTGTGGGTTATTGCGGCAACCGCGGACAGTAGGCGGTTGACCGGATCTTGATTATTTCACCCAATTGTGGGTTGGGGGTTATTGCGGTGACCGCGGACTTTGGGCGGTTGACCGGATGTTTACTATTGCATCAGATTGGGTATTAGATTTCTCTAGTGGATGGTATTTCCCACTTTTGAGTATTATTGTATCGGATCGGGGTTTCATTAGTGGACGGAGTTTCCCACTTTGATCATAGTCATGATCCAGTCCTGCTATTGTGAGATATTGGTTACAGAGATGCTTGATACAGTGATACTTTACTCGTGTGGGTCGCTCCCCTCGAGTGCCACTCCGGAGTAGGCTTTAGACCGTGTGGGTTCCGGTCAGACCGTGTTGGGTTCCGGTCATTTGGACAGTGGAGACACTGAGTTCGTGAGTGATGACAGAGCAGGCAGTACCAGTTTTACTGGTGGACTAGATTGGGTCTATTTAGTCAGTCTGTTTTCGGGGCATTCATACAGTCATTTCCTTCGGTATTGGCATTTAGAGGCATACTTGTGGTGGTTTCCCCTTTTATTCAGTAGTTCTGTTACAGCTAACCCCCTTTTCCCTTTTCTTGCCTCTAGTAGACTTAGTGGGTACGCCGGAGATTTAGGCTCTTACCCACAGGTTTCTTCACTGGTTTACTAGTGGTGCTGCTTCCATCTGTTGTTTGGGGATTCTTTCCCCCCTTTTTCAGAGTCCTCATTGGAGTTGCGTCGCGACGTTCTTTCGCCTGTCACGCCCCGGGGTCGAGACTGCGCCCCGGGCTCGCCAACAGATCCGCCGCCCCTACGGGAATCCCTGTATAGACGTAGCGACTAACCTGCAAGAAACATCTACACTAACAGATATCAGAGCTGAAATAGTAAAAGCTGAGCTGAAAACATAAAATACAACTACCTCTCAAGTATAAATACAACCATCCTCACCTGAGAATACAAGAGTCTCTCAACAGGAAAGGAAAGTACAACTCGATATCTCACTACATAAGTCACTCGACATAACACAACCAAAAGTAGTACCGGGGTACATCTACTCTCACACTGAGGATGACAGGAAGGGATCTATCTCGCGACTCCCTTACCTCGGTCTGAAGGGGCTGGATCAGCAACTGGAGCAGCAGGAACCGGAGCAGAAGTCCCTGGGGAGAAGACACCACGACGGGTGTGAGAACTACATCCCACAGTAGTTCTCAGTGGGTGCCGCCAACAAGCCCGACGGTCTGCCCACTAAGTCTACTAGAGGCAAAAGGTAACATATGCAGTGCTGTAATGAAAGCTGGAAGGGTAAAGTCTACAGCTACTATGCCTCTATCTAGATGCTCGAGGAGTGGAACAAGGAGAACAGTATGCCACAACTAACTCTCACTGAGATCACTCAATCTAAACTGACTGCCACATCGGGTCCAGTCAAACCTGCGCCTACCTACTGCTGTAGGCATGTCCGTAGCTGCCAAACTGGCTGAGCCAGAGGGACACAAGCATCGACAAGTCGCGATAGAGAGCTCAAACTCACGCCGGTACTACAACCCGGTATCTAGCTCAATCTCAACGCCGGTACTACAACCCGGTCTCGCCTACTCCGGAGTGGCACTCGAGGGGAGCGACCCACACGAGTAAAAATATCCGCGCATCTCTGTCGAGCACAAATGTGGCTCATGCAGGCTATAATCTAAGTCCTCGATCAACAAGATCGGCTAAAACCAACAAATCACTGTCTCACTCACTGACTAGAATCCACACAACTGAGACTCACTGTCACTCTGACAGCTCCCAAGAACCCAGATCTACCATCACTATCACAAACTTTATAACCACATATTGTATTACTTAAATCAAAGAAATTAGTATGCATGCCTTTTAGAGTTGTATCAAAAAATCACAAAAGCAAAACTTGTCAACATAGAGTTTAATTTAAGACAAAAATAAAAACAGTCAAGTTCATGAAATTGGATATCCCAGGAAATATTTTCGATTCAAGATTCTACCGAAAGTGAAATGATTGCAATAGGTACCTTAGGCCGTCCAAGTTGCCTTGTCATAAAACTCTTATAGTATGAAAATTCTATCAAGAGTGAAATGGTTGCAATAGTTGCCTTAGGCCATCCAAGTTGCTTTACTATAAAACTCTTATGATATGACCCAATATTCAAAAGAAAGTAGAGAGCTTTTGGCTTGGGCCAACTCAAATAACCGAACATCATAAATAACCGTTGTTCAAATGAGCAGCATTGAATCATCATCGCCTCATATACCTATAATATTTTTTTGTAGCCCAACTATTCCCATTAAAGAGAATGTAATTACAAAGTAGTGCGAAATTATGAAAAAGAGGGAAAACGGGTTAGATACGTTGAAACACATCAAACAGTGAGCAAACTGCTTAGACACATGAGAAGACATGAAGCTGTCAACTCTTCCTTTTTCCTGCCTACAACAATATTGCATCACTGTTCTGCAATTTTTAGGTTTAGTGCTTTAAACTTGTATTTGATTTAATTAATGTTCAAGTAATGGCACAAAAAACAGAAGAGCGATCCAAGAATGGAACGAAAGAGTAGTATCAGAACTGGATTTACCTCTCAATTTCAAATTCTTGATGTCCGACCAAATGAAATTTATACCCACCTGCATCAACAGATATTAAATATGAAAACAGATGCACGCTATGTTCATCTGATATAAAACATTGTAGCAAAGCTTGTCCATATAACTAATCTAGTCGACGAAGGACACAGGAAATCACCAAATATTTGTTGAAAAATGAGGAATATCTGAATAAAATCCAAAACTTTTTAAGGTAATTTAAGCCATATTTTCTGGTAGGAGGTAAATACCTCCGATTCTTCAGCATTCTGTGAGGCAATTTCAAGAGATTGTGGATCAATATCAATTCCAACCACGTGTCATGTCATGTCATAAGAGTGCCTATATAAGGTTCAAGGTTTTCATTTAAAAAAGGAAATATAAACATTAAACAACCTTAAAAAATAAAGAGCCATAGAGACTATTAAATTGGAGGGCAAAAAAAAAAAGAAAAACCTATTTCTAGATAACCAATTAGTGAAGAATTAGACTTAAAAGAGATAGGTAGAGATGTTAAGACGACATCTGAGGTCCTGAACTCTGAAACCGGCTACCTAAACTTTCAAAATTTTGATTTACTACTTAACCCTACAATACGTTTGATTTCAGTACCTCTCAGTCAGAAATTAACGGCATTCTTAACTTTTTTTTATGGAACATTCCACAACCAAAAAGAATATTCAAACTACGTATAATAATCTATAATTTTTTCTTCAAAAACCATTTAGTTCTAACAGAATTTAAAAGAATTTTCTAAGACAAAAGGTAATGAAACATTAGGTTGTAAACTCAGATACCCGTTTCAAACTTGTGAAATTACTACACCTAAGATTTGTACATTAAGTTTTTTTCCTTGGATAATTTCCAAAACGTTTATATACTCACTCAGCACCCAAAAACCCCCAGAACCGCCCCGCCCCGGCGTGCTCTGCGCCGATCTGGGGGTCTTGGCGGGATGATCGACGAAGAAGCGTGGCTCGCTCAAAGGCCCCTCTCTAGGGTTCTGGGAGGGATCGGGGATGGAGATGAGAGGCGACCGTGGAGGCGGAGGAAGGGTGGAAGGGCTCGGATCGACTTCGGAGGTGGTGGATCGATGCTTCGAGAGAGATAGATAGAGAGAGGGGGAACCCATGTGCGGGCACATGGATTGGAAAAGAGAGGAAAGGGTTTGGGAGAGAGAGAGAGAGAGGGAACCCATGTGCGGGCACATGGATGGAAAAGAGAGAGTGGGAGCTCTGCACACACATGTGCACATCAATAGAATAAATAGAAGAAGGGACCCACCCATGTGCAATGTCCAATGTGCAATCAATAGAAACTAATGAATTGTGGGTTCTTCAAAGCTTATCTGGCGCCCTCCCCTGCTTCGTTTGCCTACGTGTCCTCTTCTGCACGCCTCTGCCCTCCCCTTCTCTCTTGCCCGGGTTCTCTGCGTTCGCGCTGCACATGCCCTTCTCGCTCTCTCTCACTTCTTTCGCAGTCCAATCCGCGGTTCCTCCGCCTACGTGTCGTCCGAACCGCGGCTCCTCCGCCTAGGTGTTGCCCGAGCCGCGCCTCCTTCGCGCCCGTCCGTCGTTCGTGGTTGAGATCCGCCGTCGGTTCGTGGGGGTGGTTGAGATCCGCCGCCATGTGCACACCCGTGCGTACGGGGTGGAGATCCGCCGTCGATTCGTGGGGGTGGTTGAGATCCGCCATTTTCCTCTCTTTTCCATCCATGTGCCCGCACATGGGTTCCCTCTCTCTCTCTCTCTTTCTCTCTCTCTCTCCCAAACTCTTTCCTCTCTTTTCCAATCCATGTGCCCGCACATGGGTTCCCCCTCTCTCTATCTATCTCTCTCGAAGCATCGATCCACCACCTCCGAAGTCGATCCGAGCCCTTCCACCCTTCCTCCGCCTCCACAGTCGCCTCTCATCTCCATCCCCGATCCCTCCCAGAACCCTAGAGAGGGGCCCTTGAGCGAGCCACGCTTCTTCGTCGATCATCCCGCCAAGACCCCCAGATCGGCGCAGAGCACGCCGGGGCGGGGCGGTTCTAGGGGGTTTTTGGGTGCTGAGTGAGTATATAAACGTTTTGGAAATTATCGAAGAAAAAAAACTTAATGTACAAATCTTAGGTGTAGTAATTCCACAAGTTTGAAGCGGGTATCTGAGTTTACAACCTAATGTTTCATTACCTTTTGTCTTAGAAAATTCTTTTAAATTCTGTTAGAACTAAATGGTTTTTGAAGAAAATTAAAATTATAGATTATTATACGTAGTTTGAATATTCTTTTTGGTTGTGGAATGTTCCATAAAAAAAGTTAAGAATGCCGTTAATTTCCGACTGAGAGGTACTGAAATCAAACGTATTGTAGGGTTAAGTAGTAAATCAAAATTTTGAAAGTTTAGGTAGCTGGTTTCAGAGTTCAGGACCTCAGATGTCGTCTTAACATCTCTACCTATCTCTTTTAAGTCTAATTCTTCACTAATCGGTTATCTAGAAATAGGTTTTTCTTTTTTTTTTTGCCCTCCAATTTAAAAGTCTCTATGGCTCTTTATTTTTTTAAGGTTGTTTAATGTTTATATTTCCTTTCTTTAATGAAAACCTTGAACCTTATATAGGCACTCTTATGACATGACAGACACGTGGTTGGAATTGATATTGATCCACAATCTCTTGAAATTGCTTCACAGAATGCTGAAGAATCGGAGGTATTTACCTCCTACCAGAAAATATGGCTTAAATTACCTTAAGAAGTTTTGGATTTTATTCAGATATTTCTCATTTTTCAACAAATATTTGGTGATTTCCTGTGTCCTTCGTCGACTAGATTAGTTATATGGACAAGCTTTGCTACAATGTTTTATATCAGATGAACATAGCGTGCATCTGTTTTCATATTTAATATCTGTTGATGCAGGTGGGTATAAATTTCATTTCACATTCCCCTGTTCCTCTTCCTTCGGCTATAAATGTTGGTGTGCCTTCACAGGTGATGCTTGCAGATCTCCCACCTCCATTTCTTTAGGTCTCTTTTGCTTCCCTATATGAGATTTTGGTAGTTTATAGTAGTGTTCACTGGACACCTCCATTTCTTGAGGTCTCTTTTCTCACCATATATGAGATTTTGTAGTTTACAGTACTGGTTACTTATACCTCTTAATTATTGGTTATATATATAATTATTATTGCAAAAAAATTAATCAATCCCTAGCTCTGAACTGTTCAAACTTGATTGATTATAAGGTCCATTTTGTAGCTATTTCCGCATCCGAACGAAGTGAGTTGCTTTTCCATATAGGATTGAACATTCTCTTGCAAGCAGGGAATACTGATTTTTGTAAGATGTAGTTTCTATATCAGAAATTAGATCATTGAAGCTCTGAATAATCAGCTGTTGAACTATCGATTGCTAAGATAACTCAATCCCTGTAAGGCAATCTTCCATACTAATAAAGGGGTGTCTGCTTTTCTTCAGCTTGGGACTTTCTGGGAAGATGACCTGCAGAGTGTTGTTCAGATGGGCTTTGGGCAGACTCAGGAAGCTACTTTTCCCTCTCAGACCTTCCATGGTAGGTGAATTCGACTACAACAATTAAATTTTAAAGGTAACTTTTAAAACAGAAGTTTAAAACACAACTTCTAATGCAGGCACAATGCCAACATCTCGCATAAAGATTGAACTCCATAACATATATAAACTGTCAAGCATACAAGAGTCCTTTGTGTGTGTGTGTGTGTGTGTGTGTATATATATATATATATATATATATATATATATATATATATATATATATATATATATATATATATATATATATATATATATATATATATATATATATATATCTTTATCTGTTAGAGGATTTTTTTATTGTTTGGTTCTTAAAATTTTTATGGTACTCAATCATATCCACTTCCATTAGAAGCTTGGAAAATTAATATTTAAAAGGTATTTTGAAAGTTATGTGCTTGGTTTTAAAGAAATAATAAAAGGTATATGTTATCAAGTTTTTAGCCTTTTAGATGAAAAAATCCCACTGCTAGACCACTCCAACAGCAGCAGCAACTTGAGCACCCTTGGTGGTTTCAACTTCCTCTTGGACCTTGGTGTTCTTTCGAGGCTTGGGACTTTTAGGGAAGCTCTTACACGGGTAGATCTTGAAGTTAGGAGCTTGTGGAGTAATCTAATTCACCAAGTTTATAGGTATTTTTGGATTAATTAAAGCTTTAATAAAGATTTCTAATTTTGGGATTAGCTAAGGTTTTGATAGGATTTCTTTGAATTTTTCTCTTTAAATTGAGCTTGTGATTTGTTAGAGATGATCTTCACTTCAGCTAGAACTTGTGGGAACTTTGTTTGAACTCATTTGAAGGTTGGTTTTATGTGATTTTTGATTTGAATTCTTCAACCGAAAATCAGGATTTTGAGGTGTTCGTGTTCTTAACTTTTTAATCACCTTTCATTGTGATTTCATGATTATGGAAATTTTCTGATGGATTAGGAGCTTGGAAACACACTTAAGAGTGTTGTGCACGTTTTCTTCTACGTGGTTGCTCTGTGGATTTACTGGAATAGCCGCCACAATAGTTCGAACTTCAGCAGAGTTTTAAACATATGATTAGTAATAGAGAGTTCTACATGTTCTTTAAGTTATAGCATTTACGAGGTATTTAAAATCTCCATCTAAATAGTTCAATGGTTTGTGATAAAATCACTGATCGCATATCTACTTGCATAAGAACACAAATGAATGTGGTTATAGAATCAGTAGGAATAGATTATTAAAGAATATATATTTAATTATTTTTTCTGGAAGAAAATAAATATTCAGATTGCCTTTTTCTTTATATTGCATGATTTATAGCAATCTATTGTTGAGAAACTAATGTCTAATAGTGGAATATACATAGTCTGTTTATAGGAATGCTTTCTTTATGCTGTGTAAGTTAGAGATGTTACATATGCGATCGACCAATTTCACAACTGTACACGCTGTTTGCCAATTATATACCATACACACTGTGAGAACGTACACTATGAGAAGAAAAGATGAAATGAGAAACAATATGTTAAGTTTTTAGCCTTTTAGATGAAACAATCCCACTGCTAGGCCACTCCAACAGCAGCAGCAGCTTGAGCACCCTTGGTGGTTTCAACTTCCTCTTGGACCTTGGTGTTCTTTCGAGGCTTGGGACTTTTAGGGAAGCTCTTACACGGGTAGATCTTGAAGTTAGGAGCTTGTGGAGTAATCTAATTCACCAAGTTTCTAGATATTTTTGGATTAATTAAAGCTTTAATAAAGATTTCTAATTTTTGGATTAGCTAAGGTTTTGATAGGATTTCTTTGAATTTTTCTCTTTAAACTGAGCTTGTGATTTGTTAGAGATGATCTTGACTTCAACTAGAACTTGTGGGAACTTTGTTTGAACTCATTTGAATGTTAGTTTTATGTGAATTTTGATTTGAATTCTTCAACCGAAAATCAGGATTTTGAGGTGTTCGTGTCCTTAACTTTTTAATCACCTTTCATTGTGATTTCATGCTGATTATGGAAATTTTCTGATGGATTAGGAGCTTGGGAACACACTTAAGAGTGTTGTGCACCTTTTCTTCTACTTGGTTGCTCTGTGGATTTACTGGAATAGCCGCCACAATAGCTCGAACTTCAACAGCAGTAGCAGCCTGGTGCAGGAACAGCAGTGAAGTAATTTCGAATTTGTTTTTTCCAAAACCAGCAAAACTATTACACAACATTGCCTAAACAAGAAACTGTTATCTCCAAATATATTGAAGTTTAATCCTTATATTTGCATTTTTATAATATTTGCAGAATTACTTTAGATCAAATGACTGAAATCAATTTAAAACTGCCAGAAGAATGAAAATTTAAACTTCTTTGAAATCAACTTCTATTTGTGAAATTGGAATTGCAGCCTTGGATCCTAATTTATGTAGAAAAATTGAATAGTTGCCAAGTTGTGCCAAACTAAAAAGTCTACTATGAATCCGAATAAAAATACAATTTCAAGCTGACATTAGTATTTAAATTATGATTGAACATTCTTACTATTAAAATTATAATTTTTGAAATTTATAATTTGATTAGAAATTTTACAATATAAATTTAAATAAGATATGCAATTTTAATTTTGGAAAAAAGGAAAAAAAAACATTACCAGAAAATACTCAGTTTATTAGTCTTTGGATCAAAATCTACGGCCCCAGAAAATTCTCCGCACTTCATTTTTCAGCTGCATGTAAAGGCTATAAATGGTGGCGGGAAAAGCCGATGAGGAAGCATCCAGCCAATGCTTCTTCATCAGTGATTGTAATGACCATTTATAGCATAAGAGAGTAGATCCAATGTGCTTATGGATTTTTGGGAGCCTCTAAAGTGTCAAAGCAGAGCCTAAATGTTTGGTCCATTGATTGCTTTTGTTTTGGGCTCTCCCCCAACGAGCTTTGGGCTCTCCCCCAACGAGCTCAACGAGATCCGCCGCCTCCACACCAGCGACGCCGTCGGCGACCGCGAGAAGGACAACATCGAACTGCGCCTCGCCCGCCGCTCCCTCCAGCGCAACGTACCATTCCTCGGCATCTGCCGCGGATCCTAGGTCTTTTCTTTTTTCTTCCTTTTTTTTTCTTGCCTTTAAATTCCTGGTTACTCCTGTACCGTAAATAATAAAAAAATAAAAATTTAAAATTTGAAACTTTTGCTGCGCAGGAACTTCTTATGAATAGTATAAATTTCTTATTCTAAAATAAAGTTGTTCATTCGCCTAGAGCCCCCATTCATCCTACAATCAAGAAGCCCAATGGTGCAAAGAAGACAGGAAGGAGGGTAGGGGGACTTGGTGTACAGAAGCTGACTACAAAGGTTGATTCTCTCTTAATTGCTATATATTATTAACTAAATGATGCTCATTGCAACCATATTATTATCATTATTACGAATGGTGTTTCTGTAACCGCATTTCTCTATCATATGGTTCGAACCATGATATTCAGTTGGGAGAATTTATAGATTTTATCTGAACCATAAAGCATCTTCAAATTGCTATCTAAACTTGAGAAACTTTGATTTCCTACCCAAATTGCTCTCTGAACTTGCAAATCTTTGATTTTACTATCCAGATTGCTCTTTAAATTGAAAATCTTTGATTTTGCTACCCAAATTGCTCTCTGAACTTGAAAATCTTTGATTTTGCTATCCAAATTATTTTATTACAAGTGAAAAAAGTTGATGATCAATAGGAACAACACATTCCTTTATTTGAGGTTCCTGTATATTATACATCAGTATAAATCAAAATGTTCACTCTTTGTAAATCAAAATGTTCATTCTTTGTAATATGAAAACCTAATATAGATTTCATTCCAATTATTATAATGCAAACTTTGGAGTCCCTCCGAGTGACATCTCCTTACATTCATAGGTTCGAAATTCATCTTGATGGACTGATAATAACTTCACGAATGGACCAAAGGGGTCAAAAGAGAAAGCTGGACGCCTACAGATTTGTTATGTTGAAGCAATTGGCAGATTGTGTACTGTCGCTCGGCGAGTTTCGTCGAAATGGTTTCTTTTTTCCTTTTTTCCCGTCCACTAAATGTAATAATCCAAAATATTTTATTTTTAATAAAGAGATTAAAAGTAGAATTATTATTGATTTCGAGTTCAGAAGACCCTAATTGATTTATTTAGTCAATTGCCAGTGTGCGAGTTGCACGATTTACGAGACAAAAAGGCTATTTTCTAATCCGGACATGATTTTGGAAATCCGAGTTGACCGTTGCGATCGTCTCGTCGAACTGAGCGAGATTCATATTCAGTACTTTTCGATCTGACGGTCGGATCTTCCAGAATTCAGCGAAGAAGCAGACAAATTGCCGCGACCAATGCAACAGTGCTCTGTGCACAGTATAACTTAAGTTATTACTGTAGATGCACAGTAACTCCTATTTTCGAATCTCCCTCGATTGCAATAAGCACTATTTCACTGTTCGGAGTCCGAACATAGCGATCCAAATAGTCGATTTGATCTGTTTTGACGATCTGAACGCAATGGCGCTGACGGAATTTTCGTTTGACGACCCTAACGCATCGTAACGCATGCCGAACTGTATAATTTACAGTATAAGATGGAATTTAAAAATTATGGAGCGAGATTTTAACGAACCAAAATCACTACCCGATAGACCTCGACGTGCCGGACGTCGTGGGGGTGTCAGATTTTCAGTTTGACAGTCCGGTTGTCTCGAAAAGCGTGATATAAGCGAAAAATATGGTATTTGCAAAATAAACCCTAATATTTCATGTCTCGAATTGCGTGCCACCTTTGTGGTGAGGGTCTAAGCTGCAAGGTGAACATGCTATAAAGGACCCAGCTCTAAGTGTCATAAGTTAAGGGGTCAAAATGAAATTGTGCATAATGCACTATTTAAACACCAACTATGTTAGGGTTTTTGGAAACCTCAGACCGTAGCCCTACCCCAGCCGCACCCCTAGATTCCTCATCTCCCTCTGCATCTCTCCTCGCGCGCCGCCGGCCGCCGCTGCACCTCGCCGGAACAGGAAAAGGAAGCAAGGAAAAGCATGATCTCGGGTTGGGTGAAGAGAGAAAGCAACAAGGAGGTCTGATACGATCCAGACCATATCTGAAGGCACATCTGTGCCCTAGTGACCCAGCCCGAGGAGTCCCGGCGTCTTGCTCCGCCGCGCGCCGCCGGGGGAAATCCCTCTCTTCATTCTTGCTCCGACGAGGTAAGTTATGGAAAGGATTTTGTTTAGATGGTCTTTGGACGTGTGTATGGTATTGCTGATATCAAGTGGGTCCTTCCTGTGAAGCTCGAGTCGTCGCCGTGCTCCCCGTCGCCGGCGGGAACACCCTGTCCCCGGAATGCCCATAAGTGGCCGATCTTGATCCCGAGATTGTTCAAACCATTGTACTCAAGATCAGAACCGTTGATCTTGCTTCCCTTGGCGACTGCAACTCATCTACAAAGTTTGAGGAAGATCCGTTGAAGGATCGCGCCGCACGACAAAGCCCTAGACCCGGCTCTTGTTGCACTTCGTCGGAGATCCTCCAACCGGCGCCGCCGCTCGACCCCGTCGCCGGCCACCACTGCAGGAAGGTCCGTGGCACCCAGTGGAGCCTTTTGGTCCAAGTTGCAGAGCCCCAGGTTCACCGGACCGGAATCCGCCATTAAAGCTCCATTTTCCGGCGAACTCGAACTCCGGCGTCTCCGGGGCTTCGCACAGTGGGGGAACAGCACAGGTACGCTCCTTAGGCATAAACATGGCCACGTATGTGTTTGCATGGAGATGCTAACGTGCGGTTTTGAAATTATGAAGTTGCACCCGAGATACAACTAACCTCGAGCTCCGGCGATTCCCGACTAGTCCAGGCTCCGACCAGCCACTCAGGTAGGTGCTAATCCTCGTAATTAAGATCTCCATCAAGTTAGATTGGGTCAGAGGTCTCGGTAAATTAAGTAAGTGCAACCTTGGTTATTATTGTGGATAGCTTGGATTTTTGCTCCGGTCGCCGCCGCTTCTGGCCGCCGGCAATGGGTTGGGCTTGGCCCAGGCTTCTTCTGGGAACTTCTTTTAACTGGTGCTCCCCTTTTTGCTCTAGGTTGAACCAAGTTTGGTACAAGGTTGCCAAGCTCGAGCCTTTGCCATTTTTGGTGAATTCTCCACCTAACTCCGGGCAACTTCCGGCCATCCCCCAGCCGATCTCAGGTGAGCATCATTGTTTTTAGTACTCAGTAAATGCCATGCTCACTGCGGATCACAAACAAGTTATGTGTATTAGTGATTATAGCAAAGTGTAATTTGGGCCCGGAGAAATCATGGGCCAACTTTAATTGTGGGCCCCGTACCAGCCCAAACCTGTGAGCACGGCCTTCGTCTTGTCGAAACCAACGCGCTGAAACTTACGGCGTCATTTTTGGGTTCTCGGATTTCAAGAACGAGTCAAAACAAGCCATTTATTTAGTGATTTTATGCAATTTTAAGAGTTTTATTGACCCGATTGTGTTTTCGGGCTTCGTGTCCACTCAAATCAGTGAGCACGGGTTAGTTTGCATCGAGGTCTACCTACTGTAACTTACGGCTTAGTCAAAAACGTCCCGGATTGCAAGAATGAGTCGAAACAGTGCAAAATTAAGTGTATTATGTAATTTTGGAAAACCCTGGGGACTAAAATGCAAATGTAGCTATGTGGGCTGCCTCGAGCAGTGTTCAATTGATCTCTAAACTTTTTGTTGGAGGTCCATTAGTCTTCGTGAGCGGGAATCGGATAACGAACCGTAAATCGGCGAAATTGTCGGTTTAACGGCTTTCGGCGCATATTCGCGTACTTTGATGAATTAAAATGACAAATGGACTTTATTATCTACCTCTGGTCATTCCCGACATTGTCCTGGCAGCTCCAGTGACTTCAGTGTTCCGTCGGTGGCTTCCGGAGCCAAATTGGCCCTGCCGGAAGTGATAAAGTGACTATAGTCCGAGCGAGCATCGATTTTAGTGGTTTAATTAGTGAGTCATTCCTGATTAGCATTTTATGATTCAGGTCCTGGCAGTCCGACTCCGGCCCACGAGCCCTCTGTTGGAGTCGTTGGATCGACCTACATTCAGGTGGGTTACCTTCGGTCTGGGTCTTAGCTTTTCGGCCTCTGTTTGCTTTAGTCCAGTCGGACACCTGTTCTTGATTAGCCCTGCCGATTTTATCTATATGTCGTATGACCTATGCATGATGATTATGCCTACATGTTCCTGTTCCTAGATGATAGATGTTATTAGACATATTATGTACATTTGCTCGTCAGCTTTTCAAAACTCGGGGCGTGACACTAAATTACTAAGATTAGTAAGCATATTCCTGTCAATTGTATTGACATTGTGTAGTCTGCATGTATTCTCATGGATCGCCAACTTGGATTTTTATTGTTTTGTAATTTGACGAATTGTACAATGCTTTCCTTTTGAGAAACTATACAGATTTTGTTTCAAAATTTATGTGTGTTTTATTATTTGTTATGTCGGAATACATCAGCTCAATTCATTGTTAAATTGTGTAAATACTGTTTGTTAATCGCGGCGAAGCGCGGGGTTGTCACTAGTGCAAATAAAGGAAATGAAGCAATGCAATAAACGAAGCAAGGGGAGGATGCCACGTCGGTTCGGGACACCTGAGAAGCCGCCACGGAGGCTCGGCAAAACTCAGGATTTATATCTTCTATTGATGATGATATGTTTGGTATGGTATTATTCGTGTAGCTTCGGATTGTAGTGTTTCAACGCACAAACTTTTATTTATATTTGATGATCAGCTTAAAAAATTTTATATTTGTATAAATTGTCAACACGCTTACTTCTCTCATGACCACAGTTTTCGCCATTATTTTATTGATTCGCAGGAGAAGAACTTCAAATCATGTTTTTGTATCTTCAAAGTGTCTTCAAAGTATAAAATCAGATGCATATATATGATGCTAAACTAGGCCTTAATAAAATATTATTTAGAGAATTACTGTAGTAATTTCTCAACAATTGTTTCTAAAATACGCGAATATTTTGTTATACATAACTGTAACTTAAAATAGTTCGAAATAATCAAAAAAATTCTTTAGTTATCCTACTATGATAGCGCAATACTATATGTACGAGCAATGCTGTATGTACACTCCATTAAAGAAGTGTACATCCTACACATATCCATCTAAGGATGGAAGGTAATTTCACAAATTGTGAAGTGATCTCTCACCGTACCCTACCTATTGAATGGGTGGAATGTGAGATGTACACCCCAAATGGAGTGTACAAATAGAATCTTTTCTATATGTATACCCACTAGTACTCATCCAGAGATCAATCTTTTTTTACTAATCTTACAAATTATTTCTTTTAATATTTAAAAAATGTAAAAGCAGTTTCTATACCTTTTGATAGTTGGATGTAAGATTTAAATTTAATTTTTGTGTTTAAAAATGATAATTCCGCTTTTCAACACAGATTCGCTGTCATATATTAGTTTTGCCTTCATCCAATAATAAACAACAGAAATAATTATATTCATAGAGATAAAATTAACATATGAGAATAGACTAAGATTTCTTAATGAGGGATCGTTGAAGAGTTTTTTACTGAAATGTTTTTTTCAATAAAATACAAAATACGTAAGAAAAATTTTAACTTGATATATACTGTACTATTTAAAAAGTTTATGCATAAAAAATTATGCATTTTAAAAACTTAATAAATGAGCATTACATAGTTTAAAAGATTAATAGTAGAGAACTTAATTTTACAAACAAAAAAAAAGTGTCTAAAATTAATTTATCATTTTAAATATAGAATTTTTTATGTTTATAAACTTTAGAATAAACGGACATTTATTTCTCGTCAATCTCTGACGTTAGAAAATCTCAATGATCAATTTCAACTTGATTTAGGCCATTTGACCTTCGCAAGGGTTGACAATTATAATTTTTAAAAAATATTATTTGTATATTTAAAAAATATATATATATATATTTTATATTTTATATTTTATCTATTTTGAAAAGTGTAAAATTTATTTTATTCTAGAAAAACTCATGTTGTGCTCGTGGACATGATGTTGTGAGTTCGCCGCAATTTTTCGGTCTCTTGAGATCAATGAGGAAGCTAAAATTTAATTCTAAAGGAGATTAAAATATATTCAAATAAAAATATTAACACATAAATATAATTTTATCTAATTAATTTTTTTAAAAAAAATATTAATTTAATAATTAATGTAAAAATATTAAAATTAATTTTTAATTTACATATGTTTAATTTTTAATTATTTTGTTTATATTATTATATTTAAATGACTAGAAATTTTACTAAATCTTAGCGATCGAATTCTTAATTTTTTTAATAAATAAAATTATAATATTTAATCACAATTATTAGATTAAAGAGTTATTAAATTTAGTCTAATATTTTATTTTGTTAAATAAAATAGTTAGAAATTAAAAAAATATAAAACAAAAAGTTTAGAGTTAAGAAATATATTTCAAAATATCTTATAATTTATAAGTATGAGACTCTTATAATATTTTTACTAATTTAAAATGCAAACAAAGAAGATTAAAAAAAAAAAAAAAAGTTATATTGATACAAAAAAAATTATTAAGCAAATATTAAAAAACTGAAGGGTCATGACTATCTAAAAAAGAAAAAAAAATTGGTATTTAGAACTATTAAGCAATATTAAAAAATTGAGAGAGGTCATGATCACTTTGGGTCTTAACATGATTCCGTCCGTGCATAAGACTGATCACCCGTGCAGACAGCGTGGCCCTACGATAGTCTGAGTTTATAGCTATATCCAAATGCCGGCGATCCGTTTTGTTTATAGAAATAAACTTAGTATACTATCCATTTTGTTTTGTTTATAGAAATAAACTTAGCATGCTACCCGCTTTGTTTATTTCTAATAAATTTTGTAAGCTATCCGTTTTGTTTATAGAAATAAACTTAGCTAAAAATGTGAAACAATTAGGTTTCGAATTCGGAACCTCAGGTACCAACTATCAAATCCTTTGTCACTTACACTAGGTACAGTCAATTATAATTTGATTTAATTAATGAAATATTTATGTATTAGTAATACAAAAATAACCTAATAATATTATAATTATTAATAACACAATAATTTAAATGACATATTATTTTAAATCAGGCTAATTAATATTAAGCTAAATAAATTAAATTAAAAAATATAATTATAATAATTTAAAATTTTAAAATAAAAATGATTATAAATTAAAATTTAATGATAAAAATGTCAAAAGCCTGAGTTTGACGTACAAAAGTACAATTTCGCCTATATAAAATTATAAATAAGAATTTGTATTATTTAAGCGCTTATCTCAGGCACGTGAACTGTGATGACATCGTTACCATTTGTTTATTTTAATATCAGGTACAGTATTAATTAAAAATGGACGGTGCCGCTATCGCCACGTAAGCAACTATTTTTATTTTTAATTAATGTGTGGGAAAAGAATCATGTCATAGAAAGGTTTTAAAAAAAAAAAGAAATTGAAGGGAGACGATGGCAACGGGCTATGAAATTCAAAAAAAGAAAATTACAAAAATAGACCTCAAAACTATTATATTTTACTTTTAGTTTGCTTAAATACTTATTACAGTATAATTTAAATTATTTAAACTTTATAAAAATTAAATTTTATAATTTAATGATAATATTTATATGGTCATTGGTTAAGTGATCTCAAATTTCTTTTATGTTAGCTATTAAAATTTATCCATTTTAACTTGAATTAATACAATGCAAATTTTTTAACAAAATTTTAAAATTAGTACGTAAAAAATTTAAATAATATATATTCTAATTAATAGTAGATTGATTTTTGATTAAATTGTCCATAATAAAATACAATATAGATATAAATAATGTCACGGGGTCAACTTTTTTTTCATCTCAAAAATTTTTGTGCGGCGCTCAACTCAGGTGGTGGAGGAGGAATCGGCCGAGGACGACGTCGTGGCGGGTATAATTTCTATTGATGGTGTTCGATGCAGGGCTTTATTTGATACAGGTGCATTATATTTATTCGTCAGTAGATCCTTTGCCATGGCATACGGGTTAAAAGTGCTTAAGTCTAAGAGTGCTATGTTGGTGTGAGTGCCAGAGCATTTATTTGAAGTCATTGAGTACAACCCCGCTTGTGCCGTGCAGATAGGCATTATGTCGGTAGATTTTCTAGTGCTGAGGCGCCTGAGAGATTTTGGTGTAGTGTTGGGAATGCACTGGCTCTCGAAGTATTATGCCACAATCCATTGTGAGAGTTGAGTCATTACCTTTCGAGAAGCAGGGCAAAAAGAGTTCGTTTACAAGGCGTGCAGAAGCACGCTGTTTGCTCTAATGGTTTCTGTGTCCCGAGCTAAAAAGTTAATTAACGGTGGTTGCGTGGCCTATTTGGCCACCATAGTTGACGGGCGCAAGGAAGAACCGGTCATGGAGAGTATCCTTATAGTGCGGGATTATCCAGATGTATTTTCCGCTGATTTGTCGGACATGCTGGAGGATATCGAATTCATCATAGACTTGGTTCCCGGGATGGCCCTAGTTTCAAAGGCGCCATACAAAATGGCCCCGGCAGAGGTGAAGGAGCTTAAGGCTCAATTGTAAGACTTGCTGGATAAGAGTTTCATAAGGCCCAGTGTGTCTCCTTGGAGAGCTCCAGTTTTGTTCGTAAAGAAAAAGGACAGGTCTTTGCAGTTATGTGTGGACTATCGGGAACTCAATAAAGTGGCAATCAAGAACCGATATCCACTATCGAGGATAGATGACATGTTCGATCAGTTGCAAGGTTCTCGGGTATTTTTGAAGATTGATCTTCAATCGGGATACCATCACCTGAAAATAAAGCCGGAGGATGTGCACAAGACGGCTTTCAAGACACGATACAGTCATTACGAATTTATCGTAATGCTATTTGGGTTGACCAATGCCCCTGCGGCGTTCATGGATTTGATGAACCGCGTCTTCCAACCATTTCTGGACCAGTTGTCGTGGTCTTCATTGACGACATCTTAGTCTACTCCCGAAGTGACATAGAGCACGAGAAGCATCTTCGACAAGTATTGCAAGTGCTTTGAGTGCGAAGTTTATTCGCGAAATTAAAAAAATGTGAATTTTGGCTCCAGGAAGTGGCGTTCTTAAGACATGTGATCTGTGAAACGTGAGTGTCAGTGGATCCCAAAAAAATAGAAGCAGTCGGAGATTGGCCCCGACCAATTAATGTCACCGAAGTCCGGAGTTTTGTCGGGCTTGCGAATTATTATAGGCGGTTTGTGTAGATATTTTCTAAAATCACCACTCCGCTTACCTGCCTCATGAAAAAGGGGGCCATATTCATTTGGAGAGATAAGTGCGACAAGAGTTTCCAACTTTTGAAAGAAAAATTGACATCGGCTCTAATCCTCGCTTTACCTAAGGCGTAATTGGAGAATGAGAAGATCGACATTTCAGAGAACCCCATGAATTTACTTATTAAGTAGCAATCAAATTCAAGAATTTTGTAAATTTGATTTATATGTGCGGCAGCACTTCAAGAGCTTTTGGGATTTTGGTAGAGAAGACAAAATTCAAGGCAATGTAAAAATTATTGTCTCAAATTCTGAAACCGGAATGTTTTCGAATCCTATTCGGTTTTGGCTATCTCATTAAGTTAAGTTTGGATCATATCTAATCTTATTAATATTATTCATAATATTCTTATTGAATTCGTATTTCTAGTTATACTAGAATTTAGCTAGTCAATATAATAAATATACCGTTATTTTATTTATTTGGTGCGGCGGATGAAAAAAAAAATATGAGTGTACTTTTAAGATTAGAATTTTGTAAGAGGAGCATATTTTGTACACTAATTTGATTATAATAAAAGTCTTTACTCTGTCTTTACCCGTACACATAGGTCAGTGGCCGAATTATATAAATAATTATGTGCTTTACTTTTTTTCTCACTTTTTCGATTCTTTTTTAGTATTTTTATACCCAACCAACTAGATTTTTCATTTTTGTCATAACAAATAATCTCAGTTAGAGGTATTTTGATTTTTCTCCTATTATACGCGGCAAAGCTTAGTTTAAAACTTTAAGCAATTATACTTTTAATTGGTATAATAGATTGCAATCAAGTCCTGCTCTTATTTTTTTATTTTTTTTTTTTTTTTTTTTTTTTTTTTTTTGTGGTCTTGTGAGATATTATATGCTCGTGAGTCATATGATATCTATTAATCTATTATCTATTATTTATTAATCTATAATTATTAATATATATAAATTTTTAATATTTTTGTCACGTGACAAATTCTTCTCCATTAATTCTCATCAGCGTATATGCTTTTACTTTTTTCTATCAAATTTTTAATTTCAATTAATTCGTTATGATTCTTCTCATTCCCTCCACCTATATAAATTTCTAACATTTGTTTACTGCGTGGCAAATTTTTTGTGATCCTCACCATTAAATGACATATTTTCTTCTCTCTATCAAATTTTTAATTAATGCATCCAAACAGTTATAGATTTATAATTCTCAATTCTATATATCTAATTAATTAGTTACGACTTTTTCATTTTTTTTCGCTAAACCTTTAATCAATACATCTAAATGATCTGCTGTCATCTACAATTCTCATCCCTCCATCTTCATTTAATTTATTATTTTTCTCTCTCTCATTTATTTTTTTTTTTTTTTTTTTTTTTGTACCTATATTGTTGCCTCCTTTTTCTCTTTTACTAATGGGCACCCACTTTCCTTCACTGCCGTGGGGAAAAGATCGTCATCTTCGTCACTATTGTCATCACTAGAGAACGCATCATCTGGCCTCTTTCCGCCGCCAATAGTGAGAGAACTTTGGTGGGTATAGGTGTGTATATAGCAAAGCATTGACATAAAAAAATGATAAAAAAAATAGTTAAAAAAGTTTTGAAAAAAGTTTTTAAGCAATCTATTTTTAAATTATATCCAGTAATTTTTTTCTAATATTTAATCGGTGCACCTTAATAAAGTTGGTAAATTTTATCTAAAGTAATAGATTTATTAACAATAACACAAGTACGTAGGTGCTAAAAAATTAAAAAATCTAAAATACAAAAATATATATTGATAAAATATAATAATATAATAATATTTTTGAAAAGAAAATATAATATTAAATAGTAAATAAAAATAATGTTAAAGTCTATTTGTTTTATGAGTGAGGGCAAAGTTTAGGTTAAAATAGACTTTTAGGCGAAGTAGAGTTCAGGTAATTTTTTTTTTGTTTTACTGTTTATTTGTATAAATATGGAATTTAGGTTTTCCTCTGTGTTGTTTGCTTGGCAGAAAATAATGAATAATATAAAAGCTTAAAGTATTTTATTTTTATTTTTTTAATTTTTATAATTTACTTCGGCTTATGATATTTTGAAAGGTTTTTTCACCGAAAGTAAAAAAAAAAAATGAAGCAGTTTTTTACCATAAATATTTATTTCCATTGTTAGATTTATCGTAATTTTATTTTCGGTCAAAATTCAAACTCTCTAAAACAGTATAAATAATTTTTGTCTATCCCATGCCGAAGTTTATAACGAGAATAATAATAATAATAATAATAATAATAATAATAATGATAATAATAATAAATTAGTCATTTTTCATGCTTCCAGTTTTTATACGTTATTCACTTTCTGTTAAATCGATCTATATATATTTTTATATATTATTTCTCTTAATTTTTGCTAGGTGTCAGCATTTTTCCTTCTTTTAGAATGAACCGGCTCAAGTTCTTCATATGCTTTTCTTTTTCTTCGTTGAACCGGTTCAAATCCTCCACATATTTCTCTTTTTCTTTACTTGAATCGAACCATCTGATGTGTATTTTTCTTTTTGTTTGATTGAATTGAACTGGATTTTACACTGAATCTGCTTAAGTTTTGCACATGTTTTCTCTTTCTCTAATTGAACCGATACATGTTTTTCTCTTTCTTTGCTTGAACTGAACCGGATTAAAACCTATAGAGTGTGTTTCCATATTTCTTTATTTCAATCGAATCGGATCATACATGCTGTATTGGGCCGAACCAACCATTTGCTCCGTATGTTTTCATTTTTCTTTCTTGAACCGAACCACTAACTCTTCATCTTTCTTTCTTTGTTTGAACTGAATCATCGCCTCTTCATCTTCTTTTTTTTGTTTGAACTAAATGACTGCCTCTTCGTCTTCCTTTCTTTACTTGAATCCAACCATCGTCTCTTCATCTTCCTTTCTTTACTTGAATCGAACCTGTTGGATTTCATCCAATAATAATTTTGATGATAACAAATAAATTTTAGATTTACATTTAGTATTTTCAGGTTTTAATTGGATTTGAAATGACATAAGCCGAACCGGATTTGATCAAAGGTAAATTATCAATTCAATTGTCAAAATGGTCCGGACAAGATCAAATTGTACCAAATTGGATACAAGTGCCACAACAATACCCGGAAGGACTTCTTTGCAATTTTATCGGATTTGAGCCGGCCAACCGAATCGTCTTGACAAATCCATCACATGGGTTTGATTTGAGCTTAAGCTAAAATTAGCTATTTTTTTAATATGGTATGAAAGAAGTTTGATATATGGTATAAATTCAAATGTGATTTTATTATGGTATGTTTTCAAAAAGTTTGAAATATGGTATAAATAATTTTTATAAGTTTGGTATGAATTCAAAATAGTTTTATATTTGTGGTATAATTTCAAATGATCTTTCAAATTTAGTAACATTTCAAATGAGCTTTGCAAATGTTTAACATATTCAAATAATTCTGGAATCAATTCAAATACATTTGCAAATATGGTTGAAATTCAAATTAATATCAATTATCTTTAATCATACTTCTATTCTATTTTTGAAGCGATGACTAGTGTATTTAAAGGGGGTTTGGTTGTTGTTTGATACACAACTTGATATCGAGAAAAATTCTCTAAGGTTGAATTATTATTTTGTGAGGTTTATTGAGAGGTTATTGTAAAGTGTGATTGTAAGCGGCTTTGGTCTTGCCCTGTGTAAAAGGCCAAGTGATAGTGATTAAAGCGGTACCTCGAGGAGAAGTAGGACCGGACTGGAGTAGGCGAAAAGGCCGAACCAGGATAAATCATCTGTGTCATTTGAGTTTGCTTCTCTTTTTTTCATCTCTTTTATTTGGTTGTGCAATTCTTATCTTAGATTTAATTTACTTGAGTTTTTATTTTTCAACTAATTCACCCCCCCTGTTAGTTGTCATTTGATCCTTCAGAACCATCGTCTCTTCATCTTCCTTTTTTTTGTTTGAACTAAATCACCACATCTCTCTTTTTCTTAATTTGTTATATTTTTCACATCTTCCCCTTTCTTGGGATATTACCTTTCTTTACTTTAACTTTAAACACTATATATGTAATAGAACTTCCTCAATGATTTGACTAGAAACTAAAAAAAAAAAAAAAAAATCATAGAAATCAATGCAAGATGCCGAATTTCGAAGATTTTTCAATTTCACGAATTAGAAAAATTGGAGAAATTAAATCAGTCTACTAAGATGTCAGTCTTAAATTTTATTTCGGTTCGAAACGTCCACCTACGATACTCATAATTTAGTTTTATTTCAATTTTTGGTATGTGAATTTGAATCTCTTCGGTGTGCCTTTTATTATTTGTTATTTTTTTATCGTAATACTTTTTATATTTTTTTAGAATATTTGTTTAATAATTTTTTTTTCTCCTATAGTTCTTTCTTTTTTCTTTTTTTTTCAGTTTCTTTCATTATTTTTCGTTGAGTTGTAATTTTATTTAATATTTAATATATTTTTTACTTTTTTGTTGAGTTGTAATTTTATTTAGTATTTAATATATTTTTTATATTATTAAATCAAATAAGTATATATAGTTATATTATTTTTTTTTTCTTTACGTTTATATTTGTTTATTTAAACGGTAAATTTTACTATAAAATTTTTTATCTATTGTATAGTGCGGTTTGTATACTAAATATTAAAATTAAAACTATACAAGCAAATAAAGGTTTTTTTTTTTTTTTTTTTTTAAAATGACCCTCTTAAAATTTGTATTTTTAAAAATAGCCCTACAAAATTTGTATTTACAAAATTAGGCCTATGAGTGCCAACTGGGCGCCACGTGTGCACGCCACGTGAGTGGGGGAGGATGAAGTGGAATTGAGTTGAACACGCGTTCTCTAGACAAGCGTTCAGAACGCGTGTCTAGACACGCGTTCTCAGAACGCGTGTCTAAGCTCCTCGCAGCGAAACCCTAGCACGTCCCTGAACACCTTGACCGACGCGAGGACTTGTGATTCTAAGAGGCCTCCGACCACCTCGACCGACGCGAATTCGCCCTTTTCCTTCCGCCGCTTCTCTCGGCCCTCCTCGTGAGCCGCCGCAGCCTCCTCGCCGTTGCCGGAGAATGAGGAGCTCTCCTCCTTGCACCGCTTCAGGGACTGCATCTGGGACCTCAGGGTTCGCTTAACTATCATCTTCCGAACTCAATCCGGACGAAACCATAGGTTCAGAAACCCTAATTCCCCTCTTAGAGGAAGCAGTAGGAGAGGGTTCCAAATTCCGATTTGGGGAAGAAGGGTTTGAAATTTGCTCTTTTTTTTTTGGCTCCAAATCTCAGTTCGAGTGGAAATTTTCGAACACAATACGTGAGAGAGAGAGAAAGAGAAAAAACGACGATAACTTCGATTTTCCGATTCAATTTCAAGAAAAAGAAAAAGTAACTAGACACGTGTTCTGAGAAGAATGTGTGTCTAGACATACATTCTGAAAACGCGTGTTCAACTCAATCCGTCTCATCCTCCCCCGCTCAATCGGCCTCATCCTCTTCCGCTCACATGGCAGGCACACGTGGTTTGGCACCCATAGGATTATTTTTGTAAATACAAATTTTGTAGGGTTATTTTTAAAAATACAAATTTTTAGATGATTATTTTTAAAAAAAGCCCACAAATAAATGGTGAAACAAAAAATAATTCCCAGCTAATTAAATTCTAGTTTATCCAAAAATGTACCCCTATCTGAACGGAATAAAAAAAAGAAAAAAAAAAAAAAAAAAGTGAAAACGAAAGTCGTGGAAAACTACTTTAAGCCTATCTCATTTTCATTTCCAATAAAATAAATATACGGTGAAGTACTAGGAATATAATAAACCTACTAAGAACATCGCCGTCGTCCATCAGAACCGTCGTGATCTCATCTCCACCGTCCGATCAAGGAGACCGTTTGCGTTTCACGCGGTCCTGGTTCAAAGGCGGCGACAACAACGACCCGATAGGGGAGACAAAAATGTTGCGCGGTGGCATTCTCGTAAATAAAATGAAAGAACGGTGGTTAAGATGTAACGAAGAGGGGGAACTTTGTCCGAAAATGTGAAAAGCAAAAGGCGCGGTCGCCGTCGTCCGCCGCACTCGTAGCCGACACAAGTCAAACACCCCCAGGATCCGAATCCATCAGTTTCAAAACGCGGTAAGGGTATTTTCGTTATTTTGTAAATTTATTTATCTATTTATTCGTTTTGTTTTATTTTTGAGAGATTCTTTGTTGACAAATTTATTAAGAAAGATATTATTTATATATTTGAAATGCCGTATATATCTTATACTTTATCTACACTCCATCTATTTTAAAGTGTAATAAATTTTACTGATAACATTAATGTAACTAGCTGAAAGATTTTTTTTTTTTTCTACACAAACTAGTCTCTTCAAATTTATTTTTGTAAACTTTTTATTTATTTTTTTATATCTCTAAAATTTTTATTATTTGTAAAAATATTGCTACCGTCAACATTTGTTAGAGAATTATGATTAATCATGAGTTACACATCTAATTTTAATTAGTTTAGATATAAAAAAATTTAATTTTTTTCCCATATATATATATATATATATAAAAGAGAGAGTCCGATTGGAATACTATCGATAGCATTAGGAGTGTCAACTAGCCGAACACGAGCGAGCTGCACGAGCTGGCTCGTTTAACTATTGAGTTGAAAAATTCGGCTCGTATTCGGCTTGTTTATTAACGAACCGAACACGAGCTGGCTCGCGAACAAAAAATTTAATTTTTATTCCGACTATTAGGTATAAAATTAAAGAAAATTAAAAAATTAAATTTTAATTTAATAATTAAAATAAAAATAAAATTGGTAGCCTAAAATCTAAATAGTAATATATATATATATATATATATATATATATATATATATATATATATATATATATATATATATATATATATATTCGAGCTGTTATTGAGCCGAACACGAGCGAGCTGATAGATGAAAAGATGTGCAGTTGAGATTATAGTAGTTTCCTAAGATTTTTACTATTCAACCAACCACTCACTAATTTTTAGGGGATCACTATTATCCTAACCGCACATCTCTTATTCCAAAGGTTAAAAAATTAATAGCGATGATAATATTTCAGTCTATATATATATATATATATATATATATATATATATATATATAATATATATATATATATATATATATATATATAAAATTAGGCTAGAATACTATCGATAGCACCAAGTTATTGGTGCTATCAAGTTTTTAGTCTTTGGATTAAAAAATATGTGGTTAAGATGATAGTGGTCCCTTAGGGTATATTAGGTGGTTGGTTGAATAGTAAAAATCATAGGGGACCACTATAATCTCAACTGCATATTTTTTTATCAACGGCAGAAAACTTGATAGCACCAATTGCTTGGTGCTATCGATAGTATTCTAACCGGACTCTATATATATATATATATATATATATATATATATATATATATATATATATATATATATATATATAATTTTTAATAAAATTTTTATTATAAACTCTGCCACTGCCTCATCGCCGATGAAGACAACAAGGGTGATAGCGATAGCGAGAGGAGGATGTGTCGATGGTGGTGGACGGATTTGGTACCGCCAATGTTGAGAATTTTGAAATTCGAGAGCATGAAAATGGAGAAGATGAAATAAAGTCAGCGAGAAAGAAGATGTTTAGTTCTAGTTATTCTTCTGTCAGGATTACTAGTAATTTTGTCAGGATTACTAGCAATTTTGTTAGGTAATCTTGTCAGTAATGCACAGCATTACAAATGATGAAAAATTATTTCAAAAATATTACCGAGCGGTGGTGAATATTTCACATTACTAATGGCGGGTTATCTTAGATGTTATGTAAATTATAAGTTTATCCCATCAACCCTCCAAACTATTTTAATATATTATTTTTGAAATTTTAATTTAAAATTTAAAATTTAAATTTATCAAATTTTAAAATTTAAAATTTTGAATTTAACTTTTTCGATATTATTCTTTTGTCAATCAAACAGACACAAAAATGAACGGCTGAAAATAAATATTCTTCAAAAAATGACGATAGAAGTGTTGCAATCAAGATCAAGAGTATAAATCTTGTTTAAAATAGTATTAAGAATTTTCTAATCAAAATTTAATT
>CM054951.1:6239959-6364959 GCA_029168755.2 Tillandsia fasciculata | reverse complement strand
ATTTTTCTAACTACCTATTAAATTTTAGGAGCTTATTGTTATTCTAATCACACATTTTTTAATAAAATGGTCAAAAACTTATTGGGCTTTCTATGCTTTTAAATTTAATAATAAAAAACATATAAGCCCTACTCATACCAGCAAATTCAATGTTTTTGCTTTTTTTCTTGCTTTAAAAGCAGTCCTATATATATATATATATATATTAGCGCTCTCTCTTTCTCTCACTCTCGTTTCCCTTCATCTTCACCGTTCTCTTCTTGTCGTTTCCTCTCTCTCTTCTTTGTTTCACTTGTTAGTTTCCGCCATCTCTCTATTCCATTCTCTCTGGAGCATTTCGTTGAGCAGCTTCTCCGCGAAGCCGTTCTCCACCGCAGAAGCCTCTTTTCTCCGCAGCAACCTAGGGTTCCGGCTCCTCTCGGAGCGTCCTATGTAGTGATCAATAGGGTTTTGGTGGTAGTGGTGGGATATGGGGAGGGTAGGGTTCGGTGTGGCGGTGGGATGCGCCGTGGTGAGCTGCGCGATCGCGGCGGCGCTGGTGTGGCGGCGGGCGGGGGTGCGGAGGAGGTGGCTGCGCGCGGCGGAGGTGGTGAGGGAGTTCGAAGAGGGGTGCGCCACCCCGGTTGCGAGGCTGAGGCAGGTGGTGGACGCGATGGTGGTGGAGATGCACGCCGGGTTGGCCTCCGATGGTGGGAGCAAGCTCAAGATGCTCCTCACCTTCGTCGACTCCCTCCCCGATGGGTATATTGCTTCCTCCATGCACCTTTGTTGTTGTTAGCTCTTATTAGCTTAACATATTTGTAGTTCATGGGTTTATGCCTCCCCTTCAATTGGAGAGACGTTTGATGTGCATATGACTAGGCCGATGGTTATGCGAGGATATGTGGCGATATGTGGATTTGGATTTGGATTGTTTCGACTTGGTTGCATATGTTGTGTTGTGTTTTGTTCTTAGATTGATTACAATTACACATGCTGACTCCTTTTTTATGTGATTATTTGCGAGTTTGGTGTATTAGTTGATTTTTTGCTTCTAGTGAAGCTTAAATATCAAGCATTAGATGGGAGAAATAAGCTTAAGATGCTCTCTCTCTTCCCTTATATAAAGCTAAGGTATTTATAGCTTGTGAGTTATGTCGGTCCTTCTATTTTGAAGTAGGCTTGATGCGTTTATGATTCGGTTTGGTTAACTTAGATTGGTATTGTCGCACTTTGTTGTATTTATTGCTCGTTTTCTTGATTTTAGTACTTTTCTTGTGGTTGTTGTTAGGTTGAGAATAATGACATTTGTTGCATGGGCAAGAAGTGGGTTGTAGTTTTGTTGTGTGATTTTTGCGATTATTGGGTGTCTCAATTAATTTGTGCTTTTATTTGAAGTTTAAATTAGGTGGGTTTGCTGACCCTGTTCTCGTAGCGCTCTCTGAAATTTGTTCTAAATTGTAATATATTAGATTATAGAGTTAAATTGTGATGGTTCTACAACTTAAATAATCTGTAGCTCATATGCTTGTTATAAGCATTAGATTTTATATGCATTTCTGAGTCTGCTCTTCCTTACTTGTGTGCTTCAGCTTTTAAGCTGCTGAAATAGTTGATTTTCTGCTGTGATGACTTCATAAAAATGGAGTTTTGAATATTTGGAGTTTTAACAAAAACAGGATGAGCAACCTATTTAATCATGCTCCTTTTCTATTTAAGTGTTAAAGTTTGTCGAACAATTGATCTACATTGATGTTTCTTCCGCTTTACTTCATTCGTGTAGGAAAGATTAGATGATTAATAGATTGCATAAAAGTGTTGCCTTTTAAATTGTGAAATTAGATTGCTATTTGCTTTCTTTGTGTTTGCCAATTGAGCTGGCTGTGCGGTGCCCAGTAAAGTGTGTTAACCATTACTGTGTTTGCTTCTTCCAAGTAGGACGGAGGAAGGTACATACTGTGCTCTTGATCTTGGAGGAACGAATTTCAGAGTCTTGCAAGTTCAGCTAGGCGGTGAAAGGTCTCTGATCTTGAATCAGCAAGTTGAACGACAATCAATTCCTCACGAATTGATGACTAGTACAAGTGAGGTGATTAATTCTTTCTGAATTTTTATTTGTTGGCATTATGTTCTACATATTTAAATGCAGACCTGTTTTCCTCTTTGCAGAATCTTTTCGATTTCATTGCGCTGACGCTAAAACGCTTCGTTGAAAAAGAAGATGGTTCTCAACACAACTCAGATGATAAAAGGGCGCTTGGCTTTACATTTTCTTTTCCTGTTAGACAAACTTCTGTTTCTTCAGGTTTTCTTATAAAATGGACCAAAGGATTTACAATTGAAGATACTGTAAGTTGTCCTTCAGTTTTTAGGTCATTGATTTGACTTTTGCTTGCTTCTCATTAAGTTGTCTACAGTGTTTTATTCTACTTCCAGTAGGCGATTAAATATTCAACTGGTGAATAGCATGCATTTTGTATCAGGATGAAGTTTAGTAGCACCAAACACAATAGAAAGCGAACAATGAAATTAAACTACTGATTATGTTGATATAATCTAATCAATTTATATAGGTATTTATTGGAAGCAAGATGAAAATGATCTTCCTAGTTGTGTTTATTTAAAGCTAGATGTGGTCATCCTCTGTTATTTCTTTGGTCACTCTTGATCGGAGAAAAGATTGGGGAAAAAAAGCACTTCGCTTGCTTGCTTTCACAGTACGCTTGAATCTTCCTCGCATTTGGATAAGGCCTGATGGAATAAACAATATTAACAAAAATCCTAAAGAGTCTGATTACATGATTGGAGGAACAGATACTTCTTTGGTCCTTGCTACATAATGCATGCCATATCCCAGACCTCCTAAGACATGACGGGTATGCCGCAAAACTTGAAAATTTGACCTTGTTTGGACTCAAATCCTGAATTCTGCAAGGCTCATGTATCTGTAGCATCACAACTCTATCATCACAGATGGGATGACCTCAAGGCCTAGGGATCTCATGGTCCGATGGGTCATCCACCCACAAATAGTAACAACTAACAATAATATCCAAGATAAATACTCAAATGCAGCAATGAATGAAAAGGGGTTAGTGAAAGATTGGGTAAAGCCGTAAAGGCCCCCTCTAGGGTTTCCATTGAATATATAGTAAACACAATTACAAAAAACACCTTATAGTATAGGTAGTGTTAAACTAGACCTTGTACAAGTAAAATATAATTGGCAATAGTGCTAACCGCATAAATACATAAATAACTAGACTAACATTTCCCCGCAATTTGAGCATCTCGAGATTGAATGTGAAGATTGATATGAAGCGCAATAAAGCGAGCAGTAAACAAAGGTTTTGTGAAGATATCAACCAATTGTTTATCGGAAGGAATGTGAATTAAAGAGAGATCACCTAGTTGTCCTTCTCGTGCAAAAAATGATGGTTTAGTTTAATATGCTTTGTCCGAGCATGTAATACCGGATTGGCTGCAATGTAAAGTTGTACTGAGATTGTTGCAATAGATAGTGAGAGGATAACTGACAAACCAAGATCCCAAAGCAGATGACAGATCCAAACGCTCTCAGCAAGAGTGAATGCAACACTACGATAATTAGTTTTAGAGCTAGAGCGAGAGATTGTTGGCTGTTTCTTTAGCAGACCTAGAAATTAGATCGAAAACAAGAAAAACACAGAAACCAGAAGTTGAACGTCGAGTGTCAGGATAGCCAGCCCAATCAGCATCAGAGTAGGCAATAAGAGAAGAAGAAGGACGACGTGAAAAATAAAGACCATAATTTATTGTCCTTCTGATATAACGGAGAATGCGTTTAACACCCTAATGGTGAGGGTCCTAGGTGCTTATAGAAACTGAGCTACCAGATTTACAACATATGAGATATCTTGTCTCGCAAAGGTAAGGTATTGGAATACACCAACAATTTGACGGTAGATATAGGAATCCTCAAGTAGGCAACGCTCATGAGAAGACAGCCGAGTCATAAATGATAGTGGAGTAGAAACAGACTGGCTGGAAAGCATACCATGCTGCTCAAGTAGCTTTTGAGCATATTTTTGTTGAGTCAGCCGAAGACCATGAGCTGAGGTAGTTCCATTCCCAGAAAAAAAAATGAAAAGGCTCCACATTTTTGTAACAAATTATGTCTGGAGTGTGAACATTAAGGAGTTCAGTATTGAGGACGAGCTGCCTGTGACGATAATATCATCAACATATAGAAGGAGAACGAGGATTCCTTTCTTATTATGGAAGGTGAACATAGAAGGATCACCCAAACTCCCAGTAAATCCTAATTTAGATAAAAAAGATGTGAAATGTTGAAACCAAGCCCGAGGTGCCCGTTTGAATCCATAAATAGCCTTGTGAAGTCTGCAAAAATGATTAGAAAATGAATGATGAACAAACCTGGGAGGTTGTTTCATATTAAACTTCTTCGTTGAGAATACCATGAAGAAATGCATTCTTCATATCAAGTTGGCAAAGAGTCCAACCAGAAGATAAAGCAACAGAAATAACTGTTCGAATAGTAGTAGGTTTCACGATAGGAGAAAAAGTCTCGTCAAAATCAATCTTTTGTCGCTGCTTGAAACCTTGTGCAACAAGATGAGCTTTCAAATGCTCCAACGAATTGTCTGCTTTCTGCTTTGCTTTGTAGACCCACTTACACCCGATAAGATTAATAGAGGTTAGTCGCGGAACTAGATCCCAGGTAGAGTTAGAGAGAAGAGCCTGAAATTCTTCCTGCATGGCTTGACGACAACCTGCATCCTGAAATGCTTTAGAGAAATTATTAGGTTCAACTGGAAGAGTAGATTGTGAAGAAGCCAAGAGAGGTGGAAGTATTCCGCTACTTAGTCATGGACCGTGTGAGCATATCATAGGTTTTGAAGGATATAGATGGGGGAGGTATGGTTGGTGATTGGTGTTGAAGTGGTGGTAGCAAAGGTAAAGAGGATGTAGAAGATACAGGGTTGGCTTGTAGTAATTGTGGGTCGAATGGTGGCGAGGAAGGTAATGATTTAATAGTAGAATGTTTGGAAGTAGATTTTTTGGTATACACTCGAACTTTTGACCAATGGTGGTGGGTGCACTTTCAGTTCTAGTTAATGAACCAAAAAAAATATTGTTGGTATTAGTGATCTCTGTAGCTTCAGAACATGTGAATTGGAAGTAGAGGAAGAAGGAATAGTAGAAGAATCCTCAGAGGGAAGAAAATTAAAACTTGCAATTGTCTCAAGTGATGAAGGATCACTCCATGTCAAAGGAGGGTTAGAAAGAAAACTTTAAAACATTTAAAAGTCGGAGCTATTAGTTTGAGAGAATTTAGCAAGGCAAGAAAACGGAAAAACACTCTCAATAAAAATAACATGATGAGAGATAAAAACTTTACCGGTCTGTGGATAAAAACATCTGAAACCCTTGTGTTTATCGAAATGCCAAGGTAGATACAAGGCAGGGAATGAGGGGAGAGTTTATGACTCGCAATGTCCTGTAAATCGGGATAACACAATCATCTGAAAGCTCTCACAAGTTGCAAGTATGTAGGATTAAGACTATAAAAGTTGATATGGTGACTTTTCTTTAAGAACAGTAAGAGAGGGCAAGCAATTAGTTTGCATTAGGGCATTTGCCCAAAAACGAGGAAGCATACAAGAATGAAAAAGAATGGTTCTCACTATATTTATCAAATGTTTGTGTTTGCGCTCAGCTACACCATTCTGTTGTGGTGTGTGAGGGCAAGATATACGATGAATAATACTGGTTTGACGAAAAATAGACGAAATTCCTCATTGACAAATTCTTTTCCTCCATCCGATTGGAAAAGCTTTATTTTCTTATCAAAAATATTTTCAATTATAGCCTTCAATTCAAGAAATTTATGAAAAATCTCAATTTTATGTTTCAAAAGATATATCCATGAGTAACGAGTAAAATCATCCACGAAAACAACATAATATTTATAACTAGAGGTAGAAAAAATAGGTGATTGTCAAACATCAGAATGAATTAAATGAAATGGAGAAACACATTGAGATTGTGATTTATTAAATGGAAGTTCAATATGCTTACTGACATTACAAGAATTGCAATGAGAAATTTTAACTTCAAACTCTCCTAAAAAATTATTGTCTTTAACAAATTTGGATAAAACATCTAAACTTGAATGCCCTAATCTTTTATGCCATAAGTCACCATTATTAACTTTTGAAACAACCAAACACTTCTATCTTTATTTCTAATACTTGCAATTGTTGTTGATAACGGATAAAGTGAAGTTCCTAAACTACGACATCAGAGGAGCTCATTCCATGTTTCCTCGTCCTTCACACAAAAACCAATATAATCAAATTCAAAGGAGTTATTATCATACAAAATTTTCGAACATAGTGCAAGTTTTTCTTAATCTGATGAACAATAAGGATGTTTTTGAGACAAGGATTTGGATGAAGTATTCAAAATAGATTCACTCCTATGAGTAATAGAAAGTAAATGACCATTACCAATAAATATTTTATCTGTTTCTAAGTAAGGCTAAGAATTTGAAAGTATACCTTCATCCGATGTCATGTGATTGGACGCTCTAGTGTCAGGGTACCATACCTTCTCAGAAGGCTCTTGAAGGCTCATAGTAGTACAAGTTTGCAGCACGTCATTCGTAATAAAGGTATAGTTGAACCTCTGCCGACACATAAGAATAGTGTGATTGAATTTACCACAGATTTGACACTGAATCCCAGTGCGAGGCATCATTGGTTTAGGAAGTTTGCTGAGGAAGTTGTTGAGGGATAGGTGGGTATTATCGAGGATGCGTAGGTTGTGTAGGTCGAAAAATGTAGATACGGTGCTTCTCCGTGCTGTCCATGCCCAGGCTGTAGATGATGACCACCTCGCTCGCTGTCCTCGTCCTCCTCTAGATCTACCATTATGGCCTCTCCTAGTTCTTCGTCCATGGTTTGCATACATGGCACTAGAATCTTTGGAAGAGGATGTAGTATGGCTCGAATGATATTGCACTTCTATTTCCTCTGGTAACAGAAGAGGATGAATCTGATCAAAAGACGATTTGGTTCTGTGAGTATTCAATGCACTCATAAAACAACGGTACTCTTCTGGGAGCCCTAGCAGAACAGTCATCACAAGATTATGGTCGGACTCGCCTTCCCCGATAGCTAGAAGTGTGTCTCCGATAGATTTGATCACCTGCATCTACTCTGATATAGTCATTGACCCCTTCTTAATGCTACGAAATTCTACTTTAAGAGAAAATGCAGTAGATGCGGTCTTGTCAAAGAAGTAATTTTCAATGAAGACCCAGGCGTTGCGAGCTGACTTCGGCGAATTGAATATTACCATCTGAAGAATAGAAATGGATAATGTTGCATTGATCCATGAGAGAATTGTAGTATCCTCTATTTCCTGTTGTAAATAATTGGGATTGGGTGCTAGCTTATTATCGACCTCTACTATCCGAGATGGTGGTATGCCCGTTCCATCAATGTGTGAGGCTATTCCAAAGCTTTTCAATATGTTGAGGAACGCCTATTTCCAGACCGATTATGTAGTGTTCTATTTCCAGACCGATTATGTAGTGTTTGATAGCTCTATAGAAATAAGTGTCTTGATATTCACCACAGGTAGAGCAAAAATGTTAGCCGCTATCAAAAAATAAAGACGAAGAGAATAAGGAATAACTCTGTGATAGCAACAATTTAAAAAAAAGCAGCATCGACAGAATACCCTTGAGGCAGCAACAATTAAAAGAAAAAGCAGCATCGATAGAATATCAGTAATAACCACAGATCCAACGACTACAAAATTGTAGTTAGAGTTTTGAGAACATAGATGAGTATAGGCGATTATAGGATCGCTACCAGTAAAGAGAAGAAAGAGTGGTGTACTGTAGTAAATAATGTAGTGGTGGTATGTAGCAACACTACTGTAGCGGCGATACGGTAGCAATAGTATTGTAGCAGAGGTACCGTAGCGCGGTACTGTAGCAAAATATTGTAGTAGTAATACTGTAGCAAAATACTGTAGCCATAGTATTGTAGCAAAAACTGTAGCAATGGTAAAACGATAATAGAGAGAGAAGGAAAACTAGCGATGAAAACGAAGAAGGATGACGACTATGTTGATTTTCCCCTAGAGGGTTCGTGGCTTTGATATCATAAAAGACTGGGTAAAGCCGTAAAGACCTTCTCTAGAGTTTCTATTGAATATATAGTACACACAAGTACAAAAAATACCTTATAGTATAAACTAGACCCTGTACAAGTAAATGCGATTGATAATAGTTCTAATCACATAAATACATAAATAACTAGATTCTAACATATGTGGAAACACGTACAACATAAAGTGCAAGTGTCACGCCCCGAGCCCACAACGGAAGTTCCCGGGGGTGAGAACAGATCCGGCACGCATGCGAGGATGCACCCCACACACGCGAAGCGTCCAATAAAAACCTACAAGAAATCTAAAAGTCTATACGATTAAGCATGTATCAGAGTATAAAAAAACGAAACTATCTGCTATCACTAAACAATAATCCATACATAAGCATCTCCCACAATATAAATATAACATAAAGGACCCTGGCCTTGCCAGTTTCGATGTACAGTGTAACTCTCAAACCTATACAGTTAGTGGTTCATCACTAAGTTACAAAACCAGGTAGGACACAATATCTACTATGCAATCCCCTTGCCTCGATTTGATGTTGGCTCAGAAAGCTCTGAAAAGTAGACCATAAGGGGATACGAAAACTACAAAATAATAGTTTCCAGTGGGTACGGTTGGCGACAATCACGGCCTACCCACTAGGTCTACTAGAGGCAAAGATAGAGAAAGAAAAAGAAGAGCGAATAAGAAAGCATAATATGGAAAACTTGATCTATACTATGCTATTATGCCTCTACACAGATATTACACTACTTTAACTAACCCTGTCATGAACCAACTAGAGTACTACTAAAATAGAAGTATCATCCACTTATACTTATGTAATCCAAACAATACACTGTAAACCAATCATACATTGACCTGCTTAACAGTCTGGTCAAGCTTGCGTCGTCTCTTATCAGCCAACACCATCCCAGGATTGAGACCCGCTACACGAGGCTACTATCATCTGTTTGCCTGGCCCATGCCAATCGTCACACCTTCGGAGGGGTACTCGAGGGCTGTGACCCTACTGAGTATTATAAATTATTGTCATCTGTCAAGTTCAATGTGGCTAGTAGGCTATAATCAATGCAATTATCAAACAGATCACAAAACTCTAACACGGTGCCTCAGGCACAATCACACTATCCCATTGCCCTACGGCATAATCACATTGTCCCATTGACCCATGGCTATGGCTTAATCATACAACTCCACATCCACTCATTTCACACTATACTAATAGTGCCATACTTAACATTAATACCCTCACATAATCACAAATAAATTTTCCAAAGCCCCTATTCTAACATGCACAATATAGAACCCCTGATCTTAATATATCAAACACCTACCCACAATCCGAACCGTCAAAAATACCACATAGATCCCTTAATAATAAAATATTAATTATTTACTCTCAACCCATACAATCAAAATATCATAATGTAGTGCACAAATATTTACATCCATACCCATCTACTATTATCCTCTAACCCAAGCAATCAATTATACCCACATACTAAAAAGTAGACATAAAGAGTAATCCGCTATTCTTGGGGACACGGAACCCATATGGATCGTAAATCCTGACAAAAAATGAAAGGCGGGACGACAATGCGCTCTGTGGCAACCTCCGCACTCGTATGACACCAACCCACGAAACCGACAGCATAACGCCCCACCCACGCGACTTCGAAAAAATTCGGCTCCTAAAATCAAGCATAGAATAATCTCTAAATTCCAGTTTCACCAAAATCCTTCAATCTAAATTCCAGTTTCACCTAAATCCGCGTCTCAAGAATCTCAAGCAAATAATATTAAAATAAAAAACCAACCTCAAAGTCGAAAAAATCCTACGTGCGTGCGGGCTCGATCGGCTCGTCGCAAACCCGAGCTCTCTCTCTCTTTCTCCTCTCAACTACCTTCGCTCTCTTTCACTCTTCTTTTCTCTCTCTCTCTCTCTTTGCTCTGTAGCCCAAGAGGAAGAAGAAAAATGGGGAGAGCCCTTAGTTGGCACCCACTTTAATGCACAAAATGCCACTTAGTCCCTCAAGTCTCAACAACTCACACATCGGCCCAAGCACAAGATTTCGGAGTACGTTTTCGCATCTAATACACGCTAAAACGGTTCCAACTCGATCCAACACTCCCCAGACGTGCTGACCACCCATTCACACTGCAACCTTGCCTTTTTGCTAAAGTCCAGTGTCTTACAACAAGTGCCTCGGACTCTTAGTAGCCCTCGGATTCGATCATCATCATACAACTAATCCCCAAAACAAAAGATGATCAAAAGAGCTACAACCAGCAAGCACCTAGAAGTAGCCGTATTGGTCATACTTGTCGCTCTCGTTAGCACTCTCAGAAATTAGGGGGTCAAGGGTGGCTCTGTACTGATGGGCTCATGCTTTTCGATAGGTAAGGGATCTAGGCATAAAAACTAGGCAATTAGAAAATGACCGCATGGAGTTAATAATTAAATTAGTGAATATACATATAAATGATACATTTACTAATCCGACGATGCGCCACAGGAGTGATGCAGTAGTAAGAGATAGATTAGCTAGACATTAGCATACCCAACACTACTTCGACCATCCACCTCATACTTCCAAACACTAAGCATGCCACTCCATAATAGCTTATCATAACATGTCTGATGCCACGCCTCGAGACCACCAATTTGGTCGGTTTGGGCACGCCAACAGACCCGCCAATCGGACATGACCTCTCTATATTCAAAAGGAACGGTAACATCTCAATCACATATGAGTACAATGAGGTACACATGAGTATCAGAGTGAAACTGGATTAAACATTCAACTTTAAACATAAATACAACTATATAAGGTTGAAAATGTAAAGTACTAGAATGAACATCAATATACTGTTTATTACAAGTTTTTTTTTTCTTTTTTTTTTTCTCTCTCAAAATGCAATGCTCATTCTAAAACAAAAAGGCACTCTAGACCCTTTAGATTTGCTACTCAGTTGGGCTCTTGCCCCTGTCGCGTGTCTCACCGGCGACACCTGGATCTGCAAAAAGTGAAAACCACGAAGTGTGAGAATTACAAATAGTTTTTAGTAGGTTCATCCATTGAGAAATATGCTCTACATCACTTGGTCCTATGAAATCATCAATAGCAAGATAATAATGGAAATCAGTAATTTCTACACTAGCATGCAAGTATGAAACTTCTGCACTACTAGTCCAAGCAAAATATCACAATGCTACTATGCTATGCCACACTAGGCTATTATGCCAACTCTATCCCTATGCTGCTACTCAAGGGTTCATTTAACCTGATCGCAACCGGCCACACTAATCACATTATGATTTAAGTTTCATAAAGGTGCTTCGTAGAGAGTCTACTTATGCGCAGAACCCTCTCTACTCGGCAGTTGCTTATGCTCCTTTAGAGCAATTTTCTCGGAGAGTCGACTTATGTGCGGAACCCTCTCCAAGCCATGAATGAGTTTAAGGCATCTTGGTACTTATTCGTAAATGAGTCGAAATATGCTCATAATCTTTCCCCGGGAGTCGAAATATGCTCGTAACCTTTCTGTTGGCACTTGACACTTCCGGAAGGTCTTATTATCTTTACTTTCTCTTTTACCCTAGATTATTAACTCTAGGATAGCTACAATACCCCAAGGATACCAATTTATATCAGAATTTTCTTGTTTACTCATTTCACATTTTTGGCTCCAAGTTCTTTACTCTCTAGGGTTTAAGATGCCCCAAGGACACCAAATTTTTCATGCCATGCCACTCTAATTTAGAGTTCATTGACTTTATATTGAAACTCTACAATTCTCACCTTAGGTTTTTTTCCTAAGTTCAATGCTACAAATTTTGACATAGGTTTTTCCTAACTCGACTACCACACAAGAGTAACCTACATCTAGATTTTCTTACTCATGCAAATATAGGGCTAAAACCCTAGTTTTTCCCCTTTCTTTACACTATTTAGGGCTAAACCTTAGGTTTTCTCATATACAAGATGCATCAAAACCCTAACTCTTGCAAACAATGCTTCTTAATCTAAGAAAAGCATAAGAATGAGAGATTAGTTCACCCTTTTCGGTGAAATCCCCCTCAAGTGATTCCTTGCAAAGGAGGGTGCTTGATCTTTTCTCTACAAGAAAACCCTTTAAAAACTGGTTTAGAAATCAAAAGAGATTATTAAAACTCTTTTAAAACTAAAAAATTTTAAAAACTCACAAGATTTCCAAAACCATAAAAACTCACCTTTTGGTTCTTGTCCAAAATGTGGAAATGAGGGAATTTTCTTTCTTCTATAGCTCCTCCATGAGATCCTCGTCCGATTTCTTGTCTTGGAAGAGATCAAAACCTCCACCGAAGAGCTCCTCTCAGCTAGTGTTTGTTATTTTCTAGAGAGAGAGAGAGAAAAGAGGGAGTAAGAGTGTGAGGGAAAAGAATAGAGGGTGAACCGATTGAAGGGTGAGGGATTAAGTCCCCTTTGCATAGTTCCCCAAAATTAGATCTTTGCTACTCCCTGCACAGTGTTCCTAGACTGCCCAGGGTTCGGACCCTCCGCCAAGGTCCGGTCCCCAAACGTGGGACTTCTTGTTACGCGCTGACTATCCGGACCCTGGCTCAAGGTCCAGTCCCTGAACGCAGGATTTCCTGCTTGCGCGCACACGGTCCGAACTTCCTTTGCTGGGTCTGGATTCCCCTGCCAAGGTCTGGGCTTCCAACCCAAGCTCCGGACCTCGAGAGCGATTTGCTCGCAATTACATTGCCTTGAAGTGCATGTTTTCGCTCTACGAAACTCTTAACTCTCATCTAATCATTCCGACATGTTCGGAATACATTATTAACATGCATACAGTTGCTTTGATTTTTCCGGGTTCTTTTCTGAACCGAAGTCGTACAATATTTTCTCCAAAACTCATTTTCTTGCCAAATTTGCACCGAAAACACTCGAGTGAGCTTGGAATTTTGCCCAAATCATAGGGATGGTTCATCCAACTCACTTCTATCAGTACTGTGCTATTTCGCATGAATTCAGTTCACTACATCCGGTTAGCCATGCATGTCTCTTATCCTTGCTAATACTACTTGAGGCGCACCTCTCTAGTTGCGTGCATTGTAGAAGACCGGGATTTCGAATGACGCACTGACCTCGCAAGATGGCGTGTTGGAGAGGAAAATTGCCTCGAGCGTGTTCCATATATGTTTACAGATGAGTTCGGGTTGATTTGGATCTACTCGGAGGCCCCAGCGCGATTCGGAATTTTCTGGGCTTTGTGCGCCGATTGGGGACTGGTTTGGGAAGCCTCGACTCCACCGGGGGTGCAGGAAAAGTGGGAAATACTTGGAACAGGTGTATTTTATGATTTCAGCGGGGTTCGGGAGGTTCCGGACTGACGCGGAGGATCCGAAGGCGAAAAGTGAGTTGGAACTGGCAGTTTTGGAGCCGGTTTTTGGATTGAGCCCATCGACTCCACGGTTGAGCTTTTTGAGGAGAAAAAAAGCTGTGGGCATGTGTATTTTCAGATTACAGCGGAGTTCGGGAGGTTCCGGACGAAGGCGGAGGCCCCGAAGGCAAAAAGTGAGTTATTAGGGGCTTTATGGATTATTTAATTAATTTTGTTAATTAATTAGTGGGTGTTGGGGGCTTTGGTCTGGGAGGTTTGAAAGAAAGAATGAATTAGGAATGTTAATTGGATAAGGGAGTGGATTAATGTGATTTGGGTTAAAGTGTGAGTTTGATTTTTTATTTGGGTGCAATAAATGCTCCCAACCACCCCCACCTCCTCCCCTTAATTAGCCGTAGCTAATTAATTAGGCCACCACCACCACGACTTCTTCTCTGTTAGCAGAGGAATGGAGTGGAAACGGAGGAAAGAAAGAAAGAGAGAAGGGAGAAAAGAAGGAGAAGAAGAAGAGAAAAAAAAAAGGAAAGGGAAGGGTTGGAGGAGCTTTGATGTGAGGACTTCTCGCAAGGAGCCGCGGCGCCAAGCGGAGCGGAGCGCGCGCGCGAAGAGCCTCTTTAAGGACGGCGCCATTTGTGATGGTTTTCGGCGAGGTGCAGATGGTGATGGTGGTGCAGTTGATGGTTATGTTATTTAAGATGATGGTGTTTAAAATGATGATGATGATAAGGATTATCATGAGGCTAGTGTTTGTGTGTGGATTTAATTTAGTTCGTGAAGGTAAGCTTTTATTTTTATAAGCATGCAGAGGTTATGTTGGACTGGTTTGTTGTGGATGTAGCATGTAATTGTGGAATTAAGGGTTTATATATATATATGTTTTTAATTATTAGCATGCTTGGAGCTTTAAGGGGATTGTGGAGCTATTGTGTAATGGTGTTTAATTTAGCATGCAGTTGATGCTGTGAGATGTTAATGTGTGTGAGTGGACCTACTGGGTGCTAATAGAATTATGTAATTGGAGCTTACATTTTTTTTTTATTTGTGAGAGTATGTATTTAATTTTGGGAGTTTTTCTTTGTGAATAATTTAATGGTGGAATTAGTGTGTGCTTTTGGAAGCTTTTAAATATGCTGGGATGGAATTAAGTGAATAGTATTATGTGGGCATTTATGGATTAGTGTGCAGATTGTTATTGTGAATTGTGTCGATGTGTGGGTGTATTTGGACTTGGTGTGTGTGCAGAGTTTTGTGGCCTTTTGTGAGCAGGGAGAGTTTTAAGTGTGTTATTTGGAGCTTTAATGTGTGTTGTGGGTTTTTTTGTATTAGTGGAGCTTTATTTATTTCAGTTTTCCTGTGTAGCTTTCTTCAGCTTTTGATTTATAGTTCAGCTCTGATACATGTTTTAGTTTTAGTTCTGACTTGCAGGGTAGACGCTTCGTCTGTACGGCAGTTTCCGTACAGATGGCGGATCTGTTGGCGAGCCCGGGTCGTAGTTTCGATCTCGGGGCGTGACAGATTTAGGTGGTATCAGAGCCTAGGTGTATAGGTCGTTGAGGACTTAGAGACCCTAGGCTATTGGTTGGACAGTAGGATGACTGTCGTGAGAGACGTGACTTTAGCGAGAGTCCTGATTAAGTTTGTACCTCCCCCAGAGGATTGGGGCGAGTGATCTTACATGTTATTTCTCTAAAGATGATTATGTTGGCTGCAGACAACATAATGCTTTAGTATAGGTAACATGTTTTAGACTTTCGCTTGATTGGGTCGAGAGAGTTTTGGTCCTAATGTTTGTTCTGTGCAGTGATTTTCGGTGCTTTCGAGACGCCGTGCAGCGGCGAGGGCGTATTCGACCTAGAATGAGTAGCCCGAATAGCGGGAGGTTGAATGGACAGAGCAGAGAAAGGACGGAGAGGCGGGGGGCCCAAGTAGCCCTGAGGTTGAGGCGATGCGGCTCCAGGAAGAGAACATGGAGCGCGGGTTGTATGCTCGAGTAGTGAGCATCTCTTATGGTATCGCCAGTAGTACCTCCGGCCGCGACATCGTCGACTTCGACCTTGATCGCACTATGAGTAGTGCGGGAGCAGCGTGAGTTGCTGACCAATTGTTATACTGCATCCAGTTCCATCCCCTGAAGATTTCGGGACTGAGTTTGGAGCCTTGGGAGGCCGAGAACTGGATCGCTGCTATGGAAAAATTATTTGAAGATTTGTTCATCCAAGAGAAGCATCTGGTGCACTTGGTTATTCACTTTTGGATGGGGACGCCGAGAGTTAGTGGCGTCGAGTTCGTCCTGCTGGACCACCGGGAGCGAGTGTCTGCGACGGCTGAGCAGTGTACCCTTGTCGCCCAGGATGAGGATTAGAGGTTGATTATGTTTGAGAGGGGACTGCATCGGGATATCTATCACCTTGTGCATGTTCGATGGATTGACGGGGATCAGTGACAACGTCCATGGGGGATGAAGAGCGAGGGACCAGCTCCAGTGAGAGACGTCCAGCGTCATCGGATTTTGGGATAGACGAGTGGATCGAAGTGGCCATGATTCCAGTCTCAGGGTCTTGGGTCTCAGAGGAGACAGAGACCAGGAGGTTCTCGACAGACGAGGTACCAGCAGAGTGTCCCAGAGTAGTGCTCATGGTTTTGCCGCTTGCGACGGCACCCCTACTACCCCTTCAGGATGAAGAGGTTCATCTGACCTACCGGCAGGCTGATTGAGCTGTGACGCCGAGACAGATTAAGCGATGGCCACCAGCATCCAGAAGATGAGATTGTGCAGTTGGTTAGAGGACGCAAGGATAGTGGATCGCGTCTTACCTGGTGTGATTTTCCTCGTGGTCATCGGAGTTAGAGCATGTTAATGCCAACGCCGCTTAAGTGTGCTTCAGTAGGGCAGGGGTAGCTTCGGGTGAGCCAGTGTTGGACTTTTGGCTTGTGCACGTGAGGATCAGGCTCCAGATCACGTTTAGCACATGGATGAGTGCTGCCAGTCCTACCAGTGCAGCTAGGACCTTGGAGTTGACCCACCGGTTGTTAGTCCTACATTAGCTCCGAGATGTTGATATGAGTTTGGTTTGGGATTGGATATCCCATGTTATGCTATCTTGGCTTGTCGTGAGTGGACAATGACCCTCCGTGGACCTGGTCAGGAGTAGTATGCTTATAGAGGAAGCTAGAGCACGATAGAGTTGAGTCGTAATCGTATCACTTCGCGAGCGGCCGTAGAGGAGGTGCTTACGGCGGCACCGGGACTAAGGAATATCTTTATCGCCCGTGTGATCCCGGGTGAAAGTCTACCTGATCTGATATTGAAGCCGCCACTTAGTGAGATTGAGATAATGATTAACGTGGATTTGGAAGCTGCGCCGATTATGGTAGCACCTATTGGAGTATCACCTGCGAGACAGAGAGAGTGAGTTGATAGTGCAGCTGCGGGATTTGATGGATCGAGAGGTCTGTGTGACCCAGTACCATGTCGTGGGAATACGACAGTGAGGATTCGAGAGATGGATACTTGAGTATGATGCCACACCGTGGATACACGGTGGTGATGCCGCCGATTGGTGCACGGCAGTGATACCACGTGGTGAGTACACAACGGTGAGAGCTCTTTGATGGTTCAATACAGACAGACTTGGATGTGTTGCAGCAGATGCGCATTTGTGAGGCAGGTATCTTTTTGGAACCTTACAGCCGAGGGCTGTGCCCCGTAAGTGATCAGAACCCGGTAGGGGCATTAGGAGCTTGCAGTGTGGTCAAGTGGACTGACTAAGGCCCTGCCGCCTTTAGGATTTGAGGAATTGTGTTTTCCAGCTGAGGATGATGCCAGCATTGATGTGGATGATTGCCGTTGGTCAGAGATTACCCGAGTTATAGGATTGATCTTCTAGTATTATCCTGGCGAGGACATTTGATCAGGCACACCTTGTTTAGGCAAGTAGTGCAACCTTGGATTGAGGTGACTGTTCAGTTGATGCCACTGTTGGTATATGGTGTGTTAGTTGTAGCAGGAACAACTCCAATGCCCTCTCTCTTTTTCTCCTTATGCCGAGGCTTGACGAACTGATCGACGATTTCGGAAGGCTATTCCAGAAATGGAAAAGGGTGCCGGAGCCTGTTCTTGTTTGATTGGGGTGAAGGCACCCACCCTTCGGGATTTTCGAACTTTTCGCCGTTGCCAGCTGATTTTCAAAATCGAGAGTTAGGGGTTGGGGAATGTTCCTGATGTTGGGTTCTTTCTTATTGATGGATACGAGTGTATCTTCGAATTGGAGCCGTGGGTGGCTGTTTGAGTAGCGAAAGAGTTATCCTTATTCTGAGAGATGTTTGGATTTCATCTCCAACATGTTTTTGGCTTTACTTCTTTGGAGTTGGACAAGGATTTGATCTATCAGAAGCAACCGATGCAATTCTTGCTCGTGAAGCTAGGTAATTGTGCAGTTGAGTTATACCTTTGGTGAAGGTTCAGTGGAGTCATCGTGATGAGTGAGAGCGACCACCTGAGAGCCTGAGGATGAGTTGAGGATCTCCTATCCCCTTTTTATTGAGATACCCTCCTAAGTATGGATTTAGTTGGGTTTCGAGGACGAAACCTTTTTAAGGAGGGGAGAGTGTAGAAGACCGGGATTTCGAATGACGCACTGACCTCGCAAGATGGCGTGTTGGAGAGGAAAATTGCCTCGAGCGTGTTCCATATATGTTTACAGATGAGTTCGGGTTGATTTGGATCTACTCGGAGGCCCCAGCGCGATCCGAAATTTTCCGGGCTTTGTGCGCCGATTGGGGACTGGTTTGGGAAGCCTCGACTCCACCCGGGGTGCAGGAAAGTGGGAAATACTTGGAACAGGTGTATTTTAGATTTCAGCGGGGTTCGGGAGGTTCCGGACTGACGCGGAGGATCCGAAGGCGAAAAGTGAGTTGGAACTGGCAGTTTTGGAGCCGGTTTTTGGATTGAGCCCACCGACTCCACGGTTGAGCTTTTTGAGGAGAAAAAAAGCTGTGGGCATGTGTATTTTCAGATTACAGCGGAGTTCGGGAGGTTCCGGACGAAGGCGGAGGCCCCGAAGCAAAAGTGAGTTATTAGGGGCTTTAATGGATTATTTAATTAATTTTTGTTAATTAATTAGGTGGGTGTTGGGGGCTTTGGTCTGGGAGGTTTGAAAGAAAAGAATGAATTAGGAATGTTAATTGGATAAGGGAGTGGATTAATGTGATTTGGGTTAAAGTGTGAGTTGAATTTTTTTATTTGGGTGCAATAAATGCTCCCAACCACCCCCACCTCCTCCCCTTAATTAGCCGTAGCTAATTAATTAGGCCACCACCACCACGACTTCTTCTCCTGTTAGCAGAGGAATGGAGTGGAAACGGAGGAAAGAAAGAAAGAGAGAAAGGGAGAAAAGAAGGAGAAGAAGAAGAAGAAAAAAAAAAGGAAAGGGAAGGGTTGGAGGAGCTTTGATGGTGAGGACTTCTCGCAAGGAGCCGCGGCGCCAAGCGGAGCGGAGCGCGCGCGCGAAGAGCCTCTTTAAGGACGGCGCCATTTGTGATGGTTTTCGGCGAGGTGCAGATGGTGATGGTGGTGCAGTTGATGGTTATGTTATTTAAGATGATGGTGTTTAAAATGATGATGATGATAAGGATTATCATGAGGCTAGTGTTTGTGTGTGGATTTAATTTTAGTTCGTGAAGGTAAGCTTTTATTTTTATAAGCATGCAGAGGTTATGTTGGACTGGTTTGTTGTGGATGTAGCATGTAATTGTGGAATTAAGGGTTTATATATATATATGTTTTTAATTATTAGCATGCTTGGAGCTTTAAGGGGATTGTGGAGCTATTGTGTAATTGTGTTTAATTAAGCATGCAGTTGATGCTGTGAGATGTTAATGTGTGTGAGTGGACCTACTGGGTGCTAATAGAATTATGTAATTGGAGCTTACATTTTTTTTTTATTTGTGAGAGTATGTATTTAATTTTGGGAGTTTTTCTTTGTGAATAATTTAATGGTGGAATTATGTGTGCTTTTGGAAGCTTTAAATATGCTGGGATGGAATTAAGTGAATAGTATTATGTGGGCATTTATGGATTAGTGTGCAGATTGTTATTGTGAATTGTGTCGATGTGTGGGTGTATTTGGACTTGGTGTGTGTGCAGAGTTTTGTGGCCTTTTGTGAGCAGGGAGAGTTTTAAGTGTGTTATTTGGAGCTTTAATGTGTGTTGTGGGTTTTTTTGTATTAGTGGAGCTTTATTTATTTCAGTTTTCCTGTGTAGCTTTCTTCAGCTTTTGATTTATAGTTCAGCTCTGATACATGTTTTAGTTTTAGTTCTGACTTGCAGGGTAGACGCTTCGTCTGTACGGCAGTTTCCGTACAGATGGCGGATCTGTTGGCGAGCCCGGGTCGTAGTTTCGATCTCGGGGCGTGACATGCATAGCCAGTCATCCTGGCATACTTCGGTCATCCCAATTGATACGGTATAGTGTCGCCCAACATAGTATCTCCACACGATATATGCAAGCTCCTTGGCACCTTGTCTGTACACTGGAATGCGTTATCTTTCGTAAGGATGCTAGGATCCAATCTAATCTTGTGACCTGCTAGGGTTAGGTCTTTATGTCCTGTCCTATCGAATTCGGCATACTTCGATTCATGCGTACCTAATCTAAGTCTCTACCTCCAAAATACACATCACATCCACAATCTCAAGTGACACTGAGTAGGTTCCCACACAAGTCACCGTATGGTTCAAAGCTCAATGGCTCGGGCCCTCGGCCTCATCACAATCCCATACACATATATTTTCCATTGCAGAACTATTTCTTTCTATGCTATTCTGCAACCATATGCTCCTTCAAAGATTTATTGTGTGCCCAAAAAAATTAGTATAAAGTTTGTAGTCTATAGTACCAATGAAATCTATTCATACAGTGTAGAAGGTTTTTGTTCTTGTATCATATATTGGTCTTGTCAATGTTATGAGTGGTGGGCCGAATTAATATATGTTTTAAAATATCTTGGTTTGTTGTTATTTGGTAGTAGTAATTTTGCGTGTTTTGAAACTAACATTTGCTTTGGAATTCAGGTTGGAAAAGATGTTGCTCAATGTTTAGAGGAAGCAATGACCAAGAGGGGACTGAATATGCGTGTTGCAGCCTTGGTATGATTTACGAGTCCTTTGGGTTGTTCTACACTACAGTAACACTAATATATGGGAAATATATCTAGTTACTAAGATAGTTACTGGAAATCTATTTGTCTTGCATTAAATGCCAACATCTGCATGCACTGGTCTGAAGTGAATCATTTATCTCCACAGACATGCATAATCTAGTATGCATATTATGCCAATCTTTCTACTTTCGTGCAAGGAGGTATAGATGGATATTATTTATGCTTCTGTAATTTCTAAATGTCGGACAAACATGTATGCATACTATGCCAATCTTACAACTTCAATATTTATATTAAGGAAACAAATAAAGTGAGAGGAAAAACAGAACAATATAGTTTGAGATTCTGTAAGTCCTATTTATTCTCTTCTTGGTGAATCTATGGAAATTTTGCTCGACTTCCCCCCCCCCCCCCCCCCCCCCCCCCCCCATTCTCTTTTAACCTTCACCCTTTTAATGCAGAAATGTCACTTTTTCCAATACTGTAGGACTCTTTATTTTAAACTGGTCATATGATTTTTTCCCCCCTTTTTGATATAAAAAGATGTTCCTATTCTCTTTCATATCAGTGCAGGTACTAATTAGCATGATATGATTTTTTTTCTTCCACTTTGACAGGATATTCGATTGCTGATTACCTTTCCTGTTTGTTTTTTTTTTCCGCTAGTTTCACCTTTTTATAGGCCCTATTCCTATTAGTTTCCTCAGCAATGGCCTTACATTTGACACTGCGAAAAGCTTCGCATGGGCACCTAAATGGTCTGATTTGGTGCCTTTTGTCATGAACTGCCTTGGAGCTGCCTACCCTTATTTTGATATTGCAATGATATTCATTTATTCATATTCACAACTTAATATTGGTTGTAATAAAATGGGTGTGATGTGAGAAACATAGTATAAACACGCTAGTACCAAAATATGACACTTAATTGCCGCAATTAGATGCAAAATATTATCTTATTTACCTCTTGTCAATATTTGCCGTTTGTCTTCAATCATCCTCTGATGAGTCATTTCTTACCCGAACACCCTAATGAAAATGGAGATTCTGCAGTATTTTTATTCTTGTTGTGTCCTATATATGGAAATCAGAAGCTAAGGGGCTTTCCCTTGGCTAGCAATGATAAGAATATCATTTTTTTACCGGTTGCTGTAAGCAGGTAAATGATACAGTGGGCACATTAGCTCTGGGTCATTATTATGATGAGGACACAGTGGCCGCTGTTGTTATTGGAACAGGTAGCAATGCTTGTTATGTAGAACGTACCGATGCAATTATCAAGTGCCAAGGGCTTACAAATTCTGGAAGCATGGTAGTATTTTTCCTGTTTCTAGCTATTCTTATTTGAGTGTGCATTTTATTTACTCAATACTCATCGAGATGTGAAAGATGCTATTCATTATGCTTATGTATGACTTGTTTCGCGGGAAGGTTGTCAACATGGAATGGGGCAGTTTCTGGTCATCGCATTTACCAAGAACTTCTTATGACATTGCTCTGGATGATGAAAGTCCAAATCCCAGTGATCAGGTTAGATTTTACTCGCTTTAGTGTATATTTATCCTTTCTAATGGTATTTAAAAATTAAAAGCAAATTCTTTATCACATTATCTTCACTGTAGGGCTTTGAGAAAATGATCTCGGGTATGTATTTGGGTGACATTGCAAGAAGGGTGCTTCAGAGGATGGCACAAGAGTCAGATATTTTTGGAGATACGCCTCAGAATTTAGCTGTACCTTTTAGTTTAAGGTAAGAAGCTGCTAACTGTAGGTGTTTCTTAATTTGATTTTTGTGCTATGTCACTTCCAATTCTAGGAATAGTCAGTATAACAATAATTTGACTCATAAGTGTGTTAATTATATGATAATGGATGCGATGCCATTCTTGTCATGCTTGGGGCTGTCATTTTTCTTTTAGGTTGCTAAATTGAGATCTGTTTTTTCGCAACATTGTATGGGTATATTGTGAGAAGCTTCCCATAATCATTGCATAGCTGTCCTCTTGCATTCTCTCTTGTTGATCTCTTTCTGTTGTGCTTGTTTTGTAGGACGTAGTCCATTCTTAACCATTTCTTTCCAAAACACTTTATATCCTCTGTTTTTTTAAAAAATTTCTTTTCATGTGCCTGGCCGAATATTGCTTTTTGTTGGCATCTTGATTTCTAACATGTTTGATGCTTTGTTTTGTTTCCTTGTTACTCCGTTAAACCATCTACATATGCAGATCTTCGTCATTGCCCATCAGAATTAATTTTTGGCTAAATTACAGAATCCCTTGCACTTTAGCCCTTCTTTTCAATTAACCCCTACATTAAAATTTTTAACAATTTAACCCTTTGCACTTTGCCAATGTCTCTCAAATAGGTCCAAAAATTTGGAACGACCATCAAATTCAGTTGTAAATATTGTAAAAATAACTTTGAAGATTAAACGAATTATAATTAATGCAGTAAAATCATAAAATTTAACAAGGTAGTTCAATAAACTGTTAATTTGATAATATGAGGGTAAACTTCAATTTGGCCCCCATGGTTTAGCTCATTTCACTCTGCCACCTTATGGTTTAAAAAGTTGCACTTAACTTTTCTGTAGTTCATCTCTATACTTACCCAAAAATCTACTATCAAATAGAATAGCAAAGTGAAATTTTTTGATAACCATAGGAAGTAACTTTTTGACCACAGGATAAAAAAATAAAAATGAGCTAAACCACGGGGGCAAATTAAAGTTTACCCATAATATTAAAATGTAGTTCTCTTTAATCTAACTTATTATTGATTATTTTAGTTATAAATTTGATAGATGTTGAAAAATGGAGTTATGTGATATGCCTACTTATTTTAGTGAAGTGTTATAGTCTAATTCACCAATCATTGCAAATTTATGGACATGTTGGAGACGATGGCAAAGTAGGGTGTTAATTATTGAAATTTAAATGCAGGGGTCTAATTGAGACAACGGGCAAAGGGCAAGGGCTTTTTTTTTTTTTTTTTTTTTTTTTTTTTTTTTGTAATTTAGCCTTAATTATTATTTATCCCAGATACATACATGTTTAGGCAAGAAACTTTATTATAGGTTACTTCCGAGTTTAATATACTACTCTCTGGTGTACTTCATCATGGTTTCCATTGGATATTACCATCAGTCTTTATGTAACATGTCCTCTAACTTGTATACGATGCTATCATTTCTTATTGTATAATCCTCCATGAGACCATCATTCTAATGGTGCAACTTTATTTATTTCCTTAATTGCATAACTGGCGCGAGGCTTGTTTGTACATAAATTGTTTTTCAAGTTCAAGGGTACATGATAATCAGAAAATGCAGTAGGGACAATTGCATTTTAACCATTTTACATATAGGATACTCAATATAACTTCAGATGTGTAGACGTAGATGGAAGTCATTAAAACGTGATATGCAACTTGTGTAAGTTTATATGCACATGTAATAGAGAAAGACGGAGGCATTTCTAGGTGATGGTTAAGATACAAATCCTACAAATATGGCTATCGCCATAATCCTGTTGGTACAAAATCATGTTTGGGGATCCAACCTAGGCTAATACTATCTAGTAACCAAATTCAGTTGCTCTGCAGTTTTTTTTTCATGTGGTAGAAAGAGCATCATCCGTATGCATGTTGACTAAGGTTAGCACTTGAGTTTCTCTTCTGTGGGAGAGAAATTACTGTTAATTGAAGCTTGCTAACATAGCAATTTCATTACTTGTACATATAATGAGCTTCTTCTTAGCCTTTGTCTCTCTCTCTCTCTCTCTCTCTCTCTCTCTCCCTTTCTGCTATTCAGTACTCCATTGATGGCTGCGATGCACGCAGATGATTCTGCTGACTTGAGAGAAGTCGAAAGGATATTGCAAGAAAATCTACATGTAATTATTCAATGCTCAACTTGTTTAATTATGTTCTTTTGCATACATTTTCAACTAGATTATGTGCCTTACACCTTGTCTTCTGCTCTTTCAGGTCTCAGATGTCCCTCTGAAGACACGAAGGCTTGTCGTTAAAGCATGTGATATAATCACCCGAAGAGCCGCTCGTTTAGCTGCAGCTGGTATTGTGAGCATACTGAAGAAAATCGGTCGAGATGGAAGAACGAAAGGCAGACCGAGGAGGACGGTCTTCGCGATCGAGGGGGCCCTCTATTCAAGCTATGTGATCTTCAGGGATTATCTAAATGAGACTTTGGTCGAGCTCTTGGGCGAAGAGGTGGCTCAGAATGTTGTTCTTAAGGTCTGTGATGATGGGTCGGGGCTAGGCGCGGCTCTTCTTGCTGCAGCACACTCATCGGATAGATGAAACATCGTACAAAACATAAAAGAAAATATATATGTGCAAAATTGTACAGGAAAAAGCTGTTTCATAACTTATGTGTTGTGCAGAATGTGTCAGTTTCTTGTATAGTGCTGAAGAGACATTCTTTCTCCCTTCAATGGCCTTTACTTCCCTTATATCTAAAAAGGCTCATTAAGATGCCTTTACGAGGAGCGATTGACCTCGATAACAAATGTGAATGAATGCCGTGGATGTACAGTTATTTAACAGCTTTTTATTATTCTTTTTCATCATATAGTTTGTAGAAGAGCACGGTGAACCAAACACGGAATGATTGGTTTGCGGCTTGCAGTCAAGCAATGGTTTGCTCGCCCACCACCTCTCTTTACTTTTTGGTATCAGCCTTCACAGTACACGGAGGCCGTAGGTGAGCTGGCCAAGCTCGACCAAGGTGTGGAAGGCTTCTTTGTGTATTACCATCATGTGGCCCTGTTGAACTCATTTTTAGATTTGTCTGAATAAGGAAAAAAAAAGGGGAACATTCTAATATGATCAGCTTTAAGCAAAGTTATTTATTGGGCCTGACTCTAGGTCCATAAATAAATTATGAAAAATGCAGAGTTAACTTTTAGCCCTGAAAAACAGGAGACATTATTATGGGCCAAATTTAGGTCTATATATATATATATATATAAAATTTATTATTATTAGACTTTTGGGGCATCACTCCCAGTTTTGTCTGTTCCTTCTAACAACCCCATCCATTATCTTTTAACTAACAAGTCCACTTCCATTTATATCTTTCCAACTTTATTTCACACTTTATCTATAATTAATAAACTACTATTAATGCCTCCGTGATTCAATGAAAAAGTGGGATCTATTTCCCCTCTAAATTTCCACGTTCAGGACCGTTTGGTAATTATAAAATTTATTATTATTAGACTTTTGGGGCATGATTCAATGAAAAAGTGGGATCTATTTCCCCTCTAAATTTCCACGTTCAGGACCGTTTGGTAATTATAAAAATTAAAAACATAGTTTTATATTTTATTGTAATTGATTGATATGAAATTTTGAATACGCTGTAATATTTTACTATAATTTTTTATATTTGAATAAAATATTATATTTTTATATGATTGAAATAATAGCTATTTTTTTAAAAAAACTAGTTAAGTTTCTCGAGAACTAACTGTTGGAGTATTTTGAAGATTATATATATATATATATATATATATATATATATATATATATATATATATATATATATATATATATATATCAAACTTGCCATTATGATGATATAAAAATAATTTTACAATATTTAAAAGTAATCAAAGTAGCCGTTAAGTGATTTGAACTAATCAAACTAGCCGTTAAGTGATTTGAAATAGTCAAACTAGCCGTTAAGTGATTTGAAATAGTTAAACTAGTCGTTGGAGGAGATTTTTTTGAATTTAATAAAAAGCCTCTAACCTCTATATAAGGCTAAAATTTTTCACTAGAATGAGTATAAGTCATTTTCTTATATATTCTGTCAATCTATATTCAGATTTTTTATATCTTTTATAAAATCATATGAATCAAAGATATTGGAGAAGAATGCAAGAAGACAATGATTATTAGAGGAAGATGCAAAAAGATGATAAATTTGTGACCAACCAATTTATTTATTTATTTATTTTTATTTTTTATGATGAGCAACTATGTGGCAAAAGAGAACACCAATGGAGCTTTTCAAGATCATTAACTTAGATGCAAGAGGGAGTTTTGAATGAAAACTGTCGTTTTTTATTTGTTAGTGAAACGTTTGAAAGACAAAAATTTTCTACGACATAAGATATGTCACCATTGAAGAGAAGGTAGCTATATTTTTACACATATTGATAAAAAAATGCAAGTAATCGAACAATACAAAGAGCGATTTCAACGTAGTGGTGAAATTGCTTGTTGACATTTTCGTCAAGTGCCATATGCAGTTACACAACTCAGTAAAAATTTTATTCGTTTACCACGACCTATCACCCCACCAAAAATCATAAACAATTTATTTTTTTTTTCCTTATTTTGAAATACTTTTGAAATTTTTTATTGTTATTATATTTAATTCAATATTGAAAATGAGTATTATAAGAGTAATAATTTTTTTTTTTCAAATTTCAAGATTGTATTGGTACTATAGATGGCACGCGTATTCTCATAACAATCTCATTAAGTTTGAAAGAACAATATCGTAATAGAAAGCAAACTTTATCACAAAATGTAATGGTTGCTCGTGACTTTAATATTCATTTTGTTTATCTAAGTGCAGGTTAGGAAAGATCAGCTTCTGATGCGAGGGTACTACGAGATTCACTTAACAACGACTTTGAGATTCCACAGGGCAAATATATACTTATTTGGTTGATGCTGGGTACGCAAATACTCCTAACTTTATTTGGTTGATCCTGGGTATGCAAATACTACTAACTTTATTGCACCATATCGCAACACAAAATATCACATAAAAGAGAAGGGGCAAAGTTAAGAGAAGCCTAAAGATTATAAGGAATTATTTAATTTACATCATGCGCAACTGCGAAATCATATAGAGCGTATTACCGAAATTTTAAAGATGTATTTTTCAATTCTTAAAATAGCTACTTTCCATCCAATTGAATCACAAGCAAACATTGCAATTGCATCATGTGTTTTACACAATTTTATACATATTCATAATGGTGAAATCAATTAGCTTAACGAGAATTCCACCGGCATAAATCAGGCTCATGGGGTAGTGATGCCTAACAGTGATGAAGAATATGCTGCTATTGAGGCCAAGTCATTATGACAAGATCGAATTAGAAGACGACACGTGTCACCAAAATAGTCAGATGAGTCAGCCGATATAAGTGTAAACCGACGAAAGATACTCGCGGCTTCGATCATTTCCATGAGAAAATCTGGGTCATCGGCTCCTTCAGCCGATTGATAATAAAAGTTGAGAGTAGGATCGCGCATCGACTCCATGAGCCGAAGGAGAATACAGATCGAGATATAAAAGGAATGATCCTAAAGATGAAATGTGCAGAATTATATGGCGCGGATTACGTAACAGATGCAAGTTCAGCAAGTAGCGCCCTATATCAACGGTCGCCGAGGATCACGCCTCGGCACACGAATCTCGAGAATGAACATAGGCAGGAAAGGTGTCACCATCTGTTTGAAAAGAAAAATTTTCGAAGGGAAAGTGATTAGAAGATACGCAATGATTTTTCGAGAAATGCGTCGTTATCCAAAAGCAGTGTTTGGTCCTAAAGTTCGTGCGAGTATAAATAAGTGAATTATCTTCGAAAAAGGGATCCTGCAATCGTGTAAGCTATAGACCATCCCAGCATTTCAATACCAGCTTTTCAATACCTTCAATCCCTACATCTACAACTTTTTAAGTGTAATTTACTGTATTTTTTGGAATAGTTTTACTGCTTTTATTACAGCTTCCATATAAGTAGTCTTAATCTTGTAACCAAACCTTGTAATCCTTTTTGAGCATTACAAAGTGATTTGGTTGTTTCGGCCGAGTGAATTTCTTTAAGCACTTCGAGCTTCAGTATGTTTCGGCTCTCCCAAGCCAAAATTCGCTAAGTGTTTGGGTGAGAAGAACCCAGTCGAGTGGATCCCTCCTCGACCTAATCGTTTGATACACGGCGTATTCAACTCAGAGGGTTATTTCTGAAGTTGATCGCAGACCGGAGCAGGTCAACAATCAAAGCTTGTTCGACGAACTGTCGGACCATAACAACTGCTAATATTGAATATATGAACAATCAAAGACAAGCCGGCAATCGAAAACGAGATAATATTGCACACAATATGTGGAATGACGATGTTGCAAAACATCAAGTTAGAAACCAATTAGCTCATGGGGTAGTGATGCCTAACAGTGATGAAGAATATGCTGCTATTGAGGCCAAGTCATTATGACAAGATCGAATTAGAAGACGACACGTGTCACAAAAATAGTCAGATGAGTCAGCCGATATAAGTGTAAACCGACGAAAGATACTCGCGGCTTCGATCATTTCCATGAGAAAATCTGGGTCATCGGCTCCTTCAGCCGATTGATAATAAAAGTTGAGAGTAGGATCGCGCATCGACTCCATGAGCCGAAGGAGAATACAGATCGAGATATAAAAGGAACGATCCTAAAGATGAAATGTGCAGAATTATATGGCGCGGATTACGTAACAGATGCAAGTTCAGCAAGTAGCGCCCTATATCAATGGTCGCCGAAGATCATGCCTCGACACACGAATCTCGAGAATGAACATAGGCAGGAAAGGTGCCACCATCCGTTTGAAAAGAAAAATTTTCGAAGGGAAAGTGATTAGAAGATACGCAATGATTTTTCGAGAAATGCGTCGTTATCCAAAAGCAGTGTTTGGTCCTAAAGTTCGTGCGAGTATAAATAAGTGAATTATCTTCGAAAAAGGGGTCCTGCAATCGTGTAAGCTATAGACCATCCCAGCATTTCAATACCAGCTTTTCAATACCTTCAATCCCTACATCTACAACTTTTTTAGTGTAATTTACTGTATTTTTTGGAATAGTTTTACTGCTTTTATTACAGCTTCCATATAAGTAGTCTTAATCTTGTAACCAAACCTTGTAATCCTTTTTGAGCAATACAAAGTGATTTGGTTGTTTCGGCCGAGTGAATTTCTTTAAGCACTTCGAGCTTCAGTATGTTTCGGCTCTCCCAAGCCAAAATTCGCTAAGTGTTTGGGTGAGAAGAACCCAGTCGAGTGGATCCCTCCTCGTCCTAATCGTTTGATACACGGCGTATTCAACTCAGAGGGTTATTTCTGAAGTTGATCGCAGACCGGAGCAGGTCAACAATCAAAGCTTGTTCGACGAACTGTCGGACCATAACAACCGCTAATATTGAATATATGAACAATCAAAGACAAGCCGGCAATCGAAAACGAGATAATATTGCACACAATATGTGGAATGACTATGTTGCAAAACATCAAGTTAGAAATTCTTAAGTGACAACTCCCAACTTTGTATATCATTGTATTAACCTTATTCAAGTAATTTGCATGGTTATAATATTTATTTCATATGTAAGAGATTGAAATAGTGATCTTATATTTGTTTGAAACATTGATATTATATGGTGTATCTTTGTCACGCCCCGGGTGTAAACCAGAACCCGGGCTCGATCGCCAACAGATTCGCCGTGTACACGAAATTTTTCATGTACACGAAGCGCTGGTAACCTGCTCAAATATAAGAGATACAATAAAAGAGCATAATACAGAGTTGAACTAAAAAGAACTACATAATATCTCAGACTGGAAATATGATACAAGCTGTAAATGTACAATAAACTCCCAGCTCACCGAAATAAATACAACCAGCTGGCTAAAGCGAGACTCAAAAGTAAAGTGCTACAGTCTGAGATACAAAAAGGGGTACAATAAAAGTCCAGCTACTCTCATGGTCGGGGCAGACGATCTAGCTAGTCCGCTATCCTCTTACCTAGATCCGCCGCTGATGGCCCAGCAGCTCCCGCAGACGACTCTGCAAAACAAAGGGGAAGAGACAAAAAACAACTATGGCGGTGAGAACTACTAGATAAACCAGTAGCCTCCCCTAGTGGGTAAAGCCTCACACTTTGACGGACCCACTAGGACTACTAGAGGCAAAAAGGAAAGAACAATAGTAAGCTATAAAGGCTACTGATAAAAGAAAACTACCACTACTATGCCTCTAAATGCAATACCGAAAGAAATGATAGTATGAATGCATCAGAAAATAGTATATGTCCAAATAGACCCAATCTAGCCACCAGTAAAAACTGGTACTGCCTGCTCTGCTGTCGAACTCAAGAACTCAGTAGGGGACCAGCACACAAGGCTCGAAATCCCAATCAGATGGACCGGTATCCGTCATGGTCTAAAGCCTACTCCGGAGTGGCACTCGAGGGGAGCAACCCACACGAGTAAAGTAACTCTCTCACACATATCTCAATATAGCAGGACTGGATCAAGACTATGATCAAAGTGGAAAAATCCATCTACTAAAGAAACCTGATACCCAATCTGATGCAATAGTATTCAATAAGTGGGAAACTTCATCCACTAAAAAAATCTGATACCCAATCTGATGCAATAGTACTCAATAAGTGGGAAACTTCATCCACTAGAGAAATCTGATACCCAATCTGATGCATAAGTAAACATCCGGTCAACCGCCCAATGTCCGCGGTCGCCGCAACACCCCACACGTCCAAAATCTGATAAAGTAATCAACATCTGGCTAACCGCCTAATGTCCGCGGTTACCACAATGCCCCACCATCCATAATCGAGTCTAACTTGTCCCAGACTCAATGATCTCGACTACACTATCCCAAAACCCTGCTCAAACCGAGCCACATGCATCTGAATAAAAAGGAGAACAACTAAACATGGTTTCTCCTAAGTCAAGTCCCAATATGATAGTGTAGCAATAAATAGTGGCCTAATTAGATGTCCATATAAGCATGCAAATGTCCTCTTTTTAAAACTGAAGAAAAATGTCTTACACTAACTTTTTAAAAAAATAATTTTGGATGTCCCAATATGATAAATCATTTTGCATGCGTGGTTATGTTATAACAACTTGTTCCAATTTATCACAGATAAGCTATCACTCAATTTATAGGGTTAACATGTATGGTTCTCAAATAGGATGTTTATTATCACTTTTGATTTAGGGGATTTCTAGTATTCCTAGTGAGCAAGTCAAAAGTGAGGTAAGCAACAACCACCCACCTCGAAAAGCGCAATCCACACTCAAATAGCCTCCTCGCTGTCCACAGTCCTCTAACCCCGCAACTCGTCGAAAATAGTGCACAACTGTACAGAACAACGCACCCGGTGTAAACACAAATCCCAAAATATAGCATTTGCTGTTTTCCAAACAGCACGGAAAAAGAGGAGTTTTCACCTCTGTACAGTTCTCCGAAAAATCCAAAAAAAATACAGTTGCCTTCCTTGCGACGAGTAGATAAAAAACGAGTACTTATACGCCTTGATCCAATGCTCTTAGACCAAGATATAAATCAAACTAACCGGTGCTGTCCAGAATTCATCACAGAAAAAGGGGGGTCAAAAATGCCTCGAGAACCGTGCCAAAAGTGCGAAACAAGGCAAAGTGGTCAACACAAAAATCGAACCCTTACCTCTTAGGAACCCGCTGTAGCAAAAATCGCCAAAATATTACTCCTGGTTTGCGCACAGAAAAATCCTGACTGAAATGCGACGGAAACGGGCCGAAATGGAGAAAAGTCGAGGCGCACTGTAAAATCGAGATCGCTGCTGTCGAGCCTCCAAAAATTCTGGGAATCCACGACGAGATCAAAAACATCAAGGGGAACAACTTTTATAAAGAACTCTTTCTCTCATTCCCTCTCTAAAGCTCGAAAAAAGGAGAGAAAGAGAGAGAGGTGGAGGTATTTATAGGCCCACAGAACAATTGGGAAAATTCCCTCTGTATCCTCACTTTCGGGCGCCCGAATAATTCGGGCCCCGCACAGTGCGGCCCAAAAGCCCGGCCCAGCCCGCGCCCGGAAGAACCTGGGCGCGACACGTGTCCGCAAAACAGCAGACAGCGGCGCCCGCGAATCGGGCGCCGCAATGCGTGCCGCCCACGGCTTGGCGCTAGCTGTTGGCGCGGCGCCACGTGGCGCCGCGTGCGCTGCCCCGCCCGGCACGCCAGCCGACGCCTGCGTGCCGCCCACGGCTTGGCGCCAGCCGCTGGCGCGGCGCCACGTGGCGCCGCGTGCGCTGCCCCGCCCGGCACGCCAGCCGGCGCCTGCGCGCCGCCTGCCCGCCTGCGTCGCCTGCGCCCGCATGCGTACGGCCGTAGGCGCGCGCTCGCGCGTGCACCACGCGCATGGGCCGCCCAATCCGAGGCCGCCACGTGGCGTGCCCCGGTCCATGCGCCAGCCGCGCTGCTCCGTGGACCGCACAGCGTGGACCCGCCAATGGGCGGCCGCCACGCGTCCCCGCCGGTCCACCGTGCACCGGCGGCGCTCCTCCATGGACCGGACAGCGTGAGCCGGCCAATGGGTGGCCGCCTCGTGTTCCAGGCCGGTCCACGGCTCCCCCCTCCCCTGCACCATTTTGCACAGAAAACTTTCGGGTGTCCGTTTTTGGGCGTCCGGACTCATAAAAATACAAATAAATAGCCGTTTTCAAGCGTTTTTCCGTGCTGAATCCAAATACGGCCTCCAATCAGCCTGAAACCACTTCTAAAATTCGGCAAAAGCAGCCGAAAGTCAGGCTTGACTCCAAACCCTCTCTGAGTCCATCCAACACATCCCTTTGACGTGTTGTGGCCTCAACACACCACTAACAGGTGTTCCACACCCCGAAACATAGGGAAAAGCTACACGGGAATCTGGGTTACTACAATCATGCTCCAAAATATTACATATTGTGTTATTACATTTTCAACGTAATGGATATCAAATGAGGAAATGAAAGAAATGTGTGTCATAGTCCAAAACATGACTATCAAACTATTACATATTGTATCATAGTCCAAATTACATAGCGTGTTATGCTCCAAAACATCGATCTTATATTTTCAACATGATACCAAAATAAGGAAAAGAAAGGTCTTAAATATAATCCAAATTATTATAAGAAATATAGGATCATAGTTAGTTAATTCGCAAATTATTGAGAATCCGAATTAACGTGCTGTTTTCGACTTTTTCCAAAAATTCGGAATGATTCACGAATTTTTGAATCAAAAAGTATTATTCGCGAATTATTCGCGAATTCCGAATTTTTGGGTGAAAAATTCGTTCCCTTTCAAAGAGAGAAAAAAAAAAAAAAGGTGCCATCACATGCCCACCCCACCATTCTCTTCTCTGTTCGCACACACTCTCACGACCGCTTCCTCCCACTATCCTGGCAGCCCACTCCATCCCACTTCTCTTCTCTTCTCTGCTCTCACGCCCCCTCACGCCTCCTCCCCATCCCGGCCGAGCAGCGTGCGCTCGGCATCGGAACCCTCCAGGCCGCGTACCACTCGTCATCTTCCTCGCCGCCACCCGTTTGTGAGTTGTGATTTTGTAAATTTGTGTATTAATTTATAATTTTGATGACTTGTGAGTGAAATTAATATTTACTTTTAATTAATTTAATTTTTTTTTTTTAATATTTCAGTCATATATATATATATATTTTTATTCTTTGCCTGGAGTAACTTAAAATTGTATTTTTACTTTTTTTTTGTTCTAAATGAATATTTTATTTATTTCTAAAGTAAATTGATTAAATTATTTTAAAAAATTATAATTGTTTATACTAATAGTATAAAATTTTTAATTTTTTTTTAATTTAATAGCCGAATTTTTGATCTCGAATTTTTAATTAGTGAACGTATTATTTCCGTATAAATCACGTATCCGAATAATTGACGAACCCGTTTTTTAGCCGAATTTTTCAACGAATTTTAAAATTATGATACGAATTTTATCCGTATTATATCTGTACCGAATTTTTGCCGAATCCGAATTAACTAACTATGTATAGGATATCAAATTAAGCCGTTAGTTTTTGAACATATTTTCCAATCACTTTCTTCAATGGAAAGAAATATTTCACGATTATCTTTAGCTGTGAAGATTTTGGCCTTCTGATTGCATAAAGCTTCTTGATAAATTTACTTATAGAAAATGAATCCGTATTTTTATGCTTTTGTTGCCATAAGCAATGTTCTTCTTCTCTCAACGCAAGATAGTGATCATCAGATTGTTTCTTCAGTTCGATGAACTCGGCTCCAAATCGACTAATAGGATTAGCTTTTACTCTGGGCTTCTTTCTTTGTTCGCATTCTTCATGTTCTGAGGGAGACGTTGTTGGCCTTGAGTGTTGTGATTGTGTCTGAGTTGTTGGAGGAAACACTGGAGATGTTGGTGGATTAATTAAGTCGGTATCAATATCTTTTACTTTTATTCTTCCAATCAAAGCGACGAGTAGAATCTTTAGGGGCAGAAATACTTAGATTTGGAGATGTTGGATGTGATGGTAAGTGTGGAGACCTGAATCCCAGTTGACGGTTTGGCCTCGTGGTTAGCAGCATGTTGGCACCTTTTTCGAGTGTCGTTTTCGCACAAAACGGACGCGAGAAATGAACTGAGCGTGAAATTATGATGAAAACACTATTTCTTTTTTGTGTTTTTAGGAGGATTCGTGCTCCCGATCCATTAGTCCGGGCGCCCGAATGGTTGGCGCATGGGCTGCTGACCGCGGGTCAACAAAGGACACGTGGCATAAGGGGGATGGACCGGCCCAACGGACACGCGGTGCGATTGGCGCCTGCGCTTATACCGCGGGCCACGTGGCACGCGCGGAGTGGTCGGCCCCTACCCTCTCCGCCTGGGACACGTGGCGCTTGGAGAGCGGCGTAATGAGGTTTCGGGCACTCCCCGGATTGCGCCACGTGGCGAGTGGTTTCCGGGCGCTACTGTCTACTGAATCCGGGCACCCGAAACCTCAGATTTGGCCTGAGGTTTGGTACTTTTATTTTGGATCCGAGGGGGCTTTTCTTCTTTCTCATGGGCTATGTTTGGACTCCTTGCAACCAGAGCTGAGCTCCCTTCCTTCTCCCACCATTGTTGGTTGTTTTTGGAAGGGTTTGAGAGCATCTACTTCATCTTCTTTCATCCATTAGCAAGCTTGAAGTTCCCTACAGTTGCTGGCAATATCGTCGACGTTTCTTCATCGGCTTCCCTTGAGCTCTAGGAGTGGAGTATTGATGTGAAATTTGGAGGGGACCTTTTTCTTTGGCAGATGTCGAAACTTCATATTGGTGGCAACGCTTCTTTCCCACTTTTGAAGAGGTATTTTACAACTTCTTTGGAGCCCTTGTGCATAGTTTGGATTTTTGGATAGCAATGGATAATTATATGATTTCTTTATCTATTGCTTATGGATTTTAAGATTGAAAGGCTTGAGACTCTTCTAGACTTCAAGATGAACAAGTGAGCGCCTTGTTTTAGAATTTTTGAAGGTAATTTGTACAGATTATTTGGTCTCTTTATTGCTCAATGGACAGAACTTCAGCATGTAGTTTTTTTTTATGAATTATTTGTATTGTTATAGCTTTGGGGAGCTATTTCGTGATCACTTTGGGGTTTTTGTGGAGATGTAAGAGCTTGATCACATCCTTATGTTTATGGTGAGCAACTTTCTTTTTGGTTTTAGCTTGTGATCTTGTTTGGTTTAGCATCTACAGTAAGTTGAACTTGCTTGCTACTTTTGAAGCAGAGTATGGACAACACCTTGAAGATCAAGTCTTCACTTGACTCTTAGCACTTGAAGAGAGCTTTTCTTGGCATCTTGAGTGTTCCTAAGTTGGAGGCGAACTTAGGAACCAAGTTTGGGACCATCTTGTGGAGGTATGAGTGCGGATTGTACACCTTTTGCTTGTTGTCCTGTTTGCTAGAGTTCCTGCGCATGAGTTAGTGTTTTTGCGCTTGTGTTCAATTCGGCATGAGTATTTAGGAGTTTTTTTTGGTTCATTGGAACCGTAGGAGCCTGAGGAACGTGCACGCCGAGTTTTAGCTCGATTGGATTCTGAATCGACACGTTCCAGGTGGGTTGGATTTCCTTCGAAATTATCGGACTTCTTATTACGTCTATTGTTGTAGTTATCAGCATGCTAGCAGTATTGCTTGTTATTGATGCTTATGATAGCTTTAGAGTTGTGGAACTTTGACTAGCACCCCTATCATATGCTGCCTGATATCTGACCAAGACACTGGAAAACTCTTAACTTTGGTATTTTAGCCGTATTTGTACCTTCTACACTACTTGCATATTTTTCTCCTGGCTTAGAGTTTCTCCTCGCCCTGATAGTGGGCTGGTGGTTGGGGTAGTGTAGGATGCATGTTGCGCTCGTACCTGAGGGCCAAGTGGAGTCTGGTAGTTGAGGCTAGATTTTATTCTAGTGTCGGGAGCCGTTTGGGTAGACGGTGGTCCCGGACCGTTGACTGTTTTTTTGGCCGGTATTGTTAGTTGTTGAGTTTGTGAGTTTTTTTATCTGGTTGATCGCTGATTTGGACTATAGCCTACATGAGCGATATTGAGCTCGATAGAGACGCGCGATTGATCCTCGGTGGGGTCGCTCCCCTCGAGTGCTGCTCCGGAGATGGGTCTGTTACTTTGTTTCTTTGCACGAAGTTTGATGCAGTCCTAGTGGGATGCCCTACGTAAATCCCGTCCTTGGTGGATGCGTGGTAGTAGGTGGGCGCAGGTTTGACTGGACTCGGTGTGGCAGTCAGTGCGATTGGGTTGATTGAGCACCTTGAGATTGAGTAGTTGCATACTATCATCTGTTTCACCATTTGAGAGTCATAGATAGAGACATAATAGCTGTAGATTTTATTCCAGCTTACTGTTTTTCCACTTATAGTATGCCTCTAGTAAACTTAGTGGACAGACTATTGGTCTTGGAGATGATACCCACTGAAAACTACTATTTGATGTAGTTCTCACACCTTTCGTTGGTGATCTTTTTGCAGAGGCATCTACTCCTGTCCCTACACCTGCTATTTCTTCCGATCGAGATAAGGGAGTCGCGAGTTATATCCCTATTCACCAGTGGTGAGTAGATGTACCCACTTTCGGAGGATTTCTTTACAGTCAGCTGGATTGTATTTTATCTTTTATTTTGAGAGATAGTTGTATTTTGAGGATCTGACTGATGTACAGTGGTTATATATGTTTATTTGATAGCAGTTTTATTTTAGCTCTGATATATGTATAGTTGTTAGTTGGTATCTTTCGCAGGTTAGACGCTTCGGCTATACGGGGCTTCCCATATGGGTGGCGGATCTGTTGGCGAGCTCGGATAGCAGTTTCGACCTCGGGGCATGACAGTAAGTTCAGTTGCGGGATAGGAAAAACCGTTGGAGGTATTTCAGAGTTATTTCCACAAGTACGCTTCTCTTCTGCATATTTACCTATACAATATATTTAAGTACAAAATAATAAATTATAATATAAACTTTACATTTTATATTCTTTCCATATATATATATATATATATCAACTGATCATAGCTCGAAAAACTAACCTACATAAATCTCGAAAAGCGTGTCAAAATGTAAAAAGAACTTATTATACTATTTCCTTGCTTACTTGTTAGACTTCAATAAAAAAAGCAAAATATAATTATTTTGTAAAATGATAAAAAAAATTATATATTAAGAATTTTTTTTTTTTTTGACTTAGAAATAGGAACCTAAACATCTTTCGGACCAGAAACTGTGACATTCCATCCAAAACCACGAAGCTCAGTCAACGATTTCACTACCCTAAAAGCTCTCTTTAATTGTTGTTCTTGATCTTTAATATGATCCATTTGTAATTAAGCTGAAGAAAATTTTGCATTCATTGCATTTGAAATATTGAACCGAGCTTGTCTGGTCCAACTATTTTTAGCATGAAATCTAGAATTATTGTGCTCTTTCAATAATGTTACTAAATAATTTTTTTGCATTTCAGTCTATTTTGCTCTACTTTTTAATTTTAGGACATTACTTGTTTGAAACATATCAAATATATATAAAAAAAGTCACACACACAACTAAAAAATAAAACACATGATTAAGTTAGGAGTGACATCAATATTTTTAGTAAACAAATGTATGAAATAAGACATACATGAATAATACATGAATATGCAAAAATTCTAAAAATTAAAGAAATTCCACTTTGAATGGATGCTAATCATGAATATGCAAATCTAATGTACAAAATTCCACCTTCATTGGATGCTGGTGATACTATAGTTTTACAGGAAGTTTTACAGGATGAATCATTGTACAAATTAACTACTTCCTCTATTCTATACTTCTATGCTCAACTGGTATCTATTTGTCAAAAAAAAAAAAAAAAAAAAAAAAAAAACACGTGCATCATAAGGTTGTGAAAAAAATCTTAATTTAATTCAATCTAATGATTCTAAAAGTTCTACTAAAAAAAATGGCTAAATTACAGAAAACTCCCCTATCATATCCCGCTTTTCTACTTTACCCCCCTGTCTTTTAAAAGTCGACAATCTGCTCCCTCGTAATTAGCGAATTGTGCAATAACTCCCTCACCGTCACGATTCCGTCAATAGCCCGTCAGTTTTTTTGAAAATATAATGTCATATACCCAAAATACCCTTGGAAAATATCCATTTAAAAAAAAAAGAAAAAAAAATTCGGAATAGAAAATAAAAAAAAAGAAAAAAAAAAGCTTCGGGATAGAAAAGAAAAAAAAAAAAAAAAATGGCACGCGGCGGATGTCACGCCCCGAGTTTAAAAACCGGCGTCTAAATTTTTTTTTTTTTTTTTCAAATCAGAGTTTAAAAGCAGCCAGGGCGCAACAGACCGCCACATATATAGAAGAGTCTCAATCCCACTGGGGATTAAGCCTTTTCTATATATGCACGGCTAGCTTGGCAATCAATCAGAGTACTGACTACGTACTAAGGATAAAACAAATTAACTTTTACAATAACTTTACAATTTAAAACTCTTTTACCCAAATTACAAAATCTTTCCACTTTAAACTCTTTAACTAAGTACACGGCTGTCCAGGGTCGAACATCTATCTCGATACCTCGCCAATTCGTCCCGACATCTCAACACCCGCTCGACCTGAAAAACAGTCATCCGAGGGTGTGAGACACACCGGGGTGTATCCCAGTGGGCACGACGAGCCGAGAAATAGCAGATCGTACCTACTGGTATACAATACTAGAGGATAGTAATAATCAGGGGTTAGAATAATCAGATAGGCAACATAGAGATCAACAACTATAGATAATCATCAGGGAAGTAACATGGAGATCAAATAGTCATTATGGAGATCACAATTAGGATAAGCAGATATATAATCATGGAATTGTACTTAATTCAACTTAGAAATCTTGACAGGAATAAGATGAATCAAGCATGCTGAATGATTGTATAGGCAAGTATCAAACAATGAATGTTCTCAAACTGAAATCAGGAATCATAAGATAAGGCGAAAGCAAACTACAAGCAACTTATGCATCAAATAAGTGATATATCAAATTACCCAATTACCAGTCACCATATTGGTTCCACAAAACCCTCAGGCGAATTTGCCCATCTGGCACCACAAGCCACCATATTGGTTCCACAAAACCCTCAGGCGCAATTTCCCCCCCACAAGGGGTCACGGGTTGCTACTGCTAACCACTTTACCGGTAAAGAACATCTACACGGGTCATGACTCCGCTGATGTTCGTGAAATACAACGGTGCGGGCGATCAAATGCAAATGCTCAAACTCACGGTCCACTGACCAGGTAATCGGCAACAAGCCGGGAAATCCCCACTGGGATGCAATAACAAAATCAACTGAATCTCAACACTCATGCAGGAAAACTCAGCAATAAATCTCAACTCATATGCAAGATCAAGGCAAATCTCTCTCAACAGAAGCTCACAGATAAACTCAACTCAACCACACACAAACCAACCAAATGATACAAAACTTAAACACATATTTTTAAGAAAACTATTTGAAAAGTCCAAACCCCGAAGAGCATTGCCCTCGTCCTATCAAACAAGAACAGACTCAGGCGACACTACGAAGCTTGGGTTTTAGGTCCAAACCTCGCAGAGCAGTGCCTTTGTCCTATCAAACAAGAACAGACTCCGGCGACCCTACGAAGCTCGGTAAAACATCAGTTAGGTAAATCTATGTGCTCAGCAGTGTATCATTTGAACAGCAGGAAAACCAGGCTCACCAATCAAACATGGAAATGTTCCAAGATAAGATATAAATACCAGAGGCACTATGAATAATCATGTAAGGCAGAATAGAACCGATAACAGGCATAGCTCAACATCTCACCCAATCAGACAAACTAACCCCTTATGCAACTAAACACATGTTTTTTTTTTAAGAAAACCTTTGAAAACAATAGGTTTTTGGGTCCCAAACCTCGCAGAGCGTTGCCCTTGTCCTATCAAACAAGAACAGACTCAGGCTACCCTACAAGGCTTGGTAAAATCATTTATTTCAGAAGATCATGTATTTAGCAGCATAACAGGCGAACAATAAGGAAGCAGGCTCAACTATCAGATGACCAAGGAACCATGGCAATGTATAGAGTAATGATATAACCACTGGATACCCCAAATCAGTAGATATGATAAAGATCACTAAAGAAGATCATAATCAGGCATAAAGCAGGCATAACGTAGCAGACGACTGAATCAAAGGAATGGCAGGCTCAAGCATTAATAGATCAATATAATAATCAAGCATAGGAGTGCAACTAATGACCAATCAGTCAAAACAATATATATATCAAAGGCAGATAGGCTCTAATATAACTTAGATTGACAAAAATAGGAGTCCAACCAATACCGTACACCGAGGGCCGAAATGATAAAACCCGGACCGAAGATAACCCACCTGTCAAAACGCAGGCGAAAAGACCGGATCTGCAACTAACTCGAAGATCTACTGGAACACCTGAATCAGATATATATATATATTGTTCAGAATTTAATTGACCCCTTTTAACTTACCCTTTTCTAGTTTCTTATGATCCACATTTGACAACCTATTGGTCCAATACAACTTGCATTTATTATTTGGCGAAAATTACCGCTAAATTGACGATTTCGCCGATTTCCGGATCGTTATCTGATTTCTGCTCAACGGGAGCCGTCGGATTCCTAACGAAAAGCTTAGGAATCAATTACATACTGTTCTAAACTGTATGCAGTGCCAAAATTGCATTTAGACCCCTAGGGTTTCTAGAATTCACATTTTAAGGCCATTTTGAGCACTGTTTTTGCTCGTTCTTTCAACTGGAATTTAATTTTGACAAACCGTCACTTCCAGCAGGTGACACTTGTCTTGCTGAACACCATGCTCACCAATTTGTGGCAGCACGGAACCCGAGACAAACTTCGGGCCATAAAATTCCTCTCTAACATAGCCAAAATGCATTTTTATTTCTCTGGGACTTCAAACACCAAATCTGACGCGAGCATCGCGTCCAGTGACCCCAAATTAGTCTAGGGCACACTGTCGCGGCTTCGCAAACAGCCCGGAGCATTGTTTTATTTAAACATTACTCTTAAAGGTAGATTTATCTACAACTTTTAATCTGTTCCTCTTCTGATTAAACTTTATATATAAATTGTCTCTAAATAGTGCAAGGATCACAGGGCTCACCCTAGTTGCAGCCCAGATCTGCTGGATCAAGAAGATCCAGAACCCTTGCTCTCTAACAATGTATACAATGCTCCAACACAATTCCACACAGAACTGATTTGATCTGAAGTGAGCATCAAGCTCAGGGAATGATTTGGAGAAACTTTCATTTTTATACCTAAGCTAAATTCCATCTTTTTCTTCTCTGGGACATTTAATCAAACACCTTATGTGCACAACTCACACACACACACACTTGCACATTGCCGCAGCCATTCTCTGCAACCACAGCATCTGGGGGCTTCCAACTTGGAAGGAAATGATCCTCCAAGTTGCAGGAGCATTTCCCCTCAACTTGGAGCAAGCTAAAAGCTTGGGTTGGCCGGAGCTCAAGGAAGAAGATGATGGGGAATACTTTGAAATTCGTGACCATTAAACAAAGGGTTCTGGGGCTCAACTAAAAGCACCAGCAGGTGCTATTTGCCTCACTGAAACTTCCCGCACACGTGGCTGGCCTCGGGGTGCGGCGGCGGCGCGGCGGAGCAAAGCTCCGGTTTGGAGCACATGCCCTCTAATGGCGAAATTCAACCGAGCCACTTTGGATCCCTCCAACTTGGATGAAAGTGATCCATAGGCCCATACAAAGCTTCCCGACCACCCCTCCCTGGACGAAGGTGGCCGGAGCGCCGGCGGCCGAGCTTGGGTTCATTTTCGGATCCATCCATGGCCGCACCACTTTGGTGCTGCATGGATCCCATGCAAGTGCATGGGTACACTCCAGTCACCCCCACGAACACCTCTGGGCATGTGGCCGGTGGCGGGGAAGCGTGCCGGCGACGGAGTATGAAGTTCGGCCGCATGCACAAAATCGGGACAGCTAGGGCATCAAATTTCTCTCTTATCGCCCAACCATATTCCACCAGATTTTGTAGGAATAAAACACAGGTTCTACAGTCCATCCCTACCAATTTTTAGCTTTGTTGGTGCACTGGTTAGAGAGATCGGCCGCGGCGGAGCAATTATTAGGGTTCCGGCCATCTCTTTCTCCCGCCGGCCATGCGCTTTGCATGGGGGCTCGGGGATTTGCTGGGATGATGCTTAGGGCCTAGGAAATCGATTGCACATGGTCTAGGGGGCTAACATACACTGGTTTGAAACCCTCACCTTGGTCGAGCTCGGGGAAGAAGGAGGAAGCCGGATCTTGGTTCCCTCTCCACGCGCGGCCACGGCCTGCTCCAGCAAGGTCCAGAGGCACCAAAGAATTCCCCAGAGCACACCAAGACACTCAGGCACAACTTTGGTCCAACTTTTTCCTTCTTCTCTTACTCTCTCGAATTTTCTCTCTCTTTGGGTTCTTGCCTCTTGGCTTCTCTCCACTTGGGCTCGGTTTTGAAGACAGCAGGGAACCAAAGGACACCTGAGTGGAACGGTTTCAAGAAGTCCAAGAGACAAACTTGGAATTTAATACAAGATTCTTTTGGGAAAAACCTTGAAGTTGGGTTCACACTAAACCCTAGCATCCGAGGCTTCTTCATTAGGTTACAATTACACCCAACACCTTATCCTATAAGCCCCTAGCACTTAAGCACATAAAATGTGAAGTTTTCATTACTATTTAGTCTATTTGGAGCACTTTTCACGCATTTCGAGATAATCCGATCGCCGTTTTGTGAAACGGACTTCGCCACGACGTCCGGCTCGTCGAGACCTGTCAGGTAGTGTATTTGTTTGATGTGTTTGACGCTCAGATTAAATCTCGGGCCATAAAGTTTGTCGAAATGCGGTATATTGCACGCATCCCGATGCACCCGGGTCGCCAAACGCGAAATCCGTCAGTGCCATCGCGTTCAGAACGTCGAAATTAGTTAGGACTCATTACTCATACCCCTATGTTAAACTTTTAGATAGTGATTCGGCCTTTAGTGTTTCAAGGGGAATTAAATTATAGTGTTTACTATTCACTTAAGTTGTGGGGCCCACCCGCTTCTTTTCTGATTTCTGGAAGATCCGACCGTCGGATCGAAAATATATGAATATGAAACTTCTATGTTTCGACGAGACGATCGCAATGGTGATCTCGGATTTTTCAGATCAGATCCCGATCAAAAGTCGATATTTTTGGGCCACTATTGACCCACTAATAATTCTGGAAACTATTTAAACCTGAATTCTAGATTTTAAAATCATGGTTACTACAGCGAACCCGCGCCCGCTTCGCCGCTGCCATCGTCGTCGTCCTCCTCCTCCTCCGGATCGGGTCGCACGCGGCGGCGCCCGCCCCCGCTTCGCCGACGTCATTGTCGTCGTCTCCTCCGGATCGGGTCGCATGCGGCGGAGCCCGCGCCCGCTTCGCTGCCGTCGTCGTCGTCGTCGTCGTCGCAGCGCTCATCGCCCAAGCCCTCTTCGTCGTCCTCCTCCTCCTCCGGATCGGGTCGCACGCGGCGAAGCCTGCGCCCACTTCGCCGCCGTCGTCGTCGTCGTCCACCTCCTCCTCCGGATCGGGTCTCACGCGGCAGAGCCCGCGCCCGCTTCGCCGCCACCGTCGTCATCGTCGTCTCCTCCGGATCGGGTCGCACGCGGCGGAGCTCATCGCCCGCGTCGCCGCCGCCGCCGCCGTCGTCCTCCTCCTCCTCCTCCTCCTCCTCCTCCTCTGGCGTGGGTCAGCGCGAGTCAGCACAAGAGGGCATTTTCATCAATTTACTATTTCAGTTAACGTCGTTGCCCCCTAAAAATAATTTACTAATTACGAGGGGGCAGATTGTCGACTTTTAAAAGACAGGGGGGTAAAGTGAAAAAGCGGGATATGACAAGGGGGTTTTCTGTAATTTACCCAAAAAAAAATTATAATTTTGGAAGAGAATTTTTTTTTTTTTTAATGAAGAAGATGAATGTAAAATTAGAGTATAAAAGAGACTTTTGTAAGGCAAACTAGGGCACATGTATAAAGAAGTAGGAGGAGGAGAAGGATGAGGAGAAAGAGGAAAGAAAGAAATACCTGATAGACATTATATAAGAAGAAAGGAAATAGGGGCGGCGAGGAGCGAGAAGGGGCAGAACGCGAAATAGGGCGAGTGGAGAAGTCGTACGTGATAGATAGAGAATTTTTTTATTCTAGTCTAACCTCTTTTTTTTTATTTTATTTTCCTAAAAATTACTCTAAAAATTATTCTAGTATAACCTCTTTTTTTTTTTTATTTTTCTAAAAATTCATAATATAATGTAATATTTTTATGTTGGGCCATCCAAATGGACTAACTAAAAAAAAAAAAAAAATTTTAAAAAACAGAGTAAGATGGCCTAAAATACTATTTTTGGGGTTTCCCAAACGAACCCTAATTCTCTTATTAATGGAATCCATCTTTTTCTCTCTTTTTATTTACTCTCTTTTTATTTACCGTGGGGCGCTTTCTTCTATATCCTTCCACACTTCCCCCTCCTCTCTATCCCGCCTTTTCGCCTCCTCTCTATCCTGCCCCTTCACATCCTCTCTCTCTTGTTTTTGTTTTTGTTTTTTTTTTTTTTTTTTTTCTTTTTGACTGTTCGTCTCTTCGCCTCCTAGTCCCGTCCGCCTTTTCGCTTCAACTTCTCCGTCTCATCGATTCTAGGGTTTTGTTTTCGGTGTCGCACGAGCTCCATCTCCATTATCGATCTTGATTCGCTTCTAAGATTTCTCTCTGTGTCTATCTCTTTACATTTGTGGAAGAAGAAGCTAATCAAACGATTTTTTCGATAGAGAAAGATTTGTGGAAGAAAAATATAATCGAACGGTTTTTTTGATAGAGGAAGCCCTAACCCTAATTTTTCTTTTCTTCTCTTTTTAATTTTGAATTCTTCTATGTGGATAATCTAGGATTTGATTTATTTTTATTATTTGGATTAATTTTAAGATTAGTTTTGATTTCATAATTGATGCGGTGGCTGTATTCATGTAGGATTTGATTTATGTGCATTGTTTTGATTTATTTTGATGTTAGTTTTTATTTCGTAATTAATGTGGTAGTTCTGATTATGGTTGTGGAGTTTTTCTTTTTTTTCCTTTCTTTTTTTATGTATGGATTCATTAAATTAGGGTTTTAGGAGGTCGTGGATCTATAAACTATTATTAATTTCCGTGGGATTCAAAAACCCTCCCTGTTTCAAGGAAAAAGTGGGCCCATCTTCGCTCTAAATTTTCATGTTAATTCTCTCATTAGTGGGATCCACATTTCTCTCTTTTTATTTTACTCTCTTTTTATACTTTCTTTTGTATCCGTCCCTACTTCCTTTTCTCTCCACCTCGCCTTTCCGCGTCCTCTCTATCCCACCCCTTCGCCTCCTCATCCCATCTGCCCTTCCGCTTCAGATTCTCTGTCTCATTGATTCTAGGGTTTTGTTTCCGGTGTCATGCGAGCTCCATCTCCTGCATTGATCTTGATTCGCTTTAAGATCTCTTCAGATTTGTGGAAGAAGTCGAACGATTTTTTTGATAGGGGGAGATTTGTGGAAGAAGAAGCTAATTGGACGGTTTTTTCGATAGAGGAAGCTAATTGGAACGCAATCATATATAGATCGAGAGGGTATGTTTGAGAAAAAACTGTTATAATTTGGTTTAGATTTGTATTTATCTAAATTGAAGTTAAAGCCTAATCTAATTAGGATAATATGAGATTTAGATTGTTGAGTATAACTAGAATTTAATTGGGAGTTTAATTAGACTACAAATCCTAATTAGATTCTAGTTTGGAGGCATATATTATATATAGCATATCCGGCCACTTTAATGAAGCCGCAACTTTTAATTAGCCGAAGCGCTAATTAATTTAGGCCAACCAAGGAAGATACGTGTTGTTGGTGTTGGTACATACGGCCATATTAATGAAGCTGAGATTTTAATTAGAGGCTATGCTCTAATTAATTTAGCAACCCAAGAGGAGAGAGGCCGTATTGGAGGAGCCATATGTTGCTAATGAAGCCGACAATTAATTAAGAAATTGAAGCTCTAAGATGAGGGCGTCCATACGATTGGATTATTCGAAATTGTTAGGGTGGACGCAAATTTTGATATTTCGGTTTTATTTGGAGCTTCGGTTTTCTTGAGAGATATAATCTTTGTATTCTACTTTTGATATTAATAAAAATCTTTGCTCCGTCTTCGCCCGTGGATGTAGGCCGGAGGCCGAACCACGTAAAACTTGGTGTGCATTTTACTTTTCTTTTCTTACATTATTTTTATTCTTGGATCTATTTTTCGCCGTTTCGATTTAACAAACTGGTATCAGAGCCTTCTATTCCCTTGAGGATTGAGAATTATGACGACGAAGTTCAAGATCCAGAAATTTGACAGGACCAACAGTTTTGCACTATGGCAAGTCAAGATGCGTACTATACTAACGCAGCAAGGATTGCAAAAGGCACTGTTGGGAAAAGAAAAGATGTCTGATTCATTAACGGCGGAGCAGAAGGAGGAGATCGATGATAAAGCTCTTACGACAATACAATTATGTTTATCCGATGAGGTATTGCGAGAGGTTTTGGATGAAAAAACCGCTGTAGGGCTATGGCTTAAGTTGGAATCTCTCTATATGACAAAATCTCTCACCAACAAGTTATATTTGAAGTAACGTCTCTTCATGTTGTGCATGGCGGAAGGTACCTCTATTAAATCGCATTTAGATGAATTTAATTATATTATTATGGATCTCCGCTCGATAGATGTCAAAATCGAGGAGAACGATGAAGCCCTTTTATTATTATGTTCTTTACCGCCCTCTTATAAGAATTTTCGTGAGACATTCTTGTTTGGTTGGGATACTCTATGTCTCGATGATGTCAAATCCTCTCTACTATCAAAAAAAAGGATTGACATGCAGATAAGTAATGAGAAAGGTGGAGCTTCAGGAGAAGGTTTGGTTGTTAGAGGGAGGTCTCGGGAAAGGGGTTCCAGTAATAGAGGTACATCTAGATCAAAGTCAAAACATAGGAATCTGATTTGCGGTTATTGTAAGAAGAAGGGTCACATAAAAGCCGATTATTTTAAATTGAAAAATAAAGAACAACGGAAGAATAACAATGATAGAAATCAAAATAAGAAAAATACTAACACTGAGGCTGAAGCAAGTGTTGTAGCAAAAGAATCAGATGGTAGTGATATTGTCTTCACAGTTACCGATAAGACAAATAGACAAGATGAGTGCCTTATGGACTCCGCGTGTTCCTACCATATATGCATGCATAGAGAGTGGTTCTCGACATACAAGCCTATTCAAGGTGGAGTTGTATTGATGGGAAATCACGCGAAGTGTACAGTTGTTGGCATTGGCACTATTCGGGTACGAATGTACGATGGAGTTGTGAGGACTATATCTGAGGTTCGGCATGTTCCGGATATGAGAAAAAAACTGATCTCATTGGGTACACTTGATGCTAAAGGTTTTAAGTATTCTTCGATTGATGGATTAATGAAGGTCGCTAAAGGGAATCTCGTAGTGATGAAGGCCAAATTGTCCGATATGTTATATATTCTACAGGGTTCCACTGTGACAGGTTCAGCAGCGGTGACTTCTTCCTCTTTGTCAGATTCAGATAGCACTAGATTACGGCATATGCGATTGGGCCATATGAGCGAATATGGTATGATAAAATTGAGCGAGAGAGGTTTACTTGGTAGTCAGAGTTTAGAAAAGTTGGATTTCTGCGAGCATTATGTTCTTGGCAAACAAAAGAGAGTCAGTTTTAAGGCCGTAGTTCATCGAACAAAAGGTACTCTGGACTATATTCATTCTGATATTTGGGGACCCTCTCGTACTCCAACTCACGGTGGTGCTAGATATATGTTGACTTTTATTGATGATTATTCTCGTAAAGCGTGGGTATTTTTTCTAAAAAGTAAGGATGAAGTGTTCAATTATTTTAAACAGTGGAAGGTTATGATTGAGAAACAAACTGAAAGGAAGATAAAGAGATTAAGAACTGACAATGGCTTGGATTTTGTTCGTCGGAGTTTGAAAAATTCTGCAAGAATGAAGGAATCGTCAGACATAAGACCGTTAGGCATACTCCACAGCAGAACGGAGTGGCTGAACGGATGAACAGAACTCTTTTGGAGAGAGCCCGTTGCATGCTCTCTAATGCTGGCTTAGCGAAGAGTTTTTGGGCAGAGGCGATATCTACAATATGTTATTTGGTAAACAGATCTCCACATTCGGCACTTGATTGCAAAACTCCGGAGGAGGTATGGTCTGGTAGCCCTTCTGGTTATTCTAATTTGCGAATATTTGGTTGTCCTGCTTATGCTCATGTAAATGAAGGCAAGTTAGAACCTAGCGCTAAAAAGTGCATATTTATTGGTTATGCATCGGGGGTTAAGGGATATCGATTGTGGTGTCCTGAATCGTCTAAATTACTTATTAGTAGGGATGTCACATTTGACGAGTCTGTTATGCTATATCCTAATCATATTTCTTCTGATGAGACCCCGAGTACTAATAAGCAGGTGGAGATAGAGACCGATAGTATTGTTCCGTTGCAGAATTCTTCTCAGTCAGAACAGTTTCAGTCGCCAGACACCTCAGCTACTGAAACCCCACAAGTTGAGAGGCAGAGCATTGCTACAGGTAGAGCGAGGAGACAGATTAAACCACCATAGAGATACGGCTATGAGAATTTAGTTGCTTATGCTCTTTCAGTGGCACAAGATACAGAAGAAGATGGCGAACCTTCCACATATAATCAAGCTATTTCTAGTGCCAGTTCTGCAGAGTGGTTGGTAGCAATGAATGAAGAGATGGAGTCTCTTCATAAGAATCACACATGGGAGTTGGTAAAACCGCCTACAGGTAAGAAAATTGTTGGCTGCAAATGGGTCTTTAAGAAAAAGGACGGAATCTCCGGCGTGGAAGATACAAGGTACAAAGCTCGTTTAGTTGCTAAGGGCTACAGTCAGATAGAAGGTGTTGACTTCAATGATATTTTCTCACCCGTTGTGAAGCATACTTCTATTCGTGTTCTTCTATCATTAGTAGCCATGCATGATTTGTATCTTGAGCAGCTTGATGTTAAGACAGCTTTTCTACATGGAGAACTTGAGGAGCAAATTTATATGAAGCAGCCAGAGGGATTCATTATTGAAGGAAAGGAAGACCATGCTTGTCTGTTAAAGAAATCACGTTACGGCTTGAAATAGTCTCCTCGGCAATGGTACAAGCGGTTCGACTCTTTCATGACAGGTCACGAATATTCCAAAAGCAAACGTGACAGTTGTGTATATTTCAGGAAGCTTGATAAAGGATCTTTCATATATTTGTTACTCTATGTCGATGATATGTTGATTGCTTCTAACGACATAGTTGAGATAAATAAATTGAAGACATTACTGAAGGGTGAGTTTGAGATGAAAGATCTAGGTGCTGCAAAGAAAATCCTTGGTATGGAAATTAAGAGGGACAACAAGTCAGGACTATTGCATTTGACACAGGAGAAATACATAGAGAAAATTTTCAAGCGTTTTGGAATGATAGACGCAACACCGGTGAGCACTCCTCTTGCGGCGCATTTCAGACTTTCTGCCGTGCTGTCACCTCAGTCTGATGATGAGCGAGAGTATATGTCACATGTTCCTTATTCTAATGTTGTTGGGAGCATTATGTACGCCATGGTTTGCACACGGCCAGACATCTCCTATGCAGTGAGTATGGTTAGCAGATATATGACCAATCCTGGTAAGGCTCATTGGCAAGCTGTTAAGTGGATTCTGAGATACCTACGTGGTACCACTAACACTTGTCTCGAGTTTGGGAAGTGTAAAGATGGTGTGGTTGGATATGTTGATTCGGATTTTGCAGGTGATTTGGATAGAAGAAGATCACTTTCAGGTTATGTATTCTCCATCGGTGGATGTGCAGTTAGTTGGAAAGCTTCATTACAACCAATTGTCGCCTTGTCTACGACTGAGTCGGAGTATATTGCTATGACAGAGGGTGTGAAGGAAGCTATGTGGCTACGAGGCTTATTTGGAGATTTTACTTCTTGTTGGGATCCAACTGTTGTTTATTCAGATAGTCAAAGTGCTATTCATTTATCTAAAGATCAAATGTTTCATGAGAGGACAAAGCACATCGATGTAAAGTTTCACTTTGTTCGGGATGTGATCGGAAAGCGCACAGTGACTGTTAAGAAGATTGATACTGAAGACAATCCGGCGGATATACTTACTAAGCCTCTTACTATTACCAAGTTCAAGTATTGTTTGGACTTGGTGTCGGTTGGCAGCACTTGAGGCCCTACGGGGCGGTTGGAGATGACGGAGCACTAAGAACGTTAAGAAGTATTGAGAAGAATTCAAGTCAAGGTGGAGTTTTGTAGCAACCTCAACACAGCGGCTAAAGACTACAAATCAAACCAAGGTGGAGATTGTTATAATTTGGTTTAGATTTGTATTTATCTAAATTGAAGTTAAATCCTAATCTAATTAGGATAATATGGGATTTAAATTGTTGGGTATAACTAGAATTTAATTAGGAGTTTAATTAGACTACAAATCCTAATTAGATTCTAGTTTGGAGGCATATATTATATATAGCATATCCGGCCACTTTAATGAAGCCGTAACTTTTAATTGGCCGAAGCATTAATTAATTTAGGTCAACCAAGAAAGATACGTGTTGTTGGTGTTGGTACATACAGCCATATTAATGAAGCCGGGATTTTAATTAGAGGCTATGCTCTAATTAATTTAGCAACCCAAGAGGAGAGAGGCCGTATTGGAGGAGCCATATGTTGTTAATGAAGCCGACAATTAATTAAGAAATTGAAGCTCTAAGGTGAGTGCGTTCATACGATTGGATTCTTCGAAATCGTTAGGGTGGACGCAAATTTTGATATTTTGGTTTTATTTGGAGCTTCGGTTTTCTTGATAGATATAATCTTTGTATTCTACTTTTGATATTAATAAAAATCTTTGCTCTGTCTTCGCCCGTGGATGTAGGCCGGTGGCTGAACCACGTAAAACTTGGTGTGTACTTTACTTTTCTTTTCTTACATTATTTTTTTATTCTTGAATCTATTTTTCGCCGTTTCGATTTAACAAAAACCCTAACCCTAATTTTTCTTTTCTTTTCTTTTTTTTTTTAGTCCAAAATTCTTCTATGTATCCATCTAGGATTTGATTTATTTGTATTATTTGGATTAATTTTGAGGTTAGTTTTGATTTCATAATTGATGTGGTGGTTGTCTTCATTTAGGATTTGATTTATGTGCATTGTTTTGATTAATTTTGATGTTAGTTTTGATTTAGTAATTGATGTGGTAGTTATGTTTATGGTTCCGGAGTTTTTGTTCTTTTCCTTTATTTTTTTTTATGTGTGGATTCATTAAATTAGTGTTAAGGGGGTCATGGAGATGTTGGAGAGAGCGTTGTGTATTTATGGATTCACGTTTGGACATAACTCACCATAGCTGGATGCGCCTGCGTCGCCCACGTCGACATCCTTGCCAGGTTCCTCGATTTTCCTATCAAGGCCTCTCTAAACGTGAAAGTTAGAGATTATTTTCTATATTAATCGAAGTATTTGTTTGTTTGGTCTAGGATTATGAAATTGAGAATGAGAAATTGAACGCGCTTTAGGTAAATATTTTTTATGTGTTTTTCTTTTTCTTTTTTTTTTTTTTAATATTTTTTTTTTTTCTTTTAAGATGATTCGAAAATTTCTCTTTGTTTGCTTCTATAGGTAGCAAGAGCGCTTGAGAGATTCACTGGCCGAAACAAAGTCTGATATTGTGGGGAAGGTTTTTTTTTTTTTTTTTTTTTTTTTTGAGAGAGAGAGAGAACAAGGTAGCACTTGTAACTTAGTTGAAAATATAAAGCAATTAGGCTTCAAACTCTGTTTTGGATAACAAAACATTACTCAATTGTCATTGAACAATCTGGTTACAAGTGCTATACATGAAAAGCATTTTATGTTCTTCATATGTTATTGTTAAAAAGAAAACAATTTTGTTTAATTTTTCTTCTCATCTTCTAATATATATATATATATATATATATATATATATATATATATATATATATATATTTCAAATCCCACCATTCCTTTTGTAGTATATAAGTAACAATAGCATCCGTTTGCTTATGCATTAGTTGATCGGGGTCGTCCCTGCGCCGCCTAAGGTCATTCGGTTCCTCCTCAAGTTGGCTCGGCTCGCCACAAGCTCACCACATAAGTTGATGTGTGTTTAGGTTTGGATTTGATTTTGGTTGATCTAGTTTGGATTGGGTTAGGCTTGTGTGATTTAAGCTCAAACTTGGATTGGATATGGAATGGGGCTTGGGCCCAACTTGGGCCAATCCGGATTAAATTCAGGTTTAGCTTGGATTTATATTTGGGTTGTGAGCTGAAATTGGGCATGTACGAATATATAATCAGATTGGGGTAAGTCTTAGATTTAGAGTTTGGGCCTATACGAGTATATAATCAGATTGGGATTGGGTTTAAATTTAGAGTTTGAGCTGAGCTTGGGCCCATATGATTTAGGTCTCAGTTGGGATTAGGTTTGGGCTTAAAATATGTGGACGAAATGCAAATATATGAATTGGACTTAAGTTAGCCACATTTGAATTTGAAAGTTTAAATTCAAAAGTTTAAACTTTAGATCTAAATTTAAAATTTAAATTTGAGTTGGTTTTCATTTTGAAATTGAATTTTAATTATGTTTTGAGATTGAGTTTGAATTTGATTTTCATTTTAGGTTTAAATTTCAATTCAGCTTAAATTTTTAATTTTGCTTTGAATTCACATTGGATTAAGTTTAAATTTGCATTCAAAGTCTATGTTGAAATTTAAGTTTCAGTTTAACCTTAAATTTAGGCTTGAATTCGGTTTTAGAAATAGATGTGAATTTGAATATTAATTAAAAATTTAAATCCTAAATTTTACATTTATGTCTTAACCAAATTTTAAATTTGATTGTGGTTTTATTTTAAATTGAATTTGGATTGTTAGAGTTTAGGGTTAGATTTGAACATTGATTTTAAATTTAAAATTTGAATTTTAGCTTTGTATTTTGATTTAAATTTTAGATTTAAGTTTAATTGAATTTAATTTGATTTTATAATTTTGATTTAAATTTTATTTAAATTTTAATTTTAGATCGGAAGTTAGTTTAAATTGAATTTGACTCTTCAATCCAAGTTTTAAATTGGAGTCTGAGTTTTAAATTTAATTGCCGTTTGAATGTTAATTCAGTTTTAGTCCAGTTTAATTTTGGTTCAAGTTTCAATTTGATTTAGTTTAAGTTTTAATCAATTTTAATTTTATTTTTTAAAAAAAAAAATTCAAAATTTTTAAAAAAATATATAAAAAATCAAATTCAAAATAGTCCATGCCAAGTCCATCATGTACTTGTTTATTTTAACTAGTCCAAAGTAGAACCAATTCACATTTGGTCCAAATCAAGCACATTATATGCAAATCATAATTGAACCGAAGTTCTAATTCCTTTCAAAAACTCAAATTGAGTTTAACAAACTGAAGCATAGAGCATTCAACTTTTGGATCAGATTAGGTTCCAATTTGATCCTAATTCTATTCTTCCCGCGGCTAAGTGTTAAGCAGATGATTATCAAATTTTTTTTTCTCTTCTATTCCGTCATAGTTGTTGATATGCTGGCGGGTGTCCGCCATTCTTCTTCTCCGCTGATGGCAAAGCGCCGATGGATGGCTGCGAATCTTCTCTTCTGCCGACGGTTACGGATCCTATTGATGATGAGACAGCCGTCGAAAACTATGTTGACACTGGGGATTGTTATTATGAGGATAAGCTGGGATGACGTGCAGTGTACTCAACTCTGTTACGCTGCATGCGCTGCCCGATCACTTCTGTCCCCTCTGTATTCAGTCGGTTTTCCTTATAAATAGTATTGGAAGCAAGTTTACCCGGAGGAAACTCTGTTGATTGTTGTGAGAGGCTAGCTTGAGCCAAGAACTTGAAATCTTCAATAGACTGTGGAGTTCGAGAACTTTTTTCTCGAATTGGCTTGTGCCCGAAGGAGCATTCTTTGGCGATCCAAGCAGCTGACTGCAACCCTTTGCAGTTCTTTAGCCTGAGGTGGGGGATATCATCAAGCAGAGATGATCTTTTACCTTATCTATTGTCTTGAGTTTTGTCTTGCTGTTAGTTTCTTACCTTTGGTTGTAAGTCTGGGTTGTGGAAGGAGTGTGGTGTTGAACTCCCTAAGCTCTGAGGTTTTGGAACCATAGAGATTAGTGACCCTATGTTTGGGTGTTTTTCTTGTGGACTTCAGGATAGAACCATGGGGTTGTGGAACTGAGGGTTCGATTGAGTGTGAGAGTTGGTAGACTCTGTCTTAGGAGTAGCCTAAGAAGGACTAGAGGCGAATACTCTAGAATGTTGTGAACTGAGTAGTTGGCCTTCGGGCTGCCGTGTGGCCTGAGAGCACTTTACTGAGGAGTAGGTCGATACTTTCGACTTATCTGGAAACGCGTGTACAAAGCTAACGATGGGTGTGGTGACGTGGGTGTAACCTGACCTCATATTCGGTAATTTGTGGTGAAAGATCCACCGGAGGATGGCGTGGGTTCGATCTCGGTTCTCTAGGCGCCGCACAGTATGTTGTGGAATACCTACTGAGGATGACGTGGGTTGGGTCCCGGCTCTCCCGGTGGTAGGTTTGTTTAACCAGATGGCGCGAGTACGAAACTTTTTAGCGCCCTACTTGGCACCAAGGACCAATCTGAGAAGTGAACGGTCAACTGACTCCGCCAGATGAATGTAAGTGTTACCGATGGGAGTGTAGTTCTTCGAGGATTCGACCTCCACTCGGGGCTCGTACTGGTCAACCGATCGGGAAGGTGAGACCCTTTTGGTTGTTGCACAGGAGAGTGAGCTTGGTAGATCTGAGTTGAGGGGTTTGGTTTCGGTTGGGTGTTGGTGAGACATCGGGGGTGTTCCTTTAACCTTTACTACTTTTCTTATATGCTTGCATTATTTTCTGTTTGGCTTTTGTGAGCGCCTCCTGTAGACCAAGTAAGTGTAGAACATTCTTTCTCGGTGGTTGAACTCATTAGAAACTTTAATTAGTTCTCACTCCCTATGGTTTACTCCTTTCAGGTGTTGGATCAGTTTGTGAGGCACACGATCGCCGCAAGAACGTGATCGAGCAGTGGAGCTAGGAGTCTAGCCGGCCGGCGTTGTGCCGTGTTGTTCGGTTGTTGTTTTGTTGAGTCGAGGGCTAGATTTTTTATTTCTTTTTTTATTTCTTTTTTTGAGGGAAAATTTGTTTGTTTCTTTTTGTAACTGAACCGATAAATATAATAAAATTTTATTTTGATATTTTATCCGTTATATTCTGATATTGTATATGCTTTCGTTTTTTTTTTTTTTTTTTAATTAAACGCGATTGGGACTGACTGTTTCGTTCTAGTGAAACGTGGCTTATCCGTTCGGTGGAAAGTCTGTACGTGCTTTCGAACCGACCAATCGAAGGTTTGAGGTGTGACAACTTATGCCCAAACTCAAAACCAAACCTTTTTGTCCAAAACCACATTAATCAAAATCTCCCAAACCAAAACTCCCAATCAGGATAACCAAAACCAAAACCAAATCCAATCCTGAAAGTAAACCATATAGACCAAATATAACTGAAATATGAACCCAAGCCATATGAACCAATACTAAAGTCTTAAACTCAAGCCCAAATCATATCAATCAAAATCAAAATCTCAACAAAAATCCAATTCAAACTATATGAAACATGATCCAAATCCAAATCTATCCCTTTTTTGTTTTTCTTAAGTTTTATCCATAGGGCTATATCAATTCAATCTCTCCTTCAAACCAAATCTTTAGGGACAAATCTTTTCAGCCCAATTCATAGTCCATCAAATTCTTAAGTATATGTTTATAAGTGATCAAATCACCTTTTTATCTTAGCACATATAAGTAAGGTAAAAATAATAAATTAAACCTTATTAGGTTTTAACCAATCAAATCAAATAAATTGGACTATAATGCATATACTTAGAGTCCGAACAAATCAAACTAAATTAGACTCTAATACATATAATCAGAGTTTAATTTAAATCAAATTCGACTAATTTTCGAGCAATGCTACGTATACACCCTAAATAGGGTGTATATCACACATCCCACCCCATTCAAGAGTGGGGACTAATCTACCGGTCACTTTAAAACGACAGGTGGAAGATGTACATCCCACTTGGGGTGTACAAGTAGCATTAACCAATCCTAATATATATAATTAGGATTTGGTCGATACTTCACCTCAGAGTGAATCCAAATAAAATGTAGTTAGATTCTAATACATATATTTAGAGTTTAATTACATCAAATTAGACTCTAATACACATAATTATATTTTAATTTAAATCAAATTCAACTAATTCTAATACTTATATTTAGGATTTAGCCATCTTTCACCTTAGGGTAAATTCAAATTTGATTGGACTCTGATACATATAATTGGAGTTGATTCAAATCCGACTAAGTCTTCAGGATTTAGTAAATTCTACACCTATGGGTGGATAGAGTGAGCTCTAAAATATATATTTAAGCCCAATCAAATCCAATTTAATTAATCCTAATATATATATATATAGAGAGAGAGAGAGAGAGAGAGAGTCCGGCTATTATACTATCGATAAACTAAGTATTTTGTACTATCAAATTTTCTACCATTCGATCAACCCTTTTAATTATTTTTATCCGTTAGATTTTATTATTTTTTCAATCACCCATTAAACCCAATGAGCCCATTATTATCTCAACCACACATCTTTTAATTCAACTGTTAAAAATTTAATAGCACAAATAATTTGATACTATTAGTAGTATTCCAATCTCGCTCTATAGAGTTTGGCTACTATACTATCAATAGTACGAAGCATTTGGTACTACCAAGGTGGATTGGTTTGGACGGTAAATTGAAAATGATTTTCTGTCTTCTCTCTTTGAGGAAAAAAAAGAGAACTGGCATTCGCAGTTGACCAAGAGGGGGTCTCTAATACATTCGCAGCAGCCAAAGAATTGGCAGTGGTAAGGAGGTGATCACCTATGGCTTCTTCCTTGTTCCTTTCGCTTGTATCGGGCGTCACCAAGCTCGCTAAGTCAGTTCAAGAAGCACTCTTCACTTCATCACCGCTGCCATCGTCGTCTTCTAATCCATTTGCTACTCTTCAAGAAGATCTGAAGCATCTAAAGAGGACGCTGCTGCGAATCCATGCCACTCTTCCTGATGCAGAGAAGAGGGAGATTAGAGACAATTCGGTGAAGCTCTGGCTGCATGAGATCAAATTCGTGGCTTATGATGCTGATGATATCCTCGATGAATATCACTACGAGCTGCTGCGGCGCCAAGTTGAAGGCAAGATTAGTCCACTGATTCGCAAAAGAAAAATCGATGAGATACATGATCTTTCGTTTCCAGCTGGCTTGTCTGGTAGAATTAATGAAGTCAGGAGGAGGTTCGATGAGATAGCGAAGGACAGGGATGCGCTTCATTTGAGGGAGGAAGACGGCGAGAGACGGTTGAACGACACTGATTGGAAGCTGATACCGACGAGTTCATTGGTAGATGGTTCACGAGTTTATGGGAGAGATATTGATAAGAATAACTTCATTCAACTGTTGCTGTCCGATGGTCGACCAAAGATCAATGTAATTCCCATAGTTGGACCTGGAGGCATCGGCAAGACAACCCTTGCTCAGCTTGTCTACAATGATCCGACGGTACGCTGCCATTTTCACTCGTATGCTTGGATATGTACATCGCAAAGCTTTGATGTCTTGAAGATAACACAAACAATTGTCAAATCTATAACTAAGAGTTCTTGCGATAGTGCTGAACTTGATGATCTTCATCATATTTTAAAGAAGGCATTAAAGAAAAAGAAATTCTTGCTTGTGTTGGATGATGTTTGGAATGATCGGCAAAGCATGTGGGAATTGCTTTGCATCCCATTTAGCAATTCCATGTCCAGTAAAATCATTGTTACTACAAGGAATGAATCCACTGCTAGGATAATGCATGCAGGAACCCCCTACCGATTGGGGTTGTTAACTGAGTACAATTGTTGGTTGGTATTCAAGCAATATGCGTTTGAACCTCAATCTCATCTCATGTCGATATCTTGTAGAGAATTAGCCAGTATAGGTTATGAGATTGCAAGGAGGTGCAAAGGCCTGCCATTAGCCGTGAAGACATTGGGAAGCCTCTTGCGCTTGGAAACTGATGAAGAGAGATGGAGGGAAGTCTTACAGAGCGAGTTTTGGGAAGTTCTAGACGACGAAAGGAATGAGATTTTGCCGGCCCTAATGCTTAGCTATCATCGAATGCCAGCTCATTTGAAGCAATGCTTTACATACACTTCAATGTTCCCGAAAGGTTATTTGTTTGAGAAACACTATATAGTTAAGTTGTGGATGGCACAAGGGTATATTGTACCTAATGGAAGAAATTTATCACCGGAAGAACTAGGTGGCACCTACTTTGATGACTTGCTGCAAAGATCTATGTTTCAGCATTCACAATCTCTTAACACTAAAGATGGTCGGTTTTCTATGCATGAACTTATCCATGATCTTGCTAAATCCATTTCGGGGCGCGAATGTATTACAACACGTGAAAGCAAGTTTCTTGATGTCGATGAAGATACCCTTCATGCTTCATTAGTTCCAATAGATGAACAAAACGCCATTGAATTTCAGACCTTGAATGAGCCCAAAAAGTTGCGCACCTTCCTCATACTCAAGTCGAAACAAATGCAAGTGCTGCAAGTTGAGAAGCCAAATTTTCTTGTTCAGAACTTGAAATGTTTACGAACAATAGATTTGAGTTACACTATGCTTGAAGAGCTACCAAACTCAATTGGAGACCTAAAACATCTTCGCTATCTTGGCCTTCGAGAAACAAACATTCGAGTTTTACCAGAATCATTGTGCAGTCTTTACAATCTGCAGGTATTGGACTTGAGTCATTGCATGAGCATTCTTGAGTTACCTCAAGGTATCGGAAATCTTGTTAGCCTAAGACACTTGAGCCTACCGGTGATGGAAGATTCACATATTTGCATGCCAATTGGAATGGGAAATCTGACCAATCTTCAAAGTTTATCAGCATTCTATATTGGGGAAAACAAATGGCACTGTGGGATAGGAGAGCTGAATGGATTTGTCAATCTTAGAGAGTTGCGCATATTGGGCCTCGAAAGAGTTATTGAGTGGGACAATGCAGATTTGAAAAAACTGAAAAACTTGGAGAAACTGACAATATTTTGGTCTTATGGTAGCTCTGGACCATGTGACAATTATTCTCACGTAAGAGTTCAATATAACTGTACTAATTGGCGAATAACTGATGATGGATGTAAACAACGCAAAACTTTGCCTTCTACAATGAACATTCAGAAATTGGATGCAGGCTATGTGCTTGAGAACCTCCAACCTCATACTACCCTCAAAGAATTGGTTCTAAATGGTTATAAGGGCACAAGACTGCCAAGTTGGCTAGGTGATCCTTCCTTCTCAAAATTAACATCCATTAGACTCAATCTCAGCGATGACAAATGCACCTTCCTTCCGCCACTTGGTCGCCTTCCATCTCTAAAGCATCTATCTGTAGGAGGGATGCAGAGAATGCATTGCATTGGCCATGAGTTTTGCGGATGCTCCTCAGCTGCCGCTGGGGGATTTCGAGCACTAGTGACGTTAGAGCTGATGGAGATGTGGGCAATGGAGGAGTGGTGTGAGGTCCATATCAATGACTTCCCTCGCCTTGATGAACTTACAATCAGCACCTGCCCTAACCTGTGGCTACCAGATCATCTTTCTACGTTGACTAAGCTCGAGATAAATGACTGTAAGGTTCTAACTATATTTCCTGCGTTTCCGTCTCTAACCAGCTTGAAGTTGTGGGGTACTCTAACTGGCACTCATGGTCGTTAAGTTTACATCTCCCTAATCTTGAGTACTTGCAGATATCCAATTATGACAGATCAACTCTTGATTTTTACCCCAACCTACCGGCACTCAAAGTGTTGAGAATTGAGTCTTGCAAGAATCTAGAAAAGGCTGCGGGCTTGCACCATCTCATCTCTCTTCGATCCTTGGAGATATATTCATGTCCTAAGTTTCAGGGACTGACAGAGAAACATTTACACTCTCAATTTGTTGTTTTTTTCGGGCTTGGTGAATCGAAGCCTCCACTGCGAAATTCAATAGCTAGACACCGTCGTCTCAGGGAACCATCGATAAGATTGATGCTGGAAAAAGATTTCGATAGTCACCATTGGGAAATGTTTCCATGGAGATGAATGACCTTTTTCCTTCTCATGTATTTAAATGAGCCTGTATCTTGCAATTCCATAAAGTAGTTAGGAAAACACATCGTAAAACTATCCTCCGACTCATCCTCTCCTTGGGTTTCCTCTCCCTCCTCCCTTTTCTAGGGTTTCCGACTCATCCGCATCCTCTCGACTTAGCACGTGATTGTTGCATTGGGAGGGATCGTTCGTCGACCTACACGAACCCTCTTTGCCATTGCTTCAGTGACGTTTTTGGTAAAAATATATTCATTCCTAATATCCACCTCTTGAATCTCTGCATTTTGCACTTTCTATGTTGATCTATTTCTATGTAGTATTATTTTTCTGCAGATTACGTTGTATTGTTGTTGTTGTTGTACGTAGATCTCATCAACTATATGCTATTTTGAAGTAGATCCCTTAACCATTTTGTTCTCTGTGACGTTTTGGACTTATTTTGATTTTTTTTTTAAATTTTAAAGAGTATTTTTGTGATTTATGGTAGAAGTAATTAATCTTGAATTGACATGTAAGCATAGTAAGGATGGGATTTTGGAATTTTTTTGTGATTTTTTCTGTGTAGTAATGGATGAAATCTATACCCTGTATTGCTTGAAGATCAACAACCAAACCTAGACCAGGGATTCATATAGTAAAGTTGTTCTTTATGGAAATGTTGTAATGTAGTTCAACTATTTGTTGGGTCTCGCGAGAAGATGTGCGCTATTCGACGAACAATAATCGCATCCATTTTTATTTATTTATTTTTTTTTTTGAGAGAAAGGTAGCACGCTATTTGCTTCATTCAATTGAAACTGAATTTAGCAACATGGGTGAGACAGCAAGGGCTCTCAGGGATGGCAAAAAAAAAAAAAAAAAAAAAACCCGTCAACCTAACTCTTTTCAATGTGTCAACGTCCTCCTAATCGAGCTGACGGCAAACAGGGGATCAGCATTACAATGCTGGAATATAACTCAGTTTCTGCTATTCCAAATCACCCACCAATTCGCAGCCAGAACAGTAAGAAATCTTTTCCGCTCTACCTGTCCCTCCCCTTGCGTCCAATACTCCCACACCTCGCTCACACTAGCCCCTAGCTCCTCGAACCCGACACTCTCCTCTCCCGACCCGATTACGAATCGTGAGTATAAACACCTCAAGAACAAATGGTTGGTCGTCTCAATTTGATCGCCACAGAGGACACAGTGATAGTTGCCGGACCACCCCGTTTTGCCTAGGTTCTTCGTCGTTAGGAGCCGATTCTTGAGCGCAAGCCAAACGAAAGTCTTTACTTTGGAGGGCATACGCAAACGCCAAACAGAGGAGATGCTATACTCTCGTAACCCCCCATTATTCAGAAACATGTAAGTGGACTTGACGGTAAAGGTACCCTTCCTATGTCATCTCCAAACCACACTGTCATCCTAATTGCCCGGTAAGGTTTCTCCTACCACCTCCTGACGTAATCGAACACACTCCCTCCCACTCTGCCTCCTCGACAGGGCGCCTCTTAGATTTTTTCTTCATCTCCATCCATTACTATTGTAGTGGCCCAGATCCCCGTGTAGCTTTTTTCCGTGATCCGCGGTGTGAAACACCTATTATTGGTGTGTCGGACCCGCAACGCGTCAAATGGACGTGTCAGACGGACCCAGTGAGGTTTCTGGATCAAGCCTGTCTTTCGGTCGCTTCCACTAAAATTTAGAAGTGATTTCAGGCTTATCGGAGACCGGATTTGGTTTTAGCGCGGAAAAACGTTGAAAAACGACTATTTGCTTATATTTTTCTGAGTCCGGACGCCCAAAAACGGGCACACGAAAGTTTTCGGTGCATTTGGGTGCACGGGGGGAGCCGTGGACCGGCTGGGGTGCCACGTGGCGGCCTCTGATTGGCCGGCGCACGCGGCGCGGTCCACGGAAGCCGTGCGGGTGTTGTGGACCGGGCGCGGGGACGCGTGGCAGCTCCTGGTTCGTGGGCTCACGCGGCGCGGTCCACGGCCGTGCGCAGCAGGTGCAGTAGACCAGGGCGGGCCACGTGGCGGCCCCGGGTTGGCTGGCTCATGTGCGCGCGGTGCACGCGGCACGGGTAGCAGGTTGGGCAGGTGCGGGGTAGGTCGGGGCAGGCGGCCGCCCGTACGCGGGCGCCACGTGGCGCCCTGCGACTCGCGGGCGCCACCCACTCGTTGACTGCCGCGGGGACACGCGGCAGCACCCGATCGGCCGGGCGCCCGCTGTCCCGTGTTCGGGACACGCGGCGTGCCCAGGGCGATTCGGGCGCTCGTCGCACCGGGCCCTCGAGGCATTTTTCGGTGCCCGATTGTTTCGGGCGCCCGAATTCTCGGCCTAAAACCGAAAAAGGGTGTCTTTTCGGGCTGGGCCTATAAATGGGTCTCTTTCTCCCATTTTCTTTGTTTTTCCGAGGCTTTCCTGGGTTGAGGCCTTACCAAAGTTGCTCCTCATCGTGTTTCCCATCTCTCGACGGATTTCCAGGATTTTAGGAGGCCGTGACATCAACGTCTTCGGTGATTCGGCGCACTTCGACGTTCCTCGTTCGGTGGCCTTTACCGTCGCAGTTCAGTCCGCGGGCTCCCCTGAGCTACCCCGAAAGAATTTTTGGACGATTTTCACGGCATCGGTTTCATGAGAGGTAGATCTTCATTTTTTGTGTTTTCCGTTCCTCTCAGTTTTGGGTTTCTATTGGGGTTTCGGAACATCTTTGAACCCCTTTTCTTGCTGGTGATTTTCATGGACAGCGGAGCTTGTCGGATTTTTATCTCTGTGCTCGGTTATCGGATTTCGACCTGTGAGGACTTGATCGAAATCTACGCTTCGCGAGGATCGCAACCATATTTTTATTGGAATTTTTGGAGATCATCTCGTAGGAGGAGTTTTTTAGGTGTTTTTGGGCTCGTTGGAATCGTGGGAATCTGAGGATTATTCTCGTTCAGTTTCAGCCCATTTGGACCTTGGATCGACACGCACTTTTAGGTGGATTGCTTCATCTCCAAAACCGGTGTACGGTTCTCTAATTCTATGGAATAGTAAGCATGCATAATTGTGAGATGTGTTAGGAAGCATGTTAGAAAGAGAGATGATGTTTTTCTTGTGTTGTTATTGAGATCATATCGGTTAATGCTTCCTCTTGTGTTAATAAATGCTAGTATTGGAACTTGGACCTAGCACCCTGCCATATGTTTGCATGTGTAAACCAAACTAATAGAGAACCCTTACTTGGGCTAGGTTCATTTATACTTTAGACATCCACACTTTACATTCTATTCCTGGACATAGTGTTTTCCTCGCCCGAGTAGTGGGCCGAGTGGTCGGGATTTATTTTAGTGTAGGATGTATGTTACACTCGTGCTTGGGGGCCGAGTGGAGACTGGTAGATGTAGCTAGTCTTGTATCTGTGTCGGGAGCCGTTTAGGTAAACGGTGGTCCCGGGTTGTCAAGTTTCTCTGATTATTTGTCGTCACTATGCTCGTGGCAGTAGTGTACTAGTAATAGCAGGACCTTGAACCCAGAATCTTTTTGGACACACATGATTTTAGTCAACCAATATTTTTCTTCCAAATATCGAAGGGTCGCCGGAGTCTGTTCTTGTCTAATTAGGCGAAGGCATTAGCCCTTCGGGTTTTGGGAATAAAAACTTATTTTTTAACTGATTTTCCTAAAAGAACTAAAAATCATTAAAATGAGTTTTCTCAAATCAAGATGGTCTTATAAAAAAGAACTACTTTTAGTCCTCACCCTGAAGGGGTTCGAGTGAAAATAGTTTTCAGTAATAAATAACACATTTTCCTGTAAACTTCCTCACTCAAGAGGGTTCGAGTGATCTGGGTTCTAAGGGCTGTTCCTTCTTTGGGTCAAGAACAACGAGAGGCTATGCCTAGAGCCTGTTCTTGTTTGATTTGGGTTGTAGGTACTAGTCTTTCGGGGTGTTCGAACCCTTCATTGTCGTCGGCTGTGGAGTATCTCCAGTCTAGTGGGTTTTAGCACGTTGAGTTTGATGTCCTGTTGTGGGAGTCGTCGGATTGACGGTGGTCCCGGTTGTTGAGTATTTTCAGCCTGTGAGTTAGTGATGTGATTTGACCACTGTCGATCTTGTTGATCATGGATTTGGATTATAGCCTGCATAAGCCATATTGAGCTTGATAGAGATGCGCGGATACTTTCCTCGGTGGGCTCGCGCCCCTCGAGTGCCTCTCCGGAGCTGGGCCTGTTACTTTGCTATCGTGACTTGTCGACGCAGTCCTTCTGGCTGGGCCAGTTTTGGCAGTCACGGACGCCTTACGTAAGTCCAGTTCTCTGTGGATGTAATGGTAGTAGGTGGGCGCAGGTTTGACTGGACCCTATGTGGCAATCACTGTGATTGGGTTGATTGAGTATTTTGGGTTAGAGTCGATGCATCATTTTCATCTGTATCAGTCATTGAGCATTGTAGATAAAGGCAGGATAGCTATAGATTTCTTTTCAGCTTATCTTTACATTATTTCAGTTTTTATGTTATCTTATGCCTCTAGTAGACTTAGTGGGCAGACCGTCGGGCTTGGTGGCGGTACCCACTGAGAACTACGTGACGGTATAGTTCTCACACCCGCTGTGGTGGCAGGTTTTTTCGTGGTAGCTGTTCCTGCTTCTGTTCAAGCAGAGACAACAGTTCGAGGTGAGGGAGTCGCGAGATAGTTCCCTACCCATTCTTGGAGTATAGTGGTACCCTTTTTGGTGCTTTGTAGTACAGTCTGCTGGATTATAGTAGATAGTTACTTTTGAGAGTTTTATTTTGAGAGACTTATGTATTGTGAGGTTCAGATCTATACTATTTGGAGATGTATTTTCTTATTTCAGTAGTTTACTTTTCAGCTCTGATATCTGTATAGCTGTAATATTATCTTTTGCAGGTTAGACGCTTCGTCTATACGGGGTTTCCTGTATAGGCGGCGGAACTGTTGGCGGGCCCGGGTCGCAGTTTCGACCTTGAGGCGTGACAACTTTCGAAGCACGCACTAACTCTGATCGCCTTCCTAATCACATCGCTAAAAATGTCCGAAAAAAGAGATTGTAAGGCCATCCTGCCACATCATTTGTTAGTCCAGAAGTTGATAGTTCTCCCATTCCCAAGCAGATATGAAACCCCTCTTTTAAAAACCTCCTGCAACTAGTAATGTTTCTCTACTACTTGGAAGTCGGTCTGAAAGCTCTCCCATCCCACAAAGGAATACTCTTAAAGTAATACAAGCCTCTAACGAGTTTGTTCCACCATTTGTAAAGTAGGGTGTCATTCATTGTGCTCAGATCAAGGATTCCCAACCCCCCTTCGATCTTCCTCCTACATACATTTCTCCAACCAACTAGTTGTCCCCAATTGCGGCTTCCCGAACTGCCGGTCTAAAAGAAATCTCTCCTAAGAGCCTCAATACTTTTAGTGACCCATTTTGGCGCCTTGAAAATCAAGAAGAAGTAAAGAGGTATGTTGGTAAGCACAGCATTAACCAACGTTAGCCTTCCACCCCTAAAGAGTAGCTTAGTCTGCTAACCCTCAATTCTTCTTTGTATCCTATCAATAACTCCTTGCCGGTCTTCCTTTCTAAGGGTCCTAACGGAAAGAGGGAGGCCAATATATTTCGTCGGAAATTCCCCGGCTTTACAATCCAGAATATTTGCCAGTCTACTCCCCTTGTTCTCCGAGCAGCCGGTATAGAACAGTTCCGTTTTCTCCTTGTTAATTTTGAGACCAGAGGCTCACTCAAATAGTTGCCAATTTGTAGGCGAGATTTCTTATAGAAGGCAAGCCTTAGTGCCAGATCGTTCATTGATACTTGAGACTAGAAGAAGAGAAGTTGATATTATAATTAGAAGAAGAAAATAAATAAAAGCTTCAATATGTGTATCAAATTATTTATCTTCCATGAGTAACGTTATAAGTTGAAGCTCATTGAGAATAATATATGTACTTGGTGTGGTGCTACGTACGTACGCATGTAGGAGCGAAGTGAGGTGTCCTTTTAAAGCCAAGGTTCCATGTAGAGGTTGAAACTTTTGACTCGAAGTTATAAATGTCACGTCCCGACAAATGCACCTTCCTTCCCCACTTGGTCGCCTTCCATCTGTAAAGCATCTATCTGTAGGAGGGATGCAGAGAATACATTGCATTGCCCACGAGTTTTGCGGATGTTGCTCAGCTACCGCTAGGGGATTTCGAGCACAATAGACGTTAGAGCTGACAGAGATGCAGGCATTGGAGGAGTGGTGTGAGGTCCATATCAATGACTTCCCTCGCCTTGATGAACTTGCAATCAGCACCTGGCCTAAGCTGTATCAGCTAACCAGATCGTCTTTCTTCATTGGCTAAGTTCGAGATAAATAACTATAAGGTTCTAACTCTTGATTTTTACCCTAACCAGCTTGAAGTTGTGGGGGGACTCTAACAGGTACATATGATCATTAAGTTTACATCTCCCTAATCTTGAGTACTTGCAGATAGCACTACTAGAAATTTGACATACAGCGGCACTATTCGTTGCAATATTTAAGTAAATGTTGCTAAATACAAAATATACAGGCATTTATTAAAAATTGTTGCTAAATATATCATTTATCGATATTTACAAATTATTGTTCGTGAATATGACATACAGCGGCACTATTCGTTGCAATATTTAAGTAAATATTGCTAAATACAAAATATACAGGCATTTATTAAAAATTGTTGCTAAATATATCATTTATCGATATTTACAAATTATTGTTGGTGAATATGAATATTTAGCTTTATTTATTTTTAAATGCCGGTAAAAGATAGTTTAAATACCGACAATTACTTTTAATGCCACTAAAAACTTTAATTACTGGCATTTAAAAGCAAATGTTGGTAAAAGATCTTAAATCCTTATTTAAGATATAAATAAATAATATTAGATTTATTCCTGCAAATTGCACATTTTTCAGAGCAATATTTGTTCACCTTTTAGATCCAAGTTTGATCTCGAAAATCTGAAATCGCCAGTGTGACCGTCTCGTCGAACCGATTGAAAATGGTATAGACCGTTTTTCGATCAGACGGTCGGATTGTCCAGAAATCAGCGAAGTTGTTGGTGGGACCCGCAACTTAAGTGAATAGTACTGATGAATAATAACCCCTGATTCGGTTTTTTCGGCGGCGAACGTCAGCCGATTCACTGTCTAGTGACCGAATCTAACGGTTCAGGTAGTCGATTTTAACCGCTTCTGTAGTAATCGTGAATTTTAAAAGGTTTAAATAAATTTCTGGATTAATAAATAGCAGAAAATAAATAAATTGAACCCCAGAAATATCGATTTTTGATCGGGGTCTAATCTCGGAAATCTGAGTTCACCATTGCGACCGTCTCGTCAAAACATGAAAAATTCATATTCACTTGTCGACGATCCAACGGTCGAAAATTAGCGAAGAAACCGCGGGCCCCGCAACTTAAGTGAATATATAGTACAGTAAATAGTAAACTTGGTTTTCGGTCCCCTCTCGTTCGACCGAAGGCCAATTCACTGTCTGCAAATTGAGACTAGCAGTATGAGTAGTCGATCCTAGCTATTTTCGACGTTCTGAGCGCAATGGCACTGACGGTTTTCGCGTTTGGCGATCTGGGTGCATCGAAGTGCGTGCGTTGGATTGCGATATACAGAACAGGATGGCCCGAGAATTCATTTGAGCACCAAATCAAGCAAATGAATAGCCTATCGTGAAGGTCTCAACGAGCCGGACGTCGTGGCGAAGTCTGTTTCGCATTTCGTCAAGCAGATTGTCTCGAAATGCGTGAAAAGCGCCAAATTATCATTTTTCTTTAAATAACTTAAATGTTCTTGGGCCAAAGCCCTTGGGACTTTGTGGATTGAGTTCTGCCAACCTAAGAAGCCCACGAATGTTGCTGTGCAGAGCTTGGAGGCTGGGGGTTGTGTGTGAACCGGGTTTGAGAAAAAATTGCAAAGAATCTTGTATTAAAGTTGGTTGCCTCTTGGACTGCCCTGGGCCAGAGCACGAAGAGTTTTGGGGTGGATTACGAAGCATCAACCTCCTCTGAGTTCCCCAGACTTAGCCCGAGTGCTGGTGGCCGAGGAGTCACAACTCCATTTGTTGTGAACTCGGGAGAGAGAGAGAAGGGAGAGAGTTGGACCAAAACTTTTCCTAAGTCGATTTGGAGTGCTCTGGGGATTCCTCTGTGACTGTGGAGCAACCTGGGAGCTTGCTGTGGCCGCGCGAAGAAGAAGAAGAGGAAACCGGCTTCTTCCATCTTCAACAACTCCGGCCAAGGTGAGAACCTCTAAACCCTTGGTTGTTTGCACCCTAGACCCCTAGCAGTGGCTTAATTAGGCCTTAGGATTCTCTCTGCACAAGACCGAGCCCCCATGCACATTGGTTGGCCGGCGGGGCCACACCATCGCCGGAAACCTAGCCGAGCTCCGCAGCAGTTTTTCTCGGCAACCAGTGGACCAAATCGGGAACCAAAATCATGGGCTTGGACTGTAGGAGATGGGGATCAAATCCAAATTTGGTGGAGATTGATCAAGCCAATCGCTCGCAGAATTGAACCCTAGTTTTCGGGTTTTCTTGCACTTGGCCGAGGATGCTACTCCGGCGCCGGCGCGCTTCCCCGACGCCGGCCACATGCCCAGAAGTGTTCCTGGGAGTGAGAGGAGTGCACCCATGCACTTGCATGGAGTCCATGCAGCACCAAAGTGGTGCGGCCATGGATGACCCGAGATTGGACCGAATCATGGCCGCCGGCGCTCCGGCCATCTCCGGCCGGGGAGGGTTGGTCGGGAAGCTTCGTGTGGACCAGTAGAACATTTCCATCCATGTTGGAGAGCTTCAAATGGCCTCAGCTGAAATCCACCATTAATGGTGTTGAAGCTGGAATTGGAGCTTGGCCCCGCCGCGCCGCCGCCGTGCCCTGTCGCCGGGCACAGGCACAGGAAGACTCACAGAGAGTCCTAGCATCCAATTGGTCATGGCATTTGGTCTCAGATGCCCTGGGTTGCTGGTCACGATTTTCAATGCATAAGGCATCTTCTTCAACCTCGGGCTCCGGCAATCCGAGGGTGCAAAGTTGAGACCAAATTGCTGGGAATGTTGCCTGAGCTCTGTAGGGCATTTCCATCCAAGTTTCAAAGCAAATGGTTCAGTAATTGCAGAGAACAACCTGGAACTTGGTGTGGTGTAGATGCTTAAGATTTGTGCACACCAAGTATTTGTGGAAATGCCACAGTGAAGAAATAGATGGAATTAGCTTTCGATTTAAATATGAAAGTTGCTCAAAAATGTCCCCTGAGCTTGATGCTCACTTCAGATCAAGCTGGATATGTGTGGACAAGTGTTTGGAGCATTGTGAACTTATGTGTGTGCAAGGTCTTGGTTCTGGTTGAACCAGCAGACCTGGGCTGCAACTAGGGCAAGCCCTGGGGTCCTGGCACTGTCCAGAGACTAGTTGATTCAGGAAGTTTTGTCTGAAAATGTATAGATTCAAAGTTGTGTTAAAACCAAGCTCAAATACAATAATTGCTTAAAAACAGTGTTTGGGTCTGTTTGAAAGGTTGCAGCAGTGTACTCTTGGCTAATTTGGGGTCACTGGACGCGATGCTCGCGTTTATTTTGAGTTTTGATGAGCAGAAGAAACGAAAATGCGTTTCGGCTAGGTGAGAGAAGAAATTCATGGCCCAAAGTTTTTCTCGGGTATCGTGCTGCCACAAATGGGTGAGCACGGCGTTCAGCAAGTCGAATGTCACCTACTGGAGGTGACGGTTCGTAAAAATGATTCTCCGTTTAAGAGAACGAGCCAAAACAGGGTTTATTTAGTATATAATACGCAATATAAATAAACCCGAGGGGCTTGTTGCAATTGTAACAATATGGAAAAGTTAGATGAATGCTCTAAAACATTGTTGACCTTTCGGTGGGTTTCCCGGGGTCCTTGAAAGCTAAATATGCTTAATATTGCGTTAATCGACGAAATGGTCGATTCGCGCTTGTTGCACCTTGAGGATTTGGTAGATCCTGAGTTGTCGCCTGGTGTTATTGTAGGCCCCAGTCATCAGGAGCCAGCCCGTGAACCGTCTTATGGTTATCGCGACCGTCTACCTTCTGGTGGAGTCATTGTTCCTCCTATATACAGGTGGGTTTATCTTCGGTCCGCGTTTTATCAGGTCGGCCCTATTGGGTGCCGTGGTAGGTCGGACCCCTGTTCTTGGAGTAGCCCTGAACCTATGCTTTATCTTTGCTATATGCTTTCATTCCAGCATTCAGTCATTTCAGCGATATTGCTTGATTATACAGATGAGCCTTTCGCCATACTCTATTCTTCACTGCATGTTTAGAATAGGAGTTCTAGTCTCGGTACCTGGCATGATTTGCATCAGTATCGATATCCCGATGGGGATTTCCTTGGCTTCTCGCCGACTGTCCGGTCTACCGACCGTGGATTGAGATTTAGCATTATGATTACTATTGAGTTATACCTTCTCTTACTACTTGCTTGCATATCAGCACAAAATCCTTACATCTGCATAGCCTTGATCCCACAGATGAGCTTTTATTATGTCTTGATTTCCAGCAGTAGTTATACTTCATGCTTATATTCCAGCAGTTGCTTGTTTATCATATTGAGATATATCATGCTTCTTCAGCAGTAGATATGCATTTCCTGGACACATGCCATGCTTGATTGGTCACTAGCATAGTTCTATACCTGTCTCTATTCTTCATTGCATATTTAGAATAGGAGATACTACTTCAGTTTGTGGCATGTTATACTTGTATCCCGGTGGGGATTTTCCTCGGCTTCTTGCCGTTTATATGGTCAGTGGACCATGGTTTGAGCATCAGCATTATGATCGTCGTGTTGAGCCCGCTTTCAGTCGCGCACACCGACGGTTTGGCCACCGTCACGGTGTTCTTTACCGGTAGAGAGGTCTGATTGACCCGTGAGCCCTGTGGGGGTTATGATAGCTTGCTGGGTGTCTAAAAGTGGCTTTAGGCCTGAGGCCCCGATGACCAATAGTGGTTTAGCCTGAGGTCATTATGCTCCATGGCAGTTTAGCCTGAGGCCCTTGTGGCCAAAAGTGGCATTTGATTGGGTATATTCGTGGTACTACCTTTGATGCACCTTCTTGATATTCCTGCTTGTTTGATTACCTGCATTTTCATATCTGTTATAGATTTATCATGCATAGTATGATTGTGTTATATATGCATACCCTGTTCTATTGATCTATGTTTGATCACTTCCTGCTTGTCAGATTATCAGTTATAGTATGATCATTCTCTGCTTATTACATTAACAGTTTTAGCATGATCATTTCCTGCTTGTCAGATTATCAGTTATAGTATGATCATTCTCTGCTCGCCAGATTATCAGTGATAGTATGACTATTTCCTGCTTGTCAGCTATAACACATTCATTCCTACTTGTCAGATTATCAGTTATAGTATGATCAGCTTTATATATGATTACACTGCTCTGTTGATTAATCCATGATTAATGTTACATATTTGAATTATACCTTTCAGTTGCAGTATATCCTACTTTTGCTATCCGCTTATTATGGTATCCAGTAGGTACGGCTTGCTATTTCCCGGCCCGTCGTGCCCACTTGGATACACTCCGGTGTGTCTCACACCCTCGGGTGACTGTTTTTCAGGTCCTTCGGGGTGCGGGGACCTTTGGACGTTCTGTGTGAGGACGCGTGGTAGATTTATCCCTGGTAGGATGTACCCCTTTTGATTTAGTAAAACATTGCAACTGTATTTCCATTTTGAGAACTGGATGTATTAACTTATGAACCTTGTGGTTGTAATACAGTAGAACTTATTTAGTATAGCTATCTCGTATCTACTCTAATTGACTGTATCTGTTAGCCGAGCACATATAGGGAAGGCTCTGGTTGAGGTACAGAGACTTTTCTATATGTGTGGCGGTCTGTTCACGCCTTGGAGAAATCAAGTTTTAAACTCTGATTTAAAAAAAAAAAAAAAAAAAAAATTTAGACCCACTTTTGAATCTCGGGGCGTGACAGATTAGATGGTATCAGAGAATAGGTACACGGTACCTAGGTTTGGGCTAGGATAAACCCTAGGATGACTTGAGTCTGACGTGAGAGCGCGGGGTGTTGTCTTGTGGTTAGGAACTCAGGTGAGTTACTTACAAGTGAGTTGTTTCCTAACCTTGTTGTTGTGGCTACAAGCGGTGTTCACACGCGCTCTGGGCCTGGTGGTGATCGTGGGTGCAGTATTGGCCGCGATCGTGTTACGGGTCGTGGGCGTGATGTTTCAGTGGAGCCAGAGGGCTCGGATCGTTCGCAGTGGTTTGAGAGTTACCTCACCACTTTTGCTGGGTTAGTTCAGCAGATGACTGCTATTTTTGCACCAGTCCCACCACTAGTCCAGGTGCTTTGAGGTGTTGTTGAGCCTCCAGTTTCCCCCGCGCCACATGATGTGTGACCTTTGTCACAGCCATGATTCCCGGAACTACACCGGTGGCTGCTATTATTGCTGATTCCCCGATTACAGCTATCGGGATGACTATGAGTTTAGCAATTCTGTTGCTGTGAAGGAAGTGATTCTGATGACACTTTATAAATACAAGCTTTTGTCGAGTTATGAACTAAGCCTGTACAGTGAAAGTAGCCCGAAATTCAAGATTAGTTTTGGTGGCCTATGGCCAAGTAGTAACCTTGATTGGGTTGGTGTTGAAGTCAGGTCCCACCTTTTTGCACGAATTTCGTGAACCGCCTCAGATTCTCCTATAAGTATTCAATAATTGTAGCCGTTGTGGCTGCTACCTTGGTGAGGTAGTATTGGTGGTGCACTATGACTAGAGAGTCTGGTATGTCGAGTGATGTTGATAGCTTGAGGATCCGATATTAATCCTAAATGGATACAAATTGTAGTTGTTTCACACAATGCGAGTGAACTTGCTTGTGGAATTATGATCATCTCGTTGGTGTTGAGTTGCGACAGGTGTCGCTAGACCTATGTTAGCAAGAAGTAATTAATTCAAGGTATGGGTGAACACTGAAATATGGTTCTAGATTATTGTAAGTGGCTATTATGGCACTCGTGACCACGTGGTGGTAGTAACACTCGATATTGGTTTGCAATATTGGCATACAGGTTGGTGTTGTGAGGAATGTGTTATACCTTCTGTTTGATTCCGGTGGGAGTCATGTCTCCAATGTGAGGTTGGTGACAGATCAAGGTATTTCACTTTTCTTTTGATAAGCGCGTTGGCTGCAGACAACGTACTGTCGAAAGAGCGGATGAAATACTCTACCCTGTAAGGGAAATATCATGATTGGGTCGGCTTGTGTACTTGCTTATATGTTAGTTTACGAGGTTGCTCTCTGGGCAACGGTGATGTAATCTGGGTGCTGATATTCTAGACTGTATTGGACTTTGATTAGGTCTCCGACGGTATACATACGTGGAGAATAGATCGTCCTTGTCATTGTTGTGGACATCCATTTTAGTTGGTGGCCTACTAGCCACGGTGATATTGCCCAGAATTTGCATCTGATGCAATGATGAGAATATTCAGTTAAACTGTAGAATTGGACAATGCGTCCAAACCAGATCTGTTAAGATTTTGTGGAGGGCAAACCAAGTTGTTAAATATCAGTGGTGCTAAACGATTGATCGAGTCGGTTACATTCGGCAGTATATGTGACCAGGTAAAATTAGTCAGCTCTATTTCTTGAGGTAGTTTCATGCTTTTTAGCAAGCTAAGTTGAGGTCTAGCATTGGGTCAGACTGATGACTATCAAATGCTCACCGACAGCTCTATCAGATATCGAGGGCGTTGGTGTGTTCCAAAGGATAATAGCCTGAGGAACGAAATTCTCGCCGAGGCACATCGATCCTTGTACACTGTACATCCTGGTGGAACCAAAATGTACAAGGATCTGAAGCAGCAATTTTGGTGGCCTGGGATGAAATCAGATATTGAACAGTATGTATCTCAGTGCTTGGTGTGCCAGCGGGTGAAGGCTGAGCATCTGCGACCGGTAGGGATGCTGCAACCACTTCCTTTGGAGAAATGGGAGCAGATCACTATGGACTTTATCACCGGTCTGCCTCAATCCCAGCAAGGCCACGGTGCCATTTGGGTTACCAAGTCGGCTCACTTTTTGCCTGTTCATACGACATGGTCCTGAGAACGGCTTGCCCAATTATATATCGACGAGATTGTCCGGCTTCATGTGTGCCGGTGTCGATTGTCTCGGACCGGGATACTCGATTTGTATCCCATTTCTGGCAAAGTCTTCAGCAATCATTGGGCACTAAGTTGAATTTCAGTACTGCCTTCCATCCTCAGAGTGATGGGCAGTCTGAACGAGTTATTCAAACATTAGAAGATATGTTGCGAGCATGTGTCATGGATTATGGAGATGGATGGTTCAGATACCTGCCGCTGGTAGAATTTGCCTATAACAACAGTTACCAGGCAAGCATTGGAATGGCGCCTTATGAGGCATTATATGGGCGTCGATGTCGGTCCCCGATCTGTTGGGACGATGTTGGAGAACGCCAGATTGTCGGGCCAGATTTATTGGAGGATGCTGAGGCCAAGGTGCGAATCGCTCGACAGCGACAGCTGACCGCACAGAATAGACAAAAGAGTTATGTGGACCGGCGCAGGCACGATCTTGAGTTCCAAGTTGGCGATCACGTATTGCTGAAGGTGTCGCCAACTAGGGGAATCAAGAGATTTGGGTTGCGGAACAAACTCAGTCCCCGTTTCGTAGGACCCTTCGAAATATTGGAGCGCATTGGTGTTACGGAATTTGAGTTGGCGTATTTCGTGAAAGTATTAAGTCTTGAAGATTGAAGATGAAAGAAGTTTGGATCATATACCTCAATCTCAAGAAAGAAGAATTCAAAAGGATCAGGTATGTTTAACTAAAGATTTTTGGTGATCCGAATACTTCTTGTAGTGTAGAAACACTTGGAAGAATTTTTTATTGCATAAAAATCAAAAACTGGACATGGGACATGTTCAGGATCCGGACCAGACAGTCCAATCCGGATCCCGAAGGGTGCTAGTTCATTGGCAAATCCGATCCGGATCAAAGGTCATTTTCGATCCGGATCCCGAACATGGGATTTTGCTGGAATGTATGAACGATCCGGATCGGGACTTCGATCCGGATCCCGAACCCTGTTTTTCTGGAATTGTCTATCACGCTACGACGATCCGGATCACAGTAAATCCGATCCGGATCGCCGTCCTGAAAATTTCCAGAAACGGATAGTTTTTGATCCTTATCTTCTTCCAATGGTTTCTAACCTATAAATAGACCCTATTTTCATTTCTAGGGTATCGGAAAAAATAGAAAAATACGACCGAAAGAGAAAAATCCACATATAGAGAAGAAAGGAAATCAATAGATTTAATTCTATGTTTCTTCATCTATATTGATTGATTTGATTCTAGGTTTTCCAAACTCAGATTTTGAGTAGAATCAAATCAATGAATACTTAGATGGTATTTCCGATCTATTTCTAATCTAAGTATTCGGCGGATCATCACCACCCAAAAAACAACGATTTACCCAAAATCGGCGCGTGGACTCGCGTGGCCTTGTGGATTCAAGGTGCAACCGCTCTCGTGGATTCGGAGCGAGGTACGTTCGTGGATTCGAAGCGTGCTACTGGGTGAAGACCGTGGATTCGGTCGGACGTCGTGGACTCGACGTTGGACGCTGTGGATTCAGCGTTGGGCGCAGATCGTGGATTCGAGAAGCGTCGTGGAGCGAGCGGAGAAGATCTACTAGGAGCGTATGGTAAAAGGTTGAGTCGTCTGTGAGTACGTTATATCACCTTGTACGTGTGTTAATTCTAGTGGATTTCGCCGTGTTATCGGTCCCGTGGTTTTTTACTCCGGTTTGGAGTTTTTCCACGTAAAAATCTTGCGTGTTCATTTATTTTTCCGCATTGGGTTTTATTGCGCAATGATTTTTTGAGTGTTTATTGTTTACACCTATTCACCCCCCTCTAGGTGTTTTTTCCCCTATTTAGATCCATTATTACATTTAACCCAACAAGTGGTATCAGAGCGGGAATAGGGTTGTAAACAATGGTTGAAGGTGGAAACATCAATCGACCCCCTTTCTTTGATGGAACAAATTATGCGTACTGGAAAGTACGGATGAAAGCCTTTTTAATTTCCATCGACGAAAGGGTGTGGCAATCAATTGAATTAGGATGGTCTAATCCAACTGAAATTATTGATGATGTTCGCACCTTAAAACCTAGGTCGAAATGGACCAAGGAAGAGATAGATTCATCTTCTTACAATGGCAAGGGAATTAATGCTCTATTTAATGCTTTGTCACAAACTGAGTTCTCTCGCGTCTCGGCATGTGAGACTGCGAAAGAAATCTGGGATGTTCTTCAAGTTACGCATGAGGGAACTAACCTAGTGAAGATTCAGAAACTGCAAATGCTTACGAGCAAGTTTGACTCTATCTCTATGGCAGAAAATGAATCTTTCACTGACTATTACACACGATTGCAAGACATCGTAAACTCATGTGCTAACTTGGGAGAGAAGATTCCAGAATTTAAAGTTGTAAGAAAAATTTAAGAACTCTTCCTGAACGATTTCGCCCGAAGGTCGCAGCCATTGAAACAATTAAACACCCGGACGAAATGCGTGTAGAAGAATTAGTTGGTGCATTACAAACTTATGAAATGACATTTCCTACTAACTATTCTTCTGGAAAGGCATCCTCTTCTAAGTCTTCAGGTTATGCATTGAAAACAACAAAGAAGAAGACGCGGATTCATCCTCCTCGGACGATGACGAGAACCTATCTATGGAGGACTTTGAGAAGCAGCTCGCTCTCTTGACAAGGAAGTTTCGCCGCAACTTTCGAAGGGGTAATTCAAGCAAAACTCCATCCTTCGGAAAGTCGAAGAAAGGCAAGGGTTCTTCAAGTTACAAGTCAAGAAAGCAAGAGAACTTCTCAAAGGATAAGAAAAGTTCAGAGGGACAAGTACAGTGCTTCAAATGTCGAGGCTACGGCCACATTGCAACGGAGTGTCCCAACAAGAATCCGGCAAAGAAGAAAGCGATGCAAGTCGTCACTTGGGATGACAACTCAACGTCAAATGAGTCATCCTCAAGTGATGAAGAAGACAACGCGACAGCATTCCACGCGTCCACATCTTCACCCTTCATGTGCTTAATGGCAAGTACATCCGACTCATTGTCCAACTCCTCCCATGTTGAAAAGATTGCAACGGACGACGAATCGAGATAATTCTGAAGGTGAAGATTTTGCTCTTGCCTACCATAAGCTTTTGAGGGATTCAAAGAAACTGGCAAAGCAAAACCGGAGTTTGAGAGGGAGATTGCAGGATCTCGAAGAAGAAGTAAAAAGGGCATCTTCTCTCTCAAACGATCTTGAAGTGGAAAGGGATAATCTTAGTCAAAGCAAATGTTTCCCTTCAAGAGTCCAATGAGCTTTTCGAGAAAGAACATGAGAAATGGTGGACAAAGCGAATTACTTCTTGAAGCTCTACGGCGAGGCTCGACAGGAAAAATGGAAATGACGAAGACCATACGCCAACTAAAGGATGACTTAAAGAGATTTTCTTCTGGAAGGAGTAAGTTGGACAGCTTCTTGGTCTTGGTCAAACAAATAAGTTCGGCCTCGGATACACTCAAACTGGAGACATTCCAAGTTCGAGTGGGACAGTTTTTGTGCCTCAGTCGGTATCTCCTCCTCCGACACCGGAATTCACGACAAGCAACGACAACAAGCCTACTTCATCCTCTCGGGATCGTCAAGAACTAAGGTATGTTTTCGTTGTGGCATTTCAGGGCACATAAGGAGAAATTGCAAGATGGGAGCCAAACGCACACCTCAAGCACCTCTTGCAATGACTACCAAAAAGGTGATTCCTCAGAAATCAAATGCAAATCATTGAAGGAAAAGAGCCTTGGTAGTTCACCGCTCAAGACGACATCATCAAGGAGCAGCAATTCTTCAACAAGACGCTTTCACCTAGGAGAATAACTTCACGACCATTACCGACGCATTCCAAAAAGGTTTGGGTGCGCAAAGGTGAAATTTTTCCTTGTCTTGTTACTAATGTTTCCTTGCATGCATATGATAGTTCGTCTTGGTATCTGGATAGCGGGTGTTCCCGTCATATGACCGGTGACAAAAACTGTTTTCAAACTTTTGAGAAAATCTCCGGAGGACTTGTTGTTTTCGGAGATGGTCGGTCTTCCAAAATTGTTGGAAAGGGAACGGTAGCTATTCCAGATGGCCCGGTTCTAAATAATGTGTTATTTGTTCATGGCCTTAAGACTAACCTCATAAGCATAAGTCAACTTTGTGATAATGGTTATTCAGTTAATTTTTCATCTGATGAATGTACTGTAACTGATAAGAACCATGTTTCTTTTTAAAAGGGGTTAGATCAGAAAACAATTGTTATGTAGTTCCTAATAAAATTTCTGAAAAATGTAACCTAGCATCTTTGAAAAATGAAACACTTTGGCATGAAAGGCTAGGTCACATAAACTTTAAGGAACTTGCTAGAATTTCAAACAAAGATGTGGTCAAGGGGGTTCCTAAACTTTCATTTGAACAAAACATTGTGTGTGGCGGTTGCCAAAAGGGAAAACAGTCTAGGACTGCACACAAGAACTTGAACCACATTGGTACAAAACGGCCTTTGGAACTTTTGCACATGGATTTAATGGGGCCAACTCGTCAACCATCTTTGGGAGGTAAATGGTATATTTTCTTATTGGTTGATGATTTCTCTAGATATTCTTGGGTAGCATTTTTAAAAGAGAAAGCTGATACTTTTGATTCTTTTCACGAGATTTGCCATCGTATTATGATTGAAAAGAATGAAAAGATTACTCGTGTTAGAAGTGATAGAGGTGGAGAATTCATAAATTCTAAATTCATTGATTTTTGCACTTCCAACGGCATTAAACATGAATTCTCGGCACCCTATACACCTCAACAGAATGGTGTAGTCGAGCGCAAAAACAGGGTCGTACAGGAGATGGCACGTGTTATGCTTCATAGCCGGAACCTACCGTTATATTTTTGGGCTGAAGCGGTGAACACTGCTGTCTATGTAATTAATCGAGTGTATTTACGCCCGGGAACTTTAAATACACCATATGAGCTATGGTTTTGTAGAAAACCGAACATCAAATATTTTCGTATTTTTGGAAGTCGGTGTTATATTTTACGTGACCGCGAAAATCTTGAAAAATTTGACTCTCGAAGTGACGAAGGGATTTTCTTGGGTTATTCTACAAACAGTAGAGCATATCGAGTATTTAACTTGGAATCTAAGACGATCGTAGAATCGATAAATGTTAAGGTAGATGAAGCTTTTCACTTTGCATCTGAAAAATCGTAGTAATCAGGATATTTGATTTTTAATAAATAAAATAAAAGGTGAATTTTTGGCCGGAGTTAGATTCTAAAGATTCTAATTTGATCTACTCGATCAATTGCCTAAGTGCAAGTTGCACGAATTACGAGATAAAAAGGCTAACTTTTAATCCGGACGTGATTTTGGAAATCCGAGTTGACCGTTGCGATCGTCTCGTCGAACCGAGCGATTTTCATATTCAGCACTTTTCGATCCGACGGTCGAATCTTCCAGAAAAGAATAAAAGAAGCGGGCAAATTGGGAATTAATGGAACAGTGACTCACTATGCACAGTGCTTTAAGTGAGCACTGTTTATGAACAGTAAACCCAATTTCGGGTTCCCGTCGACTGCAACATAGACCATTCCACTGTTCGGAACCCGAATACAGTGATCCAGGTAGTCGTTTTGATTGGCCTCGTCGTTCCGGACGCAATGGCGCAGACGAAAACCTCGTTTGACGACCCTGGAATTTAAAAAAAAAGGCATAAAAACTGTGATTTTGGACAGTTTTTATGGACCCAAAAATCATCCAGACACCGTGTCGGAAAATAAAAATCACCATCTTAAAGGTTTCGACGTGCCGGACGCGCTTGCGCAATCCGTTTTTCGTTTTGACGAGCGGAACACCTCGAAAAGCGTAAAATATCAGTAAAAAGGGGTCTTTTTCAAATTTATTTATTGGGAAGGGGTTTATGTGCAAAAAGGCATTCACTGGGCACGAGGACTTAACCTTATAAGGCCAAATATAGAAGGGGGCTTTTAGCATTTTTGCACCTACAAAGGCATGCAGGAGGCCGCGCGACCCCTCGCTCTCCACCCCCCACGCGCGAAGCCATTTCCGATGCAATCTGGAAGTTTCCTCATCCCTCTCTTCAACTCCCCCACAGCCTGGCCGCCACCACCATCTCCTTCTTCCACCTCCCAAGCAACCGAGAGAGTGAGAGAGAGAGCCAACCGAGTTGGGTTCCCTCGGGTTGGAGTGGACCCAAGCAGCAAGCCCCTTTGTTGGCTCGAGCTTCAACCAGGAAGGTCCATAGCAGCGAGCAAAGCGCTCTGGTCCAAGTTGCAGAGTCCCGTTTGCGCCTGGCCGGATTCCGCCATTAGAGCCCAAGATTCCGGCGATCTCCGTTTCCGGCCAACCGAGGGTTCCGCGAAGTGGGTAACCGGGCCAGGTAAGCTCTCTGGGTCATGGTGGAACTCCCCATTAACTTGCATGCAGCTTCTAACGTGGGATTTGTGCGGCTCAGAGTTGCACCATCTTGCACCATGGTTGCTTGGCCGAGCTCCTGCTCCGACCACCACCGACGTCCACGGGCTCCGGTCATCCACTTAGGTAGACTCTAAACCCTCTAAGCAAACTTTCTATCATCTTGGTTTGGACAGAGAACACATGGAAAACAAGTTGCTCCAACTTGTTCATTGATGGTTCACTTGGTTTTATTCCGGCCACCGCCGCCGCCGCCGTCGCCTCCGGTCGCTGGCGAGATCCCTAGGTAACCTCTAAACTCTGTATTCCTGCTTTTCATCCATGTTAGAAGTCCCCAAACCCAAGCTTTTCTCTGCATACTTCTTGGATTAGAATTATGATATGTGTTGTCAACTATGCCCACTTAGTGCTCGATGAAATGCTTCAATGAACCTACGTTCAGAATCTGAGTATGCGATGAATATGAAAGTTGTTTTAAGTCATCCCCTGAGCTCAGTGCTCACTTCAGATCAAGTTGATTCTGAGTGGATGTGTTGTGGGGCTTTGTCAAACTGTTAGAAAGCAAGGATCATGGATCTGGTTGATCCATCACTTTTGGACTGAAAGTAAAGTGAGCATTGGTATCCTGGCACTGTCCAGAGTCACTTTCATATACAGAGTTCGTCTGTTTGACGATTGGATTAAAAGTTGTAGCGAAATCGACCTTTTAACATAATGTTGGAACAAAACTAAGTTCCAGGCTTTTAGCGAAGCCGCGACAGTGTATTCCTAGCTAATTTGGGGTCACTGGACGCGATGCTCGCGTCAGATTTGGAGTTTGAAGTCCCGAAGAGATAAAAATGCAAAATGGCTATGTTAGAGAGGAATTTTATGGGCCAAAGTTTTCCTCGGGTATCGTGCTGCTCCCAAATGGTGAGCACGAGCTTCGTCATGTCATAACGGACACGCTGAAACTTACGGCGCTGTCATCGGACTTCTGGTTTGAAAGATCGAGCGAAAACAGCGCTCAAATGACGCTAAAAAGAGCAATTCTAGAAACCCTAGGGGTCTAAATGCAATTTTGGCACTGCATATAGTTTAGAACAGTGTATAAATGTTTCCTAAACTTTTTTGTTAGGAATCCAACGGCTCCCGTTGAGCGGAAATCGGATAACGGTCCGAGAATCGGCAAAATCGTCGATTGTTCGGTATCCCGGTGGCAATCGCGTAATTTGAGAAATTTCGGCGGTTTCACCAAGCCGATTGTTGAGTCCCAGTAGAATCTGGTTGAGCCAGCGGCTAAGTTTAAAGCCTGGATCTCCCGGAAATCCAAAAGGAATTCCCGAGAGGGGCGATTTGGTAATTTTACCAAAAAGGAATATAAGCAAAATGGTCCAAGTGTTGTCATCAGATATGGATGTCTAAGTAATTAAAAGATCAAGTTAGCGACAAGAGTTTAAAATAACATAACATAATCTTGATCTAGGTTGGCACAGTCTTCGAGCGTCCAGTTGAAGTCAAGAGTTCGCCTGCGCATTGACAGGTGGGTTATCTTCGGTCGGGCTTATCAGTTCGGCCCTCGGTGTACGGTATTGGTTGGACTCCTGTTTTTGGTAACCTAGTTTATCTTGAGCCTGTCTGCCTTGGTTGCAAATATATTACTGTTAGTTGCTTTGACTGATTGGCCATTTCGTAGTTGCACTCCTATGCCTGATTATGATCTTCTTTAGTGATCTTTACCATATATGCTGATTAGTTGTTTCCAGTGGTTATATTATTGCTCTACTTATTGCCATGCCGGTTTGGTCATCTGATAGATGAGCCTGCTTCCTTGTTGTTCGCCTGTTATGCTGCTAAATACATGATCTTCTAAAATAAATATTTTTACCAAGCCTTGTAGGGTAGCCTGAGTCTGTTCTTGTTTGATAGGACAAGGGCAACGCTCTACGAGGGTTGGGACCCAAAAACCTATTGTTTTCAAAGGTTTTCTTAAAAACATGTGTTTAGTTGCATAAGGGGTTAGTCTGTCTGATTGGTGTTGAGCTATGCCTGTTATCAGTTCTATTCTGCCTTACATGATTATTTATAGTGCCTCTGATATTTATATCTTATCTTGGAACATTTCCATGTTTGATTAGTGAGCCTGCTTGTCTTGTTGATCAAATGATACACTGCTGAGCACATAGTTTTACTTAACTGATGTTTTACCGAGCTTCGTAGGGTCGCCGGAGTCTGTTCTTGTTTGATAGGACAAAGGCATTGCTCTGCGAGGTTTGGAAACCCAAGCTTCGTAGTGTCGCCTGAGTCTGTTCTTGTTTGATAGGACGAGGGCAACGCTCTTCGAGGTTTGGATTTTTTTTCAAAATAGTTTTTCTTAAAAATATGTGTTTAGTTTTGTATCATTTGGTTGGTCTACATGATTGAGTTGAGTTTTTCGGTTGAGCTTATGCCGAGTTGAGATTTGCCTTGATCTTGCATATGAGTTGAGATTCAGTTGATCTTGCCATTGCATCCCAGTGGGGATTTCCCGGCTTGTTGCCGATTACCCGGTCAGTGGACCGCCAGTTTGAGCATTTGCATATGATTCGCCCGCACCGTTGTTCTTCACGTACACCAGCGGACCAATCACCCGTAGCGGTGTACTTTACCGGTAAAGTGGTTAGCAGTTGCAACCCGTGACCCTCAGTGGAGGGAATGTCAACCAGGTTGGTGCTAGGTTGGGCAGCCTCGCCTGAGGTCTTGTGAAGGCCAATATGGTAGCTTGTGATTGGGTCTTTGTGTTTTCATTTATTTGATGCATGTGTTGTTAAGTTGCTTTAACATGCTTCTTTGATTCTTGATCTGGCTTCTAGTTATCTACTTTTATATGATTCTATGTGATGCCTTTGATTATAATTTCATTGTTATCTTGCTGATTGTCCTAACTCCTTGATGCCTTGATTATAATTCCTTGGTTATATTCCCGATTGACCTAACTCATGATTGATTCTACCCTCAAGTTGATAACAATTCTATGGTTACATTGAGTATATACCCGAATATACTAGATCGTGATTTTGCCATCTTTAAAGATAGTTCCATGATCATATATCTGCTGATCTTCATGATTACATATCTGTTATATTAACTGTGATCATTGCTTATCCTAATTATGATTATATATCTGCTGATCTCCATGACTACCTATTTGTCATCTTAACTGTGATAATTGCTTATCCTAACTGTGATTATATATCTGCCGATCTTCATCTTATCCCCATGAGTTGATATCTATTGATTTCATGATTATATATCACTGTTGATTTCCATGTTGCCTATATGATCAATCTAACCCTGATTATTACCATCCTCTAGTATTGTATACCAGTAGGTACGATCTGCTATTTCTCGGCTCGTCGTGCCCATTGGGATACACTCCGGTGTGTCTCACACCCTCGGGTGACTGTTTTTCAGGTCGAGCGGGTGCTGAGACATTGGGACGGTTTGGTGAGGTATCGAGATAGGTGATCGACCCTGGACAGCCGTGTAAATAAAATAAAGGTTAAGTTGGAAATTATATTGTAAACAAAGGAGTTGTAATTTATTTATTGTATTGTAATAATTAGTTGTAGTTTAGATGGTACTCTGATGTTGCTTGCCATGTTAGCCGTGCATATATAGAAAAGGTTCAATTCCAAGGGGGATTGGGACTCTTCTATATATGTGGCGGTCTGTTGCGCCCTGGCTGGTTTTCAAACTCTGATTGTTAAAAGAAAAAAAAAAAAAAAATTTTTAGACGTGGATTTTTGAACTCGGGGCGTGACAGATTAGATGGTATCAGAGCAAATAGGAATAGGAATAAGAAGTCTAGGACTGGCTAGGAACGAACCCTAGGATGACTCGTGTTACGTGAAAGCGCTGGGTTTTGGGTACAGTAAGTTTGGAACTTAGATGCGTTTCGTGTTCACGTTCGAGCTGGTTGTTAGTGCAAGACTAGTCGAGGTCATGTTATTGGCCTAGAGACTGTGAAGGGAGGTATGTGATGTACCTTCAGATGCAATTGTGTCCCCAACAAGTTGTTGGCGACGGATCTACGGTATTTCGCCTTTCTTTTGGTAAGCACGTTGGCTGCAGACAACGTACTTACGAAAGAACTGAGAAATACTCTGCCCTGTGATGGGGTATATTAAATTGGGTCCAAAGTAGTAGCCTTGGAATGGTTGAAATCTCGTGATCAGGAATAACTATATTGAACCTATTAGTGACTAATCAGCGTTTAGTTGGGAATTAATGGAACAGTGACTCACTGTGCACAGTGCTTTAAGTGAGCATTGTTTATGAACAGTAAACCCAATTTCGGGTTCCCGTCGACTGCAACATGGACCATTCCACTGTTCGGAACCCGAATACAGTGATCCAGGTAGTCGTTTTGATTGGCCTCGTCGTTCCGGACGCAATGGCGCAGACGAAAACCTCGTTTGACGACCCTGGAATTTAAAAAAAAAAAGCATAAAAACTGTAATTTTGGACAGTTTTTATGGACCCAAAAATCATCCGGACACCGTGTCGGAAAATTTAAATCACCATCTTAAAGGTTTCGACGTGCCGGACGCGCTTGCGCAATCCGTTTTTCGTTCTGACGAGCGGAACGCCTCGAAAAGCGTAAAATATCAGTAAAAAGGGGTCTTTTTCAGATTTATTTATTGGGAAGGGGTTTATGTGCAAAAAGGCATTCACTGGGCATGAGGACTTAACCTTATAAGGCCAAATATAGAAGGAGGCTTTTAGTATTTTTGCACCTACAAAGGCATGCAGGAGGCCGCGCGACCCCTCGCTCTCCACCCCCCCACGCGCGAAGCCATTTCCGATGCAATCTGGAAGGTTCCTCATCCCTCTCTTCAACTCCCCCACAGCCTGGCCGCCACCACCATCTCCTTCTTCCACCTCCCAAGCAACCGAGAGAGTGAGAGAGAGAGCCAACCGAGTTGGGTTCCCTCGGGTTGGAGTGGACCCAAGCAGCAAGCCCCTTTGTTGGCTCGAGCTTCAACCAGGAAGGTCCATAGCAGCGAGCAAAGCGCTCTGGTCCAAGTTGCAGAGTCCCGTTTGCGCCCGGCCGGATTCCGCCATTAGAGCCCAAGATTCCGGCGATCTCCGTTTCCGGCCAACCGAGGGTTCCGCGAAGTGGGTAACCGGCCCAGGTAAGCTCTCTGGGTCATGGTGGAACTCCCTATTAACTTGCATGCAGCTTCTAACGTGGGATTTGTGCGGCTCAGAGTTGCACCATATTGCACCATGGTTGCTTGGCCGAGCTCCTGCTCCGACCACCACCGACGTCCACGGGCTCCGGTCATCCACTTAGGTAGACTCTAAACCCTCTAAGCAAACTTTCTATCATCTTGGTTTGGACAGAGAACACATGGAAAACAAGTTGCTCCAACTTGTTCATTGATGGTTCACTTGGTTTTATTCCGGCCACCGCCGCCGCCGCCGTCACCTCCGGTCGCCGGCGAGATCCCTAGGTAACCTCTAAACTCTATATTCCTGCTTTTCATCCATGTTAGAAGTCCCCAAACCCAAGCTTTTCTCTGCATACTTCTTGGATTAGAATTATGATATGTGTTGTCAACTATGCCCACTTAGTGCTCGATGAAATGCTTCAATGAACCTACGTTCAGAATCTGAGTATGCGATGAATATGAAAGTTGTTTTAAGTCATCCCCTGAGCTCAGTGCTCACTTCAAATCAAGTTGATTCTGAGTGGATGTGTTGTGGGGCTTTGTCAAACTGTTAGAAAGCAAGGATCATGGATCTGGTTGATCCATCACTTTTGGACTGAAAGTAAGGTGAGCATTGGTATCCTGGCACTGTCCAGAGTCACTTTCATATACAGAGTTCATCTATTTGACGATTGGATTAAAAGTTGTAGCGAAATCGACCTTTTAACATAATGTTGGAACAAAACTAAGTTCCGGGCTTTTAGCGAAGCCGCGACAGTGTATTCCTAGCTAATTTGGGGTCACTGGACGCGATGCTCGCGTCAGATTTGGGGTTTGAAGTCCCGGAGAGATAAAAATGCAAAATGGCTATGTTAGAGAGGAATTTTATGGGCCAAAGTTTTCCTCGGGTATCGTGCTGCTCCCAAATCGTGAGCACGAGCTTCGTCATGTCATAACGGACACGCTGAAACTTACGGCGCTGTCATCGGACTTCTGGTTTGAAAGATCGAGCGAAAACAGCGCACAAATGACTCTAAAAAGAGCAATTCTAGAAACCCTAGGGGTCTAAATGCAATTTTGGCACTGCATATAGTTTAGAACAGTGTATAAATGTTTCCTAAACTTTTTTGTTAGGAATCCAACGGCTCCCGTTGAGCGGAAATCGGATAACGGTCCGAGAATCGGCAAAATCGTCGATTGTTCGGTATCCCGGTGGCAATCGCGTAATTTGAGAAATTTCGGCGGTTTCACCAAGCCGACTGTTGAGTCCCAGTAGAATCTGGTTGAGCCAGCGGCTAAGTTTAAAGCCTGGATCTCCCGGAAATCCAAAAGGAATTCCCGGGAGGGGCGATTTGGTAATTTTACCAAAAAGGGAATATAAGCAAAATGGTCCAAGTGTTGTCATCAGATATGGATGTCTAAGTAATTAAAAGATCAAGTTAGCGACAAGAGTTTAAAATAACATAACATAATCTTGATCTAGGTTGGCACAGTCTTCGAGCGTCCAGTTGAAGTCAAGAGTTCTCCTGCGCATTGACAGGTGGGTTATCTTCGGTCCGGGCTTTATCAGTTCGGCCCTCGGTGTACGATATTGGTTGGACTCCTATTTTTGGTAACCTAGTTTATCTTGAGCCTGTCTGCCTTTGGTTGCAATATATATTACTGTTAGTTGCTTTGACTGATTGGCCATTTCGTAGTTGCACTCCTATGCCTGATTATGATCTTCTTTAGTGATCTTTACCATATATGCTGATTAGTTGTTTCCAGTGGTTATATTATTGCTCTACTTATTGCCATGCCGGTTTGGTCATCTGATAGTTGAGCCTGCTTCCTTGTTGTTCGCCTGTTATGCTGCTAAATACATGATCTTCTAAAATAAATATTTTTACCAAGCCTTGTAGGGTAGCCTGAGTCTGTTCTTGTTTGATAGGACAAGGGCAACGCTCTACGAGGGTTGGGACCCAAAAACCTATTGTTTTCAAAGGTTTTCTTAAAAACATGTGTTTAGTTGCATAAGGGGTTAGTCTGTCTGATTGGTGTTGAGCTATGCCTGTTATCAGTTCTATTCTGCCTTACATGATTATTTATAGTGCCTCTGATATTTATATCTTATCTTGGAACATTTCCATGTTTGATTGGTGAGCCTGCTTGTCTTGTTGATCAAATGATACACTGCTGAGCACATAGTTTTACTTAACTGATGTTTTACCGAGCTTCGTAGGGTCGCCGGAGTCTGTTCTTGTTTGATAGGACAAAGGCATTGCTCTGCGAGGTTTGGAAACCCAAGCTTCGTAGTGTCGCCTGAGTCTGTTCTTGTTTGATAGGACGAGGGCAACTGTAGAATACCGGGTTATCGGATAGCGTACCGACCTCGCTAGATGGCATGGTGCGGAGAAATCGCCATGAGCGTGTTCCATATTGGATTACAGATGAGTTCGGGTCGACTCGGATCACCGCGGAAGCCCCAGGTCGATTCGGGGTTTTCCGGGCATTGACCGCCATTAGAGGAATGGTTTAGGGGAAGCCTCGACTTCACAGTGGAGTGCAGAAAATCTGGGAACACCTGGAACAGGCGTATTTTATGTTTACAGCGGAGTTCGGGAGGTTCCGGACTGGTGCGGAGGCCCCGAGGACAAAAAGTGAGTTGGCGGGGGCATTTGAAGGATTATTTAATTAATTTATTTAATTAAGGAATTTTGGCCTGTGATGGATTAGTGTGAAGAGGTGTGTAGAATTAGTGTTTGTAGTTGCAATGGGTTTAGATATTTTGGTGGAGAGGGTATTATGGTATTTTTCTTTCCCTAATTAATGTCTGCCAACCACCTCTTAATTAGCCTATTGCTATTTAATACACCACGCCCTCACCAACTTCTTCATTGGGAAACAGAGGAAAAAGATGTGAGCAGAGGAAGTGAAGAATGGAGAGAAAAGAAGGAAAAAGAGAAGGGGAGAAGGAAGGAAATGAGGGGAATGAATGAGAACGTGATGGTGGACTCCTTCTGGTAGCTGTAGAGCGATTAGAGCGCGCGAAGAACTGCACTGAGGTACGTTGCAGTTTTTTTTTTAGAAGCCTGGTTAATTTGGATTTGAGTTGGTTTGGGCTTTTGGAGGATGTTGTTGTCGCTGGACTGCTTGTCCATGGTCGGGGGACTGCAGCTTTTGGGTTTGGGGTGCCGAAAGCAGGCACACAGCGCACTGAGCGCGGGCGCGCGCAGCTGAGGCACCGTGCAGCAGCTAGGGCGCCAACGGCAGGGGCCGCGCGCTGTGGGCGCCGCGCAGTGGCGGGCACCGCGCAGCCAGCGCGTGCGCTGCGGGCGTGCGCAGGGAGCGCGCGCTGCGGCGAGCGCGCGCTGCGAGCGCGCGCAGAGGGGCGCGCGCTGCTGAGGCCTCGCTGCGGGCGCCCGCAGGGAGCGCGCGCTGCAGCGAGCACGCGCTGCGCGCGTGCGCAAGGAGCGCGCGCTCGCGGGGCACGCGCTGCAGCAGGCTGGGCCGCTGTGCGGTGGGCCCATGCGCCGCGCATCGGGCCCAGGGCGCCGCGCGGCTGCTGCTGCGGATCCGCGCTGTAGCTGCGGCAGAGCCGCGCTGGCAGCGACTGGCAGCGCGCTGCGGGCGCCGCACGGCCAATGAAAACGTCGCGTGCGGCTGCGGCGCGTGACCGGCGAGCGAACGGGGGGGGGCTGGTCCTTGCCGGCGAGCGTGAGTTTCGGGTTTTCTTTTTGTTAAGTAATCCTGATGGTTGTTGTATTCTTTTTCCTGGTTTTTTTTGCAGCAGCTCAGTGTGCGCGCGGCGAGCTCGGTGCCGCGCGAGCAATTGGGACCGGCAGTGGCAGCACGTGAATCACCATCAGAGTAATCGGATTTAAATCATGCAACTGGTAATGTGTAAGGGTGGAACTAAGGAATTGTAAACGTGGACTTTAATTTTGGTTTGCAAATAGAGTTTTTGTGATGTGGGTGAATTCTTGGAAGCTGGTTGTGCTGGGATGTGTTTTGTTGGGTATGTGTGGTGTGTACAAGGGAAATGTGAATTGAGTATATGGATGGACTTTAGATTATGTAATTTGGGTTTAAGTGATTATGTATTTTAATTGTGCTAGGAGCATAAGGGTTTGTGTTGTGGATTATGATCCTCGCGAGGCGCGGGTGTTGGACAATTGTTGATGGTTGTATTGTTTGGTGTTGGTGCTTGGGTAGCTGTAATTTCATGGTGAACTTATGTAATTGGGGGATTATGTGTGCAGGTGTTTCTTTTTATGTGTGCAGGGGAATGTGTTGTGAGTGTGTGGAGTACACATGAGAGATGAACTTGAGAGTGTAGTGTATGTGTGGATTTTGTTTAAGAGTGCTACAGGTGATGAGGGGAACTTAATTGGGCTTTGGACGTTAATTATTGTATGCATTGGAGCTTATATTCTTAAGTTTAAGCTATTAAAGTTGGGGGTGGACTTGCTGTGAGCATAATGTTGGAGATGTGTTTTGAGACTGTGTGTGTGCATTAGTGCTGGTAGAGGGTTGTGAGGGTGTTGTTTTTTTATGAGTTTTGGTGGTTAAGTGAGCTTTAATTTAGTATTGTGCTAAAGGGAGCAGGTTGTGTATGGTGAAGGCATGTAAAATTTTAAGGTGAGCTTTTGAAGATGGGATGGACTTGATTTGGGCAGTGACTTGGTACTGGAGTTTTGTGTGTGAGTATTATTCGAGTGCAGAACTTGTGTGTGTGTGTGGGTTGACTTAAGAAAATAGTGTTTGGGCGAGCATGTAATTTTAATTTGAATTGTTAATAGGAGCTTAAAGAGTTTATGTCTTTTAAGTAAGTATTTGGAGCTGCTTGTAGGCTGGGGGAGTCTTGTAGGGTGTAAGTGGATTGTGCATTTTGGATAAATGAGCATTAATTTTGTGAGCATGCTAATGTTGTGGTGTGGCTTTGGATTAAGGTGGATGTAAAATGGACTGTGAACACCCAGTTGTGTCTGAAGGATTTATGAGTGCTACGAAGTGTACTTGTGCGCTGTGGAGGTGTAGAGTGAGCCGTTGTGCGCTGGAATTTTTGTGTGGACTCGAGAGAATTTATTGGAGCTTCCGAGGATTTTCCGGGATTTGCGACACGATTTTCGAGGTTTCGTCAGTTCGAGGTTCCGGCACTTCATCGACTTCAGCAATTGCCTGCGAAAAGCATTCCAGGTGGGTTGGAATTTCTACAAAATTTATGGAATGCCCTCTAATGCTTCTGTAAGCATATTGATCATGTTTAGCTTATTTATCATGTATGGATTATGATTAGCTGATTTTTTTTTATATATTGATAAATCTGATAGTTGCCTAGAAAATTATAGAATGACATTCTTGAGCCCCTGACATTTGTAGTTTGATCTAGAGGTTATTTGACACTAGACTGCAAGTTCATTTGAGATTCAGGCTGCATCTGGACCTTCATATATTTTTAGTGCCCCGGTTTAAGTAAAACTCCACTTTCAAAAGGGTTTTTAACTATTGAGAACATTATGAATGGTCCAGATTGTTCGAACTGATTGTGTACTCGCGCCAGAGGGCCGAGGATATTTTTTTTAGAGCATCGTCTGTCGAGTTCTAGTGTCATGAGAGTTCTTCTTCCTTGTTGGGATCATGGGTTGTATTTATGATTTAGTGGTGGAGGTAGTTCTCCCACTTAGTCTTGAGGATATTTGGGGTTCTGGCAGATCGAGTCGCGAAGTTTTTCGACTCAGCCATGGTCGTGCATTATCAGATTGAGTCGTTGAGGGTTCTCCGTCATAGCTGTGAGAGTGTTTGGGCTATTCATATTGAGTCGAGGTTCTTTTCCGACTGAGTTGTGCTTTTGAGCTCGTGATACCGATCTGTTTGATCGTGGACTATAGCCTGCATGTGCCGCTTATGAGATAGTGATACAGATGAGATACTTGAGTTCGGTGAGGTCGCTCCCCTCGAGCTACCACCCGGGTGTGTGTGATGATACCGAGCCTGACGAGGTTGCGATGATGCGACTAGTTGATACACTAGAGTTCGCTTGTGATAGTCCGTGTGGGATGCCCTACGTAAGTCCCGTCCCAGTGAGGATGAGGTGGCAGTATGTTTGGCGCAGGCTTGACTGGACCCTATGAGGCAGTCCTTGAGATTGGGTGACATTGAGAGAGTGATGGCATAGCATGTTCATTGATGAGTTTCCCTTTGAGCATAGTACTTGAGGCATATTATTAGCAGTGTTAGTATATGCATATCGTATCATTGGTAGAGTTTCTTTTGAGCCGTATGATTGAGACCTCCTAGCTGTAGTTTTCTATTCAGCTTACCATTATTTATCTATCTACCTATCTATCTGCATACCTATCTGTTTGCCTCCAGTAGACTTAGTGGGCATACCGTGGATATTGGGACGGTACCCACTGAGATCTGACTTTTGCAGTAGATCTCACACCCGCTGCGGTGACAGGTTTGAGGCAGCTGTTCCGGCTTGGTTCGTGCGGAGACAGCAGATCGAGGTGAGGACGCGGCCGATTAGTTCCTTACCAGCATTGAGAGTCTGAGGTAGTTGTACCCAGTTAGTTTCATTTTTCTTTCCACTTTTGTACTAAGAGGGTGAGGTTTGTATTTGACTTTGCTTTTGAGGGACCTGTATTGAGGATTTACGTATTAGTGGAGCCAATTATTTATTTCAGCTGTCTGAGATTTATTTTTGTTAGCTACTAGTTTTATTTTCAGCTCTGATATATGTGTAGCTTTAGATTTTTTTTGCAGGGTAGACGCTTCGTCTGGGCGGCAGTTTCCGCACAGACTGCGGATCTGTTGGCGAGCCCGGGTCGCAGTTCGACCCCGGGGCGTGACAGATTAGGGTGGTATCAGAGCCTAGGATGTAGGTCGTTGAGGACTTAGAGACCCTAGGCTATTGGTTGGACATTAGGATGATCGTCGTGAGAGACGTGATTTTAGCGAGAGTCCTGATTGAGTTGTACCTCCCCCAAAGGATTGGGGTGAGTGACTTTACATGTTATTTCTCTAAAGATGATTATGTTGGCTGCAGACAACATAATACTTTAGAAAGGTTAACATGTTTAGACTTTCGCTCGATTGGGTCGAGAGAGTTTTGGTCCTAATGTTTGTTATGTTGCAGTGGCTTCGATGCTTCCGAGACGTCGTACGATGGCGAGGGCGTGTTGGCCTTGGATGAGGAGCCCGATCAGCGGGAGGCTGAATGGATAGAGTAGAGTGAGGTCTGAGAGTTACAGGCCCTAGTAACCAGATTTTGAGGCGATGCGGCGCCAGGAAGAGAACTTGGAGCGCTTGATGCACATGCTTGAGCCGAGAGCATCTTCCGGGGTATAGCTTGTAGTACTTCCGGCCGCGACGTCGTCGACTTCGATCCTGATCGCGCCACTGATGGTGCAGAAGCAGCGAGAGGTTGCTGACCGGTTGTTTTATTTCATCCAGTTCTATCCCCTGCAGATTTCGGGACCGAGCTTGGAGCCTTGGAAGGCCGAGGACTGGATTGCTGCTATGGGAAAATTATTTGAGAATTGTTCATTCAGGAGAAGCATCTGGTGCACTTGGTTATGCACTTTTGGATAGGGACGCCGAGAGTTGGTGGCGTCGAGTTCGTCCAGCTGGACCACCGGGAGGGCATAGGATGACCGGAGCGAGTTTCTGCGATTGTTGAGCAGAGTACCCCTTGTCGCCCAAGATGAGGCCCAGAAAGTTGTTTATGTTTGAGAGTAGACTGCATCGAGACATCTATGATTCAAGGCATACTCGGCGGGCGCCGACCTTTAATGCAGCGATTGTGCATGCTCAGTGGTTTGACTAAGGATCAGCGATCACTTCCAGGAGGGACGAAGAGCAAGAGAACAGCTTCAGTGAGCGACGTCTAGCATCGTCAGATTTTGGGATAGTTAAGTGGATTAAGGTTGCCATGATACCAGTCTCAGGATCATGGGCCTCAGAGGAGACAAAGTCCAGGTGGTTCTCGACAATCGAGGCAGTTAGATCTTGTTGATGCCGACACCGCGTGTGCATGTTCAGTAGAGCAGGGGTAGCTTCGCGTGGGCCAGATAGGAGACTGTTGGCTTATGTGCGTGAGGATCAGGTTCCAGATCACGTTTAGCACATGGATGAGTGTTGCCAGTCCGACCCAGTGCTGTTAGGACTTTGGATTTGATCATCGAAATGTTAGTCCTACATCAGTTCAGGGAGGTTGATTGAGCATGAATTGAGATTGGTTATCCCAATGTTAGGCTACCATGGGATGTTGAGATTGGTCAAGGACCCTCCGTGGCCCTGGTCAGGAGGAGTGTGTTTATGGAAGAGGCTAGACCACGACGGGGTTGAGTCGTGGTCGTATCGCCTTGCTAGCGACGTTTAAAGCAGGTGCCTACGGCGGCACCGGGATTAAAGAATGTCCTTATCGCTGTGTGATCTGGTGTGAGTCCACCTGATCGGTTATTGAAGCCGCCGTTTAGTGGGATTGAGATCGAGATAGTGTTCGACGTGGATTTTGAAGCTGCACCGACTTCGGCAGCACCCCTTGGAGTATCACCCATGAGACAGAGAGCCGATAGCGCAGTTGCGGGATCTGATGGATCGAGAGGCCGTGTGACCCTGTGCCACGTTGTGGATACAACGGTGAGGATGCGAGAGATTGATAGGTTATGAAACCTCACAGCCAAGGGCTGTGCCCGGTTAGTGTTCAGGACCCGGTAGGGGCTTTCTGAGCTTGCCTTACGGTCAAGTGGATTGACTGAGGCCCTGCGGTCTTTGGATTTGAGGGAATTGAGTGTTCCGGTTGTGTTGGACGGGTTGGTGGTTGCACCCGTCGTGGATGTTTGGAATTGTATGTTTGGTTTTATAGCATATAATTATTCCAGCGAGGACTTTATGGTCAGTACACCTTAGCTAGGCGAGCATGCAACCTTAGAATGAGGTCTTCGATCGTGGTTGTCACTTTTGGAACTTGGGTTTTGTGAGTTGGAATTTGAGCATTGTTTCCTGTTGTTGAACTACTTCCCCAGTAAATTGATATGAGAGATGCACCTATAGAACTAGAGTATTTTGGTTGCTAAGGGGCAACGAAGGAGTTATACCTATTGGAAGCTTAGAGTTTGGATTTGTGAAAGCCACTATCCGCAAGAATACAATCATTCGAGATTTTCACGGGGAGTTTGATCCGCGAGTGTTTTTCTCGCTGGAAGAAGTGTATTTGACCCCCCCCCCCCCCCCCCCCCCCCTTACATAAATTTTTGGATTTCACTTCTTTGGAGATGGACGAGGAATTGAGCTATATGAAGCGACCGATGCAGGTCTTTCTTATGTGACAAGGGAATTTTGCAGTTGAGATCTATCTTTGGTGAAGGTTCAGTGTAGCCATCCTGGTAGGTGAGAACGACCACCTGAGAGCTGTTGTTGAGTTAGGGATCTCTTATCCCCATTTAATTGAGACACCCTCCTTAGTTATGGATCTATTTTTGGTTTCGAGGACGAAACCTTTTTAAGGAGGGGAGAGTGTAGAATACCGGGTTATCGGATAGCGTACCGACCTCGCTAGATGGCATGGTGCGGAGAAATCGCCTTGAGCGTGTTCCATATTGGATTACAGATGAGTTCGGGTCGACTCGGATCACCGCGGAAGCCCCAGGTCGATTCGGGGTTTTCCGGGCATTGACCGCCATTAGAGGAATGGTTTAGGGGAAGTCTCGACTTCACAGTGGAGTGCAGAAAATTTGGGAACACTTGGAACAGGCGTATTTTATGTTTACAGCGGAGTTCGGGAGGTTCCGGACTGGTGCGGAGGCCCCGAGGGCAAAAAGTGAGTTGGCGGGGGCATTTGAAGGATTATTTAATTAATTTATTTAATTAAGGAATTTTGGCCTGTGATGGATTAGTGTGAAGAGGAGTGTAGAATTAGTGTTTGTAGTTGCAATGGGTTTAGATATTTTGGTGGAGAGGGTATTATGGTATTTTTCTTTCCCTAATTAATGTCTGCCAACCACCTCTTAATTAGCCTATTGCTATTTAATACACCACACCCTCACCAACTTCTTCATTGGGAAACAGAGGAAAAAGATGTGAGCAGAGGAAGTGAAGAATGGAGAGAAAAGAAGGAAAAAGAGAAGGGGAGAAGGAAGGAAGGGAATGAATGAGAACGTGATGGTGGACTCCTGCTGGTAGCTGTAGAGCGATTGGAGCGTGCGAAGAACTGCGCTGAGGTACGTTGCAGTTTTTTTTTAGAAGCCTGGTTAATTTGGATTTGAGTTGGTTTGGGCTTTTGGAGGATGTTGTTGTCGCTGGACTGCTTGTCCATGGTCGGGGGACTACAGCTTTTGGGTTTGGGGTGCCGCAAGCAGGCACACAGCGCACTGAGCGCGGGCGCGCGCAGCTGAGGCAGCGCGCAGCAGCTAGGGCGCCAGCGGCAGGGGCCGCGCGCTGCGGGCGCCGCGCAGTGGCGGGCACCGCGCAGCCAGCGCGTGCGCTGCGGGCGTGCGCAGGGAGCGCGCGCTGCGAGTGCGCGCAGAGGGGCGCGCGCTGCTGAGGCCTCGCTGCGGGCGCCCGCAGGGAGCGCGCGCTGCAGCGAGCACGCGTTGCGGGCGTGCGCAAGGAGCGCGCGCTCGCGGGGCACGCGCTGCAGCAGGCTGGGCCGCTGTGCGGCGGGCCCATGCGCCGCGCATCGGGCCCAGGGCGCCGCGCGGCTGCTGCTGCGGATCCGCGCTGTAGCTGCGACAGAGCCGCGCTGGCAGCGACTGGCAGCGCGCTGCGGGCGCCGCACGGCCAATGAAAACGTCGCGTGCGGCTGCGGCGCGTGACCGGCGAGCGAACGGGGGGGGCTGGTCCTTGCCGGCGAGCGTGAGTTTCGGGTTTTCTTTTTGTTAAGCAATCCTGATGGTTGTTGTATTCTTTTTCCTGGTTTTTTTGCAGCAGCTCAGTGTGCGCGCGGCGAGCTCGGTGCCGCGCGAGCAATTGGGACCGGCAGTGGCAGCACGTGAATCACCATCAGAGTAATCGGATTTAAATCATGCAACTGGTAATGTGTAAGGGTGGAACTAAGGAATTGTAAACGTGGACTTTAATTTTGGTTTGCAAATAGAGTTTTTGTGATGTGGGTGAATTCTTGGAAGCTGGTTGTGCTGGGATGTGTTTTGTTGGGTATGTGTGGTGTGTACAAGGGAAATGTGAATTGAGTATATGGATGGACTTTAGATTTTGTAATTTGGGTTTAAGTGATTATGTATTTTAATTGTGCTAGGAGCATAAGGGTTTGTGTTGTGGATTATGATCCTCGCGAGGCGCGGGTGTTGGACAATTGTTGATGGTTGTATTGTTTGGTGTTGGTGCTTGGGTAGCTGTAATTTCATGGTGAACTTATGTAATTGGGGATTATGTGTGCAGGTGTTTCTTTTTATGTGTGCAGGGAATGTGTTGTGAGTGTGTGGAGTACACATGAGAGATGAACTTGAGAGTGTAGTGTATGTGTGGATTTTGTTTAAGAGTGCTACAGGTGATGAGGGGAACTTAATTGGGCTTTGGACGTTAATTATTGTATGCATTGGAGCTTATATTCTTAAGTGTAAGCTATTAAAGTTGGGGGTGGACTTGCTGTGAGCATAATGTTGGAGATGTGTTTTGAGACTCTGTGTGTGTGCATTAGTGCTGGTAGAGGGTTGTGAGGGTGTTGTTTTTTTTTATGAGTTTGGTGGTTAAGTGAGCTTTAATTTAGTATTGTGCTAAAGGGAGCAGGTTGTGTATGGTGAAGGCATGTAAAATTTAAGGTGAGCTTTTGAAGATGGGATGGACTTGATTTGGGCAGTGACTTGGTACTGGGAGTTTTGTGTGTGAGTATTATTCGAGTGCAGAACTTGTGTGTGTGTGTGGGTTGACTTAAGAAAATAGTGTTTGGGCGAGCATGTAATTTTAATTTGAATTGTTAATAGGAGCTTAAAGAGTTTATGTCTTTTAAGTAAGTATTTGGAGCTGCTTGTAGGCTGGGGGAGTCTTGTAGGGTGTAAGTGGATTGTGCATTTTGGATAATGAGCATTAATTTTGTGAGCATGCAAATGTTGTGGTGTGGCTTTGGATTAAGGTGGATGTAAAATGGACTGTGAACACCCAGTTGTGGCTGAAGGATTTATGAGTGCTACGAAGTGTACTTGTGCGCTGTGGAGTGTGGAGTGAGCCGTTGTGCGCTGAAATTTTTGTGTGGACTCGAGAGAATTTATTGGAGCTTCCGAGGATTTTCCGGAATTTGCGGCACGATTTTCGAGGTTTCGTCAGTTCGAGGTTCCGGCACTTCACCGACTTCAGCAATTGCCTGCGAAAGCATTCCAGGTGGGTTGGAATTTCTCCAAAATTTATGGAATGCCCTCTAATGCTTCTGTAAGCATATTGATCAGTTTAGATTATTTATCATGTATGGATTATGATTAGCTGATTTTTTTATATATTGATAAATCTGATAGTTGCCTAGAAAATTGTAGAATGACATTCTTGAGCCCCTGACATTTGTAGTTTGATCTAGAGGTTATTTGACACTAGACTGCAAGTTCATTTGAGATTCAGGCTGCATCTGGACCTTCATATATTTTTAGTGCCCCGGTTTAAGTAAAACTCCACTTTCAAAAGGGTTTTTAACTATTGAGAACATTATGAATGGTCCAGATTGTTCGAACTGATGGTACTCGCGCCAGAGGGCCGAGGATATTTTTTTTAGAGCATCGTCGTCGAGTTCTAGTGTCATGAGAGTTCTTCTTCCTTGTTGGGATCAGGGTTGTGTTTATGATTTAGTGGTGGAGGTAGTTCTCCCACTTAGTCTTGAGGATATTTGGGGTTCTGGCAGATCGAGTCGCGAAGTTTTTCGACTCAGCACATGGTCGTGTATTATCAGATTGAGTCGTTGAGGGTTCTCCGTCATAGCTGTGAGAGTGTTTGGGCTATTCATATTGAGTCGAGGTTCTTTTCCGACTGAGTTGTGCTTTTGAGCACGTGATACCGATCTGTTTGATCGTGGACTATAGCCTGCATGTGCCGCTTATGAGATAGTGATACAGATGAGATACTTGAGTTCGGTGGGGTCGCTCCCCTCGAGCTACCACTCGGGTGTGTGTGATGATACCGAGCCTGACGAGGCTGCGATGATGCGACTAGTTGATACACTAGAGTTCGCTTGTGATAGTCCGTGTGGGACGCCCTACGTAAGTCCGTCCCAGTGAGGATGAGGTGGCAGTAGGTTTGGCGCAGGCTTGACTGGACCCTATGAGGCAGTCCTTGAGATTGGGTGACATTGAGAGAGTGATGGCATAGCATGTTCATTGATGAGTTTCCCTTTGAGCATAGTACTTGAGGCATATTATTAGCAGTGTTAGTATATGCATATCGTATCATTGGTAGAGTTTCTTTTGAGCCGTATTATTGAGACCTCCTAGCTGTAGTTTTCTATTCAGCTTACCATTATTTATCTATCTACCTATCTATCTATCTGCATACCTATCTGTTTGCCTCCAGTAGACTTAGTGGGCATACCGTGGATATTGGGACGGTACCCACTGAGATCTCACACCCGCTGCGGTGACAGGTTTGAGGCAGCTGTTCCGGCTTGGTTCGTGCGGAGACAGCAGATCGAGGTGAGGACGCGGCCGATTAGTTCCTTACCAGCGTTGAGAGTCTGAGGTAGTTGTACCCAGTTAGTTTCATTTTTCTTTCCACTTTTGTACTGAGAGGGTGAGGTTTGTATTTGACTTTGCTTTTGAGGGACCTGTATTGAGGATTTACGTATTAGTGGAGCCAATTATTTATTTTAGCTGTCTGAGATTTATTTTTGTTAGCTACTAGTTTTATTTTCAGCTCTGATATATGTGTAGCTTTAGATTTTTTTTGCAGGGTAGACGCTTCGTCTGGGCGGCAGTTTCCGCACAGACGGCAGATCTGTTGGCGAGCCCGGGTCGCAGTTCGACCCCGGGGCGTGACAGCAACGCTCTTCGAGGTTTGGATTTTTTTTCAAAATAGTTTTTCTTAAAAATATGTGTTTAGTTTTGTATCATTTGGTTGGTCTACATGATTGAGTTGAGTTTTTCGGTTGAGCTTATGCCGAGTTGAGATTTGCCTTGATCTTGCATATGAGTTGAGATTCAGTTGATCTTGCCATTGCATCCCAGTGGGGATTTTCCGGCTTGTTGCCGATTACCCGGTCAGTGGACCGCCAGTTTGAGCATTTGCATATGATTCGCCCACACCGTTGTTCTTCACGTACACCAGCGGACCGATCACCCGTAGCGGTGTACCTTACCGGTAAAGTGGTTAGCAGTTGCAACCCGTGACCCTCAGTGGAGGGAATGTCAACCAGGTTGGTGCTAGGTTGGGCAGCCTCGCCTGAGGTCTTGTGAAGGCCAATATGGTAGCTTGTGATTGGGTCTTTGTGTTTTCATTTATTTGATGCATGTGTTGTTAAGTTACTTTAACATGCTTCTTTGATTCTTGATCTGACTTCTAGTTATCTACCTTTATATGATTCTATGTGATGCCTTTGATTATAATTTCATTGTTATCTTGCTGATTGTCCTAACTCCTTGATGCCTTGATTATAATTCCTTGGTTATATTCCCGATTGACCTAACTCATGATTGATTCTACCCTCAAGTTGATAACAGTTCTATGGTTACATTGAGTATATACTGAATATACTAGATCGTGATTTTCCATCTTTAAAGATAGTTCCATGATCATATATCTGCTGATCTCCATGATTACATATCTGTTATATTAACTGTGATCATTGCTTATCCTAATTATGATTATATATCTGCTGATCTCATGACTACTATTTGTCATCTTAACTGTGATAATTGCTTATCCTAACTGTGATTATATATCTGCTGATCTTCATCTTATCCCCATGAGTGATATCTATTGATTTCATGATTATATATCACTGTTGATTTCCATGTTGCCTATATGATCAATCTAACCCTGATATTACCATCCTCTAGTATTGTATACCAGTAGGTACGATCTGCTATTTCTCGGCTCGTCGTGCCCACTGGGATACACTCCGGTGTGTCTCACACCCTCGGGTGACTGTTTTTCAAGTCGAGTGGGTGCTGAGACATTGAGACGGTTTGGTGAGGTATCGAGATAGGTGATCGACCCTGGACAGCCGTGTAAATAAAATAAAGGTTAAGTTGGAAATTATATTGTAAACAAAGGAGTTGTAATTTATTTATTGTATTGTAATAATTAGTTGTAGTTTAGATGGTACTCTGATGTTGCTTGCCATGTTAGCCGTGCATATATAGAAAAGGCTCAATTCCAAGGGGGATTGGGACTCTTCTATATATGTGGCGGTCTGTTGCGCCCTGGCTGGTTTTCAAACTCTGATTGTTAAAAGAAAAAAAAAAAAAAAATTTTTAGACGCGGATTTTTGAACTCGGGGCGTGACAGATTAGATGGTATCAGAGCAAATAGGAATAGGAATAAGAAGTCTAGGACTGGCTAGGAACGAACCCTAGGATGACTCGTGTCACGTGAGAGCGCTGGGTTTTGGGTACAGTAAGTTTGGAACTTAGATGCGTTTCGTGTTCACGTTCGAGCTGGTTGTTAGTGCAAGACTAGTCGAGGTCATGTTATTGGCCTAGAGACTATGAAGGGAGGTATGTGATGTACCTTCAGATGCTATTGTGTCCCCAACAATTTGTTGGCGACGGATCTACGGTATTTCGCCTTTCTTTTGGTAAGCACGTTGGCTGCAGACAACGTACTTACGAAAGAACTGAGAAATACTCTGCCCTGTGATGGGGTATATTAAATTGGGTCCAAAGTAGTAGCCTTGGAATGGTTGAAATCTCGTGATCAGGAATAACTATATTGAACCTATTAGTGACTAATCAGCGTTTAGTTGGATTAAGTTTCGGGGACGAAACTTCTTGTTAGGTGGGAGTGATGTAGTAATCCGGATATTTGATTTTTAATAAATAAAATAAAAGGTGAATTTTTGGCCGGAGTTAGATTCTAAAGATTCTAATTTGATCTACTCGATCAATTGCCTAAGTGCAAGTTGCACGAATTACGAGATAAAAGGCTAACTTTTAATCCGGACGTGATTTTGGAAATCCGAGTTGACCGTTGCGATCGTCTCGTCGAACCGAGCGATTTTCATATTCAGCACTTTTCGATCCGACGGTCGGATCTTCCAGAAAAAAATAAAGAAGCGGGCAAATGGGAATTAATGGAACAGTGACTCACTGTGCACAGTGCTTTAAGTGAGCACTGTTTATGAACAGTAAACCCAATTTCGGGTTCCCGTCGACTGCAACATGGACCATTCCACTGTTCGGAACCCGAATACAGTGATCCAGGTAGTCGTTTTGATTGGCCTCGTCATTCCGGACGCAATGGCGCAGACGAAAACCTCGTTTGACGACCCTGGAATTTAAAAAAAAAAGCATAAAAAAAACTGTGATTTTGGACAGTTTTTATGGACCCAAAAATCATCCGGACACCGTGTCGGAAAATAAAAATCACCATCTTAAAGGTTTCGACGTGCCGGACGCGCTTGCGCAATCCGTTTTTCGTTTCTGACGAGCGGAACGCCTCGAAAAGCGTAAAATATCAGTAAAAAGGGGTCTTTTTCAGATTTATTTATTGGGAAGGGGTTTATGTGCAAAAAGGCATTCACTGGGCATGCCTTTTTGCACATAAAAATCACCATCTTAAAGGTTTCGACGTGCCGGACGCGCTTGCACATAAAAATCATCCGGACACCGTGTCGGAAAATAAAAATCACCATCTTAAAGGTTTCGACGTGCCGGACGCGCTTGCGCAATCCGTTTTTCGTTCTGACGAGCGGAACGCCTCGAAAAGCGTAAAATATCAGTAAAAAGGGGTCTTTTTCAGATTTATTTATTGGGAAGGGGTTTATGTGCAAAAAGGCATTCACTGGGCATGAGGACTTAACCTTATAAGGCCAAATATAGAAGGGGGCTTTTAGCATTTTTGCACCTACAAAGGCATGCAGGAGGCCGCGCGACCCCTCGCTCTCCACCCCCCCACGCGCGAAGCCATTTCCGATGCAATCTGGAAGGTACCTCATCCCTCTCTTCAACTCCCCCACAGCCTGGCCGCCACCACCATCTCCTTCTTCCACCTCCCAAGCAACCGAGAGAGTGAGAGAGAGAGCCAACCGAGTTGGGTTCCCTCGGGTTGGAGTGGACCCAAGCAGCAAGCCCCTTTGTTGGCTCAAGCTTCAACCAGGAAGGTCCATAGCAGCGAGCAAAGCGCTCTGGTCCAAGTTGCAGAGTCCCGATTGCGCCCGGCCGGATTCCGCCATTAGAGCCCAAGATTTCGGCGATCTCCGTTTCCGGCCAACCGAGGGTTCCGCGAAGTGGGTAACCAGCCCAGGTAAGCTCTCTGGGTCATGGTGGAACTCCCCATTAACTTGCATGCAGCTTCTAACGTGGGATTTGTGCGGCTCAGAGTTGCACCATCTTGCACCATGGTTGCTTGGCCGAGCTCCTGCTCCGACCACCACCGACGTCCACGGGCTCCGGTCATCCACTTAGGTAGACTCTAAACCCTCTAAGCAAACTTTCTATCATCTTGGTTTGGACAGAGAACACATGGAAAACAAGTTGCTCCAACTTGTTCATTGATGGTTCACTTGGTTTTATTCCGGCCACCGCCGCCGCCGCCGTCGCCTCCGGTCGCCGGCGAGATCCCTAGGTAACCTCTAAACTCTGTATTCCTGCTTTTCATCCATGTTAGAAGTCCCCAAACCCAAGCTTTTCTCTGCATACTTCTTGGATTAGAATTATGATATGTGTTGTCAACTATGCCCACTTAGTGCTCGATGAAATGCTTCAATGAACCTACGTTCAGAATCTGAGTATGCGATGAATATGAAAGTTGTTTTAAGTCATCCCCTGAGCTCAGTGCTCACTTCAGATCAAGTTGATTCTGAGTGGATGTGTTGTGGGGCTTTGTCAAACTGTTAGAAAGCAAGGATCATGGATCTGGTTGATCCATCACTTTTGGACTGAAAGTAAGGTGAGCATTGGTATCCTGGCACTGTCCAGAGTCACTTTCATATACAGAGTTCGTCTGTTTGACGATTGGATTAAAAGTTGTAGCGAAATCGACCTTTTAACATAATGTTGGAACAAAACTAAGTTTCGGGCTTTTAGCGAAGCCGCGACAGTGTATTCCTAGCTAATTTGGTGTCACTGGACGCGATGCTCGCGTCAGATTTGGGGTTTGAAGTCCCGGAGAGATAAAAATGCAAAATAGCTATGTTAGAGAGGAATTTTATGGGCCAAAGTTTTCCTCGGGTATCGTGCTGCTCCCAAATGGTGAGCACGAGCTTCGTCATGTCATAACGGACACGCTGAAACTTACGGCGCTGTCATCGGACTTCTGGTTTGAACGATCGAGCGAAAACAGCGCTCAATTGACGCTAAAAAGAGCAATTCTAGAAACCCTAGGGGTCTAAATGCAATTTTGGTACTGCATACAGTTTAGAACAGTGTATAAATGTTTCCTAAACTTTTTTGTTAGGAATCCAACGGCTCCCGTTGAGCGGAAATCGGATAACGGTCCGAGAATCGGCAAAATCGTCGATTGTTCGGTATCCCGGTGGCAATCGCGTAATTTGAGAAATTTCGGCGGTTTCACCAAGCCGACTGTTGAGTCCCAGTAGAATCTGGTTGAGCCAACGGCTAAGTTTAAAGCCTGGATCCCCCGGAAATCCAAAAGGAATTCCCGGGAGGGGCGATTTGGTAATTTTACCAAAAAGGGAATATAAGCAAAATGGTCCAAGTGTTGTCATCAGATATGGATGTCTAAGTAATTAAAAGATCAAGTTAGCGACAAGAGTTTAAAATAACATAACATAATCTTGATCTAGGTTGGCACAGTCTTCGAGCGTCCAGTTGAAGTCAAGAGTTCGCCTGCGCATTGACAGGTGGGTTATCTTCGGTCCGGGCTTTATCAGTTCGGCCCTCGGTGTACGGTATTGATTGGACTCCTGTTTTTGGTAACCTAGTTTATCTTGAGCCTGTCTGCCTTTGGTTGCAATATATATTACTGTTAGTTGCTTTGACTGATTGGCCATTTCGTAGTTGCACTCCTATGCCTGATTATGATCTTCTTTAGTGATCTTTACCATATATGCTGATTAGTTGTTTCCAGTGGTTATATTATTGCTCTACTTATTGCCATGCCGGTTTGGTCATCTGATAGTTGAGCCTGCTTCCTTGTTGTTCGCCTGTTATGCTGCTAAATACATGATCTTCTAAAATAAATATTTTTACCAAGCCTTGTAGGGTAGCCTGAGTCTGTTCTTGTTTGATAGGACAAGGGCAACGCTCTACGAGGTTGGGACCCAAAAACCTATTGTTTTCAAAGGTTTTCTTAAAAACATGTGTTTAGTTGCATAAGGGGTTAGTCTGTCTGATTGGTGTTGAGCTATGCCTGTTATCAGTTCTATTCTGCCTTACATGATTATTTATAGTGCCTCTGATATTTATATCTTATCTTGGAACATTTCCATGTTTGATTAGTGAGCTGCTTGTCTTGTTGATCAAATGATACACTGCTGAGCACATAGTTTTACTTAACTGATGTTTTACCGAGCTTCGTAGGGTCGCCGGAGTCTGTTCTTGTTTGATAGGACAAAGGCATTGCTCTGCGAGGTTTGGAAACCCAAGCTTCGTAGTGTCGCCTGAGTCTGTTCTTGTTTGATAGGACGAGGCAACGCTCTTCGAGGTTTGGATTTTTTTTCAAAATAGTTTTTCTTAAAAATATGTGTTTAGTTTTGTATCATTTGGTTGGTCTACATGATTGAGTTGAGTTTTTCGGTTGAGCTTATGCCGAGTTGAGATTTGCCTTGATCTTGCATATGAGTTGAGATTCAGTTGATCTTGCCATTGCATCCCAGTGGGGATTTCCCGGCTTGTTGCCGATTACCCGGTCAGTGGACCGCCAGTTTGAGCATTTGCATATGATTCGCCCGCACCGTTGTTCTTCACGTACACCAGCGGACCGATCACCCGTAGCGGTGTACTTTACCGGTAAAGTGGTTAGCAGTTGCAACCCGTGACCCTCAGTGGAGGGAATGTCAACCAGGTTGGTACTAGGTTGGGCAGCCTCGCCTGAGGTCTTGTGAAGGCCAATATGGTAGCTTGTGATTGGGTCTTTGTGTTTTCATTTATTTGATGCATGTGTTGTTAAGTTGCTTTAACATGCTTCTTTGATTCTTGATCTGGCTTCTAGTTATCTACCTTTATATGATTCTATGTGATGCCTTTGATTATAATTTCATTGTTATCTTGCTGATTGTCCTAACTCCTTGATGCCTTGATTATAATTCCTTGGTTATATTCCCGATTGACCTAACTCATGATTGATTCTACCCTCAAGTTGATAACAGTTCTATGGTTACATTGAGTATATACCTGAATATACTAGATCGTGATTTTGCCATCTTTAAAGATAGTTCCATGATCATATATCTGCTGATCTCCATGATTACATATCTGTTATATTAACTGTGATCATTGCTTATCCTAATTATGATTATATATCTGCTGATCTCCATGACTACCTATTTGCCATCTTAACTGTGATAATTGCTTATCCTAACTGTGATTATATATCTGCCGATCTTCATCTTATCCCCATGAGTTGATATCTATTGATTTCATGATTATATATCACTGTTGATTTCCATGTTGCCTATATGATCAATCTAACCCTGATTATTACCATCCTCTAGTATTGTATACCAGTAGGTACGATCTGCTATTTCTCGGCTCGTCGTGCCCACTGGGATACACTCCGGTGTGTCTCACACCCTCGGGTGACTGTTTTTCAGGTCGAGCGGGTGCTGAGACATTGGACGGTTTGGTGAGGTATCGAGATAGGTGATCGACCCTGGACAGCCGTGTAAATAAAATAAAGGTTAAGTTGGAAATTATATTGTAAACAAAGGAGTTGTAATTTATTTATTGTATTGTAATAATTAGTTGTAGTTTAGATGGTACTCTGATGTTGCTTGCCATGTTAGCCGTGCATATATAGAAAAGGCTCAATTCCAAGGGGGATTGGGACTCTTCTATATATGTGGCGGTCTGTTGCGCCCTGGCTGGTTTTCTTAGGTTATTCTACAAACAGCAGAGCATATCGAGTTTTTAACTTAAAATCTAAAACGAAAGAATAAATGTTAAGGTAGATGAAGCTTTTCACTTTGATCTGAAAAATCTACCCTCGATATCTCTCTTGATGATGATACACCTGCTAATGCATCTTCTTCTAACAATTCTTTCGATAATAATGATGCATCTAACGGTTCTTCAAGTTTATCTGATGTGCAGGAATCATCTCGTGTACCTCCGACTACTCCTTACCTCAAACGTTACGCATCTCCAAGGATCACCCTGAATCGAACATCATTGGAGATCCACAAGAAGGAGTTAGAACACGGAGACAATTGGTTTGCGGATTTGCATGCTATGTATCTCAAATCGAACCAAAGAATGTTGATGAAGCTCTTCAAGATGACTACTGGATTAAAGCAATGCAGGAAGAGCTCCATCAATTTGAGCGAAACAAAGTCTGGGAATTAACGAAGCCTCCGAAGCAACACAATGTGATAGGTACCAAATGGATTTTCAAGAACAAGAAAAATGAAGAAGGTACTATCATCAGGAACAAAGCAAGGTTAGTTGCTCAAGGCTACTCTCAAGTAGAAGGTATAGACTTTGATGAAACTTTCGCCCCTGTAGCTAGACTCGAGTCCATTCGTATCTTATTTGCGATAGCTTGTCATTTTAAAATCAAATTATTTCAAATGGACGTTAAGAGCGCCTTTTTAAATGGGTTTTTAAATGAGGAAGTTTATGTGGCTCAACCGAAAGGTTTTGTGGATCATAAACTACCTAACCATGTTTTTCGTCTGAAAAAGGCTCTTTACGGTCTGAAACAAGCACCGCGAGCATGGTACGAAAGGTTGACAAAGCACCTTTTGGAAAAGGGCTATACTCGAGGGGGAGCTGACAGGACTCTCTTTGTGAAGCATTATCAAAACAATTTCATTGTTGCACAAATCTATGTCGATGACATTGTATTTGGCGCAACAAGAGATAATGATGCTTCTAAATTCGCGGAGACCATGGAAAGCGAATTTGAGATGTCCATGATGGGCGAATTGACTTATTTTCTTGGATTACAAGTTAAACAAAACGATGAAGGAATTCACTTGTGTCAATCCAAGTATGCAATGGAGTTGGTCAAAAAGTTTGATTTAGAAAATTCTAAGGATTTTCCGACTCCAATGGGAACTAGCCATAAGGGACTTGGAAGTGAATCACATAGTGAGAATGTAGACGAGAAACTGTATCGCAGTATGATTGGAAGTCTACTATATCTCACGGCTAGTCGCCCGGATATATCCTTCAGTGTTGGGATTTGCGCGAGATATCAATCAGCACCGAAGGAGGTTCACCTGAAAGCGGTGAAACGGATCATCCGGTATATCAAAGGTACAATCAATTTCGGAATTTGGTATCCTATGGGAACAAGTTTGGATATTGTTGGATACTCAGATGCCGATTGGGCTGGATCAGTGGATGATCGGAAAAGCACGAGTGGTGCATGCTTCTATCTTGGCCATTGCCTTGTTGCATGGCACAGTAAAAAGCAGAACTGCATAGCACTCTCGACTGCCGAAGCGGAGTACATTTCAGCAGGAAGTTGTTCAACCCAATTGATTTGGATGAAAAGCGTGTTGAGCGATTTCGGATTTCAGCAACTTCGGTAACCATTTTATGTGACAACACTAGTGCTATTAACATTTCTAAAAACCCTGTGTTGCACTCTAGAACAAAACATATTGAACTTAGATATCATTTTCTTAGAGAGCTAGTTGAATCAAATATTCTTCAACTGTCATATATTTCAACTGAGGATCAATTAGCTGATATCTTAACAAAACCTTTGGATCAAAAACGTTTTATTCATTTGCGTAAAGCAATTGGCATGCTTTCCTTGAAATAATCTCTTTTTGAAACCTTTGCTTAGGTTAGGTTTTGTTTTTGTGTTTTTGTTCTTTATCTATGTTTGTACATAGGACATTAATTGAGCATAAATCATATTGACTTTAATTGCATCCTTTCATGCATTTAGAAATTTATTATGTTTTGATATCATAATATTTCAATGTTGCAATGATCATTTATTAATTAAACATCTTTTAAGTGATCAAAGTCAATTTCTCTCTCAATGATCTCTTGGTATAGTCATTATCTTATTTGATTGCTTAGTCGAGTATGAATTCGAGATCAATTTTTGGTTGAATACCTTATATATTAAATAATTGATAGCCAATTGAGGGGGAGTCAAAGAAATGTAAAATGCTCAAAAGATGTGGAAAGAGTTACATCCCAATGAGGAGTGTGAAAACTACCACCACATGGAGGAAAGAAAGAAAGTCCGAGTATACTCCATGAATGAAAAGCAAGCATGGTTTTGAAAATTTTGATGAAATATAATGCATATTGAAATACTTGACTCAGTCAAATTTCATGGTTGGTATAAGGTGGGATTTTTAATGAAAGATGCTCAAAGAGCCACTCCTTCAACAGATTGTCTAGATATATTATCTAACTTATCTGGGATTTCAAACATCTATTGATCTTGGTATTTCATTTTCTTTACCAAATTGATGATTTGATAAAGGCATTACACATAAGATCAGGATAGATGTAATTGAAGTTGTTCAACTTTAAGGTTTTAATTTTCGTAAATTTTCGTTTCATTTTTGAATATTTTTGATAGATTTTGCATAATCTATTTCTTGTTGTATGAAACGATGATTTTGTTTAAAGTTGATGGTAAAGTGCTTACATACTTTTTCTGGATTTTATGGAATTTTTCTAATTTTTCTGAAGAAAAAGTTGGAGCCGATCCGGATCGGACAAGTGATCCGGATCCCGAACGCAGGATTCTCCTGCGGGTAGCCGATCCGGATCACATTCTCGATCCGATCCGGATCACGGCTAGGGTTTTAAATAAAACAAAAGGGTTTTGATTTCTTTTACCCAATCTTTTGTTTTCAAGTCTCTAGAGCTTCTCTCTCTAGATTTCTTGCATCTTGGAGCTTTCAAACTCAAGTTCTTCGATTCAAGTAAGTTTTCTTGATCAAAATCTCGGTTTTTCACAGTTTTTCTATATTTTCCTCAAAACGTGAGTGAAATTTTGGATCTTTTTCGTTTGTGAATGGTTTTTGATCAAATTTCTTTTGAAATAAGAACTCTGGGTAGATTAGTTTTGATTATATGCTGGGTATTCTCTGATTAACGAATTTTTGGGCTTCGATTTCTAAAAATTCGGTTTTAGGGCATATAAGAGGAATTTTTGAAAATCATGGAATTGATCTATTTTTAAAATTCTTTTTGCAAAACTAATTTGATTCTTAGCTTCTCTACATGATTATGATTGTTTGGGTACAATTTTTCAAATTTTTCAAAATTGACAATTTTTCATGTGTTCTTGAGTTGGTCTTCACAGGATTTCAAACTTCTTAAAGCACTGCACCAATGGTGATCACCTGGATCATTTTCTTCTCGCTGCCATGGTTCATGCCAAGGATACTGTCAAGCCTAAAAAGGCTAAGCGAACGAAGAAGACTCAGAGTGAGTCCGAGACGGAATCAGAGACGGATTCAATTGACTGGGATAACCTCGAGATCGAGGAGAATGTCCCCATTGTCTCCAAAGGGAAGGCAACTGCTGAAGCTTCAAAGACAAAGCCTCCGCCTACTGCTGCAGAAAAAGGAAAAGCCCCTATGGATCCAAGTCCAATGGAACAAAAAGAAAAACCGGTGCAAGAAAAAGAGGCAGTGCTCAGGGAATTTCCATTGAGCAACCATTGCTAGCCAGCCTCCTCCACAAGACTTCATCAGCTCCGCAAGAATCAAAGATTTTGAGAAGAGGGAATGCATTGGCGAAAGACATGTCAATGTCAAAGCAATGAAGGAACGATCACACTCTTTGGGACTTTGTTTGACCAAGCCGGTCTTGCTCCCATATGCAACTTCCCTGAACTACTGGGTATTGTCCTCACTCAGTACGGATGTTCTATCAGAATGCTTCAAGTCTAGTTGATCAGGACGAGGGACGTCGAGAATTTCACACTTTGGTTAAAAATGTCAAGATCAAAGTCACACCCCAACTGATTGGTGAAGTGTTAGGAATGAAGGCCAGAGTTGATGGGCTCATTTTCTGAAAACTCAAAACTTCAACAGCAATTCCTGGAGAGTGGTATTAATGGAATTTGTCTTCCAGATACTTTGTCAACAGGAAATTCCGTTTTCTCCAAAGAACTTCGACCGGAGTATCGCTATATAAACTTCATTGTTTGCTACAACATCCTTCCAAACATGAATACAAAAGTTCTTCGATGGGATAGGATGTTATTTCTTTATCTTCTTGGAAACCCTGCAGCATCAATGGGAGCAAACTTAAACATTCCTTACCTCATTTGGTCAAGGATGGCGCGTTATGTGGAACATGCTCACCCACAGAGAGACTCCCCTATCCAATGATAATTATGCGCATCCTTCGAAAGTTTAAAGTCGACACTAGTGCGAGCTCCTATATGTACAGTTTGGGACAATCAATGAAACAACAATTGTGAAGTCTCTCTCGACAAACAAGATGATCCTCCATCACCTCCTACCCGACAAAGAGCACAACCTCAAGCAACAACTTCTGCACCTCAGCACATCCTGTTCCACCTGCACAGCAAGCACCTCCATCAACTTCTGATGATGATGCTTCGGTTAACTCAATCTTTAAGGAACAACAGCGACTCTCTAATGAGCAAGAACGCATGTCTTCGAGTTCGCTGAAATGAAAGAGGATCTTCAAGAGTTAAGAAAGAACAAGCTTTGATGATCCAAGATCTTAAAGAAGTTAAGAAGGAGCAAGCTTCTATGAACAAACGCATCAAGAAAATGTTTCAGAAGCTGGTTGCATCAGCTCTGACGATTCTGCATAAAGTTTTTGTTTCTTTCTTCTAATCTTTTCTTTTGCAGGTTTTTACATTCTTGGTTTGTTTTATTCAGCTCTCAAGTTTCTTGATTTGTATTTAAACTTTTTAACTCTCCTTGTTTTGTGTAATTATTGGCTTTGTTTGTGACAAAAAGGGGGAGAGAGTATGAGAACTTTGTGAGAACAACTTTGTGAGAACTTGAACAAACTTTGACTTTGGTGAAAGGTAAGTATCACAACTTCTGGTTTTCTTGTGATTTGTTGCATGTCCCTACTAACTATTCGACTAACTATTTGGGCATGTAATATGACTAACAAGTTGATGTTACTAACAAACTTTGACATTTGGTTTTATTGCTTAGAAGATATGTTGGTTTTAATTATGATCTTATTACATATCTGAATTCTAAATGTCATGATGAGAATAAACTCTATCTCTGCTAGGTTTTGAATGTTTCAATTCTTGAGGTATCTAACGATTCTTTTTGTCAAGAATGATTTCTTTGTGCAGAGAGTACAGATGTCTAAGTCTAGAGTCTGTTTTAGGAGTTTATCTCATGTATTTAATTTTTGGATCTCCATTGTAAATTTTTGTTGTATGGTGATAGCAACAAAAATATCTTTTTGAATTTTCTTTTGTGGATTTGTGTTTTGTCACGAAACCGCCAAAGGGGGAGATTGTTACGGAATTTGAGTTGGCGTATTTCGTGAAAGTATTAAGTCTTGAAGATTGAAGATGAAGAAGTTTGGATCATATACCTCAATCTCAAGAAAGAAGAATTCAAAAGGATCAGGTACGTTTAACTAAAGATTTTTGGTGATCCGAATACTTCTTATAGTGTAGAAACACCTGGAAGAATTTTTAATTGCATAAAAATCAAAAACTGGACATGGGACATGTTCAGGATCCGGATCAGGCTTTCCAATCCGGATCCCGAAGGGTGTTAGTTCATTGGCAAATCCGATCCGGATCAACAGGTCATTTTCGATCCGGATCCCGAACATGGGATTTTGCTGAAATACATGAACGATCCGGATCGGGGACTTCGATCCGGATCCCGAACCCTGTTTTTCTGGAAATGTCTTTCACGCTTCGACGATCCGGATCGCAGTAAATCCAATCCGGATCGCCGTCCTAAAAATTTCCAGAAAAGGTTGTTTTTGATCCTTATCTTCTTCCAATGGTTTCTAACCTATAAATAGACCCTATTTTCATTTCTAGGGTATCGGAAAAATAGAAAAAATACGACCGAAAGAGAAAAATCCACATATAGAGAAGAAAGGAAATCAATAGATTTATTCTATGTTTCTTCATCTATATTGATTGATTTGATTCTAGGTTTTCCATACTCAGATTTTGAGTAGAATCAAATCAATGAATACTTAGATGGTATTTCCGATCTATTTCTAATCTAAGTATTCGGCGGATCATCACCACCCAAAAAACAACGATTTACCCAAAATCGGCGCGTGGACTCGCGTGGCCTTGTGGATTCAAGGTGCAACCGCTCTCGTGGATTCGGAGCGAGGTACGTTCGTGGATTCGAAGCGTGCTACTGGGTGAAGACCGTGGATTCGGTCGGACGTCGTGGACTCGACGTTGGACGCTGTGGATTCAGCGTTGGGCGCGGATCGTGGATTCGAGAAGCGTCGTGGAGCGAGCGGAGAAGATCTACTAGGAGCGTATGGTAAAAGGTTGAGTCGTCTGTGAGTACGTTATATCACCTTGTACGTGTGTTAATTCTAGTGGATTTCGCCGTGTTATCGGTCCCGTGGTTTTTTACTCCGGTTTGGAGTTTTTCCACGTAAAAATCTTGCGTGTTCATTTATTTTTCCGCATTGGGTTTTATTGCGCAATGATTTTTTGAGTGTTTATTGTTTACACCTATTCACCCCCCTCTAGGTGTTTTTTCCCCTATTTAGATCCATATTACATTTAACCCAACAATTGGTCCAGTGGCATATCGGCTAGCTTTTCCTCCAAGTCTCGCCCGTGTGCATAATGTCTTTCATGTCTCCATGCTACGCAAGTACATCCCTGATCCGACACATGTCCTCAGCCCCACCTCTGTCCCACTACGAGAGGATCTGAGCTACGACGAAGCTCCATTACGGATCCTAGCGCGCGATAAGAAGAAAGTGCGAAACAAAACAATTCCCTATGTAAAGGTACAGTGGGAAAATCATGAAAAACGCGAGGCCACGTGGGAGCGTGAATCTGAAATGTTGGAACGCTTTCCCTTTTTGTTTGATTCATAATTGTAATCAAGTTTCGGGGACGAAACTTTTTATAAGTGGTGGGTGATGTAGTAATCGTGAATTTTTAAAAGGTTTAAATAAATTCTGGATTAATAAATAGCAAAAAATAAATAAATTGAACCCCAGAAATATCGATTTTTGATCGGGGTCTAATCTCGGAAATCTGAGTTCACCATTGCGACCGTCTCGTCAAAACATGAAAAATTCATATTCACTTGTCGACGATCCAACGGTCGGATATTCCAGAAATTAGCGAAGAAACCGCGGGCCCCGCAACTTAAGTGAATAGTACAGTAAATAGTAAACTTGGTTTTCGGTCCCCTCTCGTTCGACCGAAGGCCAATTCACTGTCTGCAAATTGAGACTAGCAGTATGAGTAGTCGATCCTAGCTATTTTCGACATTCTGAGCGCAATGGCACTGACGGTTTTCGCGTTTGGCGATCCGGGTGCATCGAATGCGTGCGTTGGATTGCGATATACAGAACATGATGGCCCGAGAATTCATTTGAGCACCAAATCAAGCAAATGAATAGCCTATCTTGAAGGTCTCGACGAGCCGGACGTCGGGGCGAAGTCTGTTTCGCATTTCGTCAAGCAGATTGTCTCGAAATGCGTGAAAAGCGCCAAGTTATCATTTTTCTTTAAATAACTTAAATGTTCTTGGGCCAAAGCCCTTGGGACTTTGTGGATTGAGTTCTGCCAACCTAAGAAGCCCACGAATGTTGCTGTGCAGAGCTTGGAGGCTGGGGGTTGTGTGTGAACCGGGTTTGAGAAAAAATTGCAAAGAATCTTGCATTAAAGTTGGTTGCCTCTTGGACTGCCCTGGGCCAGAGCACGAAGAGTTTTGGGGTGGATTACGAAGCATCAACCTCCTCTGAGTTCCCCAGACTTAGCCCGAGTGCTGGTGGCCGAGGAGTCACAACTCCATTTGTTGTGAACTCGGAGAGAGAGAGAAGGAGAGAGTTGGACCAAAACTTTTCCTAAGTCGATTTGGAGTGCTCTGGGGATTCCTCTGTGACTTTGGAGCAACCTGGGAGCTTGCTGTGGCCGCGCGAAGAAGAAGAAGAGGAAACCGGCTTCTTCCATCTTCAACAACTCCGGCCAAGGTGAGAACCTCTAAACCCTTGGTTGTTTGCACCCTAGACCCCTAGCAGTGGCTTAATTAGGCCTTAGGATTCTCCCTGCACAAGACCGAGCCCCCATGCAGCGGAAACCTAGCCGAGCTCCGCCGCGGTTTTTTCTCGGCAACCAGTGGACCAAATCGGGAACCAAAATCATGGGCTTGGACTGTAGGAGATGGGGATCAACTCCAAATTTGGTGGAGATTGATCAAGCCAATCGCTCGCAGAATTGAACCCTAGTTTTCGGGTTTTTTTGCACTTGGCCGAGGATGCTACTCCGGCGCCGGCGCGCTTCCCCACGCCGGCCACATGCCCAGAAGTGTTCCTGGGAGTGAGAGGAGTGCACCCATGCACTTGCATGGAGTCCATGCAGCACCAAAGTGGCGCGGCCATGGATGACCCGAGATTGGACCGAATCATGGCCGCCGGCGCTCCGGTCATCTCCGGCCGGGGAGGTTGGTCGGGAAGCTTCTTGTGGACCAGTAGAACATTTCCATCCATGTTGGAGAGCTTCAAATGGCCTCAGCTGAAATCCACCATTAATGGTGTTGAAGCTCGAATTGGAGCTTGGCCCCGCCGCGCCGCCGCCGTGCCCTGTCGCCGGGCACAGGCACAGGAAGACTCACAGAGAGTCCTAGCATCCAATTGGTCATGGCATTTGGTCTCAGATGCCCTGGGTTGCTGGTCACGATTTTCAATGCATAAGGCATCTTCTTCAACCTCGGGCTCCGGCAATCCGAGGGTACAAAGTTGAGACCAAATTGCTGGGAATGTTGCCTGAGCTCTGTAGGGCATTTCCATCCAAGTTTCAAAGCAAATGGTTCAGTAATTGCAGAGAACAACCTGGAACTTGGTGTGGTGTAGATGCTTAAGATTTGTGCACACCAAGTATTTGTGGAAATGCCACAGTGAAGAAATAGATGGAATTAGCTTTCGATTTAAATATGAAAGTTGCTCAAAAATGTCCCATGAGCTTGATGCTCACTTCAGATCAAGCTGGATCTGTGTGGACAAGTGTTTGGAGCATTGTGAACTTGTGTGTGTGCAAGGTCTTGGTTCTGGTTGAACCAGCAGACCTGGGCTGCAACTAGGGCAAGCCCTGGGGTCCTGGCACTGTCCAGAGACTAGTTGATTCAGGAAGTTTTGTCTGAAAATGTATAGATTCACAATTGTGTTAAAACCAAGCTCAAATACAATAATTGCTTAAAAACAGTGTTTGGGTCTGTTTGAAAGGTTGCAGCAGTGTACTCCTGGCTAATTTGGGGTCACTAGACGCGATGCTCGCGTTTAGTTTGAGTTTTGATGAGCCGAAGAAACGAAAATGCGTTTCGGCTAGGTGAGAGAAGAAATTCATGGCCCGAAGTTTTCCTCGAGTATCGTGCTGCCACAAATGGGTGAGCACGGCGTTCAGCAAGTCGAATGTCACCTACTGGAGGTGACGGTTCGTAAAAATGATTCTCCGTTTAAGAGAACGAGCCAAAACGGGGTTTTATTTAGTATATAATACGCAATATAAATAAACCCGAGGGGCTTGCTGCAATTGTAACAATATTGAAAAGTTAGATGAATGCTCTAAAACATTGTTGACCTTTCGGTGGGTTTCCCGGGGTCCTTGAAAAGCTAAATATGCTTAATATTGCGTTAATCGACGAAATGGTCGATTCGCGCTTGTTGCACCTTGAGGATTTGGTAGATCCTGAGTTGTCGCCTGGTGTTATTGTAGGCCCCAGTCATCAGGAGCCAGCCCGTGAACCGTCTTATGGTTATCGCGACCGTCTACCTTCTGGTGGAGTCGTTGTTCCTCCTATATACAGGTGGGTTATATTTCGGTCCGCGTTTTATCAGGTCGGCCCTATTGGGTGCTGTGGTAGGTCGGACCCCTGTTCTTGGAGTAGCCCTGAACCTATGCTTTATCTTTGCTATATGCTTTCATTCCAGCATTCAGTCATTTCAGCTATATTGCTTGATTATACAGATGAGCCTTTCGCCATACTCTATTCTTCACTGCATGTTTAGAATAGGAGTTCTAGTCTCGGTACCTGGCATGATTTGATCAGTATCGATATCCCGATGGGGATTTCCTTGGCTTCTCGCCGACTGTCCGGTCTACCGACCGTGGATTGAGATTTAGCATTATGATTACTATTGAGTTATACCTGCTCTTACTACTTGCTTGCATATCAGCACAAAATCCTTACATCTGCATAGCCTTGATCCCACAGATGAGCTTTTATTATGTCTTGATTTCCAGCAGTAGTTATACTTCATGCTTATATTCCAGCAGTTGCTTGTTTATCATATTGAGATATATCATGCTTCTTCAGCAGTAGATATGCATTTCCTGGACACATGCTATGCTTGATTGGTCACTAGCATAGTTCTATACCTGTCTCTATTCTTCATTGCATATTTAGAATAGGAGATACTACTTCAGTATGTGGCATGTTATACTTGTATCCCGGTGGGGATTTTCCTCGGCTTCTTGCCGTCTATATGGTCAGTGGACCATGGTTTGAGCATCAGCATTATGATCGTCGTGTTTAGCCCGCTTTCAGTCGCGCACACCGACGTTTGGCCACCGTCACGGTGTTCTTTACCGGTAGAGAGGTCTGATTGACCCGTGAGCCCTGTGGGGTTATGATAGCTTGCTGGGTGTCTAAAAGTGGCTTTAGGCCTGAGGCCCCGATGACCAATAGTGGTTTAGCCTGAGGTCATTATGCTCCATGGCAGTTTAGCCTGAGGCCCTTGTGGCCAAAAGTGGCATTTGATTGGGTATATTCGTGGTACTACCTTTGATGCACCTTCTTGATATTCCTGCTTGTTTGAATACCTGCATTTTCATATCTGTTATAGATTTATCATGCATAGTATGATTGTGTTATATATGCATACCCTGTTCTATTGATCTATGTTTGATCACTTCCTGCTTGTCAGATTATCAGTTATAGTATGATCATTCTCTGCTTATTACATTAACAGTTTTAGCATGATCATTTCCTGCTTGTCAGATTATCAGTTATAGTATGATCATTCTCTGCTCGCCAGATTATCAGTGATAGTATGACTATTTCCTGCTTGTCAGCTATAACACATTCATTCCTACTTGTCAGATTATCAGTTATAGCATGATCAGCTTTATATATGATTACACTGCTCTGTTGATTAATCCATGATTAATTGTACATATTTGAATTATACCTTTCAGTTGCAGTATATCCTACTTTTGCTATCCGCTTATTATGGTATCCAGTAGGTACGGCTTGCTATTTCCCGGCCCGTCGTGCCCACTTGGATACACTCCGGTGTATCTCACACCCTCGGGTGACTGTTTTTCAGGTCCTTCGGGGTGCGGGGACCTTTGGACGTTCTGTGTGAGGACGCGTGGTAGATTTATCCCTGGTAGGATGTACCCCTTTTGATTTAGTAAAACATTGCAACTGTATTTCCATTTTGAGAACTGAATGTATTAACTTATGAACCTTGTGGTTGTAATAGAGTAGAACTTATTTAGTATAGCTATCTCGTATCTACTCTGATTGACTGTATCTGTTAGCCGAGCACATATAGGGAAGGCTCTGGTTGAGGTACAGAGACTTTTCTATATGTGTGGCGGTCTGTTCACGCCTTGGAGAAATCAAGTTTTAAACTCTGATTTAAAAAAAAAAAAAAAAAAAAAAATTTAGACCCACTTTTGAATCTTGGGGCGTGACAGCTTCATCATTCTGAGCGCAGTGGCGCTGACGAAATTTGCATTTGACGAACCTATAGCATCGTAAAGCATGCCAAACTGTATAAATTATAGTATTTTATGAATTTTAAATTTTTAGGGGATTAAATGCGACAAACCAAAATCACTACTTTATAGATTTCGTCGAGCCGGACGTCGTGGTGGTGTCCGTTTTTCAGTTTGACAACCCGGTTGTCTTGAAATATGTGAAATATATAAAAATTTGCAGTATTTTGCGAAAAAGCCCAATATTTTATGTGTCAAATTGCACCAAACTTGTAGAGGAAGGGCTTCTCTGTGATTTTGTTCTACAGTAAAGGACCTAGGTTTTTATGTTGAGAGTTAAAGGACTATCTAGCATTTTGTACAAGTTCCTATGGTGTATCGAACCTAGGGCACCAATGGAACTAACCTAGCCGCAGCCTCCAAGTAACCGCAGCCTCCACCACGTCCTCTCCTCTCCCTTTGCTATCTCTCCTGAGCACTAGCGCCGCCGGCCGCCGTCCCCTGATCGCCGGAAAAGCAAGAGTTTTCAAGATTAATTCTTGATCTCGGTTTGTGGGAGAAGTGGAGCACCCAAGCCCTTAAACCTGTGCCTAGATCTCTCTGCGGTCATCTCCTACATCCAGAAGACAAGTCGAGGTGGTCCTGTGCACTGTCGTGGCCGCGCGACGCCGGAAGAAGACTTCTTCTTCCTCAGATCCGGCAAGGTAAGATCTCCAGCCCCTCATTTTTTTTTTGCAACCTAGACTATTGCAGTGGCTTAGTTAAGTCCTGGGGATGCTCCATGCAGAGCCCCGACCCTCGGGGTGCTCCCGGTCGCCGGCGGGGAAATTGCACCCGCCGGAACCCTAATATGCTTCGCCGAAGCCTTACGCCACACCCGATGGCTCAAACTCCAAACAAAAATGATGGGCACCTTCTGTCGGGCCTACAGAACATTCCCAGGAAGTCTCATGGCTGTTGGTTTGGTGTCCATGTAGCAGTCCATAGCCCTAGTTTCGGGCTATTATGTTTTGGCCGCATCCATGGCCGTCGCCGCCGCCGCTGCTCCTCGCCGCCGGCCACCACGTCAGGAAGCTTCCCCGCATTGAGGGCAAGCATCTGGAACATTTGCATGGCTCGAATATTGCATGCATGGAAAACCGCCATTGGAGCATGCACCGAGCTTGGTGACTCGAGGTCGGGCTCCGGCCACCCACCGCTCCGCGCCGTCGGAGCTGGTGATGGTTGCACTCTGGAAACCCCATTCAGGCTTCCCAACATGCTTCTTGCTCATTGCCTGCTTCAGAACTCATATTTTGTTGGGTTAGGAAAACCGCACTCTTGATGTTCGATAAAATGCCCAAGTGGGCTTCAACTTGGTTTTAGCTGTTTGTAGACCACCCAATTACGAGCCCTCGACTTCTGCAAGCCTCCTGAGCATGATGCTCACTCTATTTCAGTAAAAGACCGAATGGTTGGAGAGATCTTGCAAACCGAACTCTTTTAACTTGAATTTGAACCATATTGCTCCGGCGATGTTTTCAGTTTCCCCCCGGCACCTGGTTAGTGAGCCTCCAAGTCCTTTCGACCTATTGAGCATGATGCTCACGCTAAAATTGGGTTTGGTCGAGTGTAGGTATTAAAAGTGGCATTTTGAGCCTTTATGTATTGAAATTGTTGACCCGAAGTTGTCCTCGGGTTCTGTGTTGCTCCCAAATGGTGAGCACGACGTTCGGTGCATCGAGGCCCACCTATTGGTGGCCTCGTTCAGTTTAAAAGCATTTCAAAATTAAATGCAAGTGAAAAAGGCATGAAATTGCACGCTTTTATGCAATTTGGTAAAACTCTAGGGTCAAATTGTAATTGTAGCCTGGTAGGCTGCTGTAGACAGCATACTCGTGGTCTCTAAACCCTTTGTTAGAGATCCAACGACTTTCGTTGAGCGGGAATTGGATCCCGAACCGTAAATCGGCAAAATCGTTGATTTAACGGCGATTCGACGTTAACCACACAATTCGAGAAATTGCGGTGATTAATTTGTGATGCCAAATATCCGTGACTGTTCCCGGTGCTGTTCCAGAGAGCCCGGTGATTTTAGTTTCTCGTTTGCAACTTTATTATGCAATTTAATTTCCGAGGTTTTAAGTTTTTTACTAATAGTTTTGTTTAATTAGGATTTGCAAGGACCTATTTAGTCTATCTGCCGCCATATTAGACATCAATCTATGGATAAGAGTTGGATGAATGAACCCAGGTTTGATTTAGTACGATTTTTCAAGCTACGAAATATGGTCTTATTTGGAATTAATATTTTGACATATTAACTCACGTCCACTTAAATAAATATAGGGTGAGCAAAAAGTATCTTGATGGAGTCTCGAACTTTCTTGAATTTGCATTTCTCAAAGTAGTCCGAGAAGGAACAATCCTCTGCCCTTGTAAAAGATGCGCTAATTGTTTTTGGCAAAATAAGGATACTGTACTAGAGCATTTAATATGTGATGGCTTTTTGGAAGGATACACATCTTGGGGAGAAGATGTTACATCACCGTCCTCAACATACAACAATGATAATCTTAACACAAATGATGATATGCGTGGTATGATAAATGAAGCATTTGGTATGTTTGATGTGCTTGAAGAGGAGATAGCAACAAGAGAACAACATTTAAATGTAGATCCTAATGAAGAAGCTAAGAAATTTTACAAACTAATTGAAGATTCTGAGAAAGAATTATATCCTGGTTGCAAGAAGTTCTCGAAACTCTCTTTTATTGTTCGTTTATTTCACTAAAGTGTTTAAATGGATGGACCAATACTTCATTCACAATGTTACTTTCTTTGCTAAAAGAAGCACTTCCGGAGGGTGAAACACTACCAGATTCATTCTATGAAGCAAAAAAAATTATTAATGACCTTGGTTTAGGTTATAATAAAATTGATGCTTGTCCAAATGACTGTCAGTTATACTATAAGGATACAGCAAATGCAGATTCATGTGCCATTTGTGGCACTTCAAGATGGAAAACAACTGATAGCAATGTAGAACTTGATACAGCCAAGTCTTCTAGAAAAGCAACTCAAAAAATCTCGGCAAAGGTTTTAAGACACTTTCCTTTAAAATCCAGGCTACAAAGATTGTTCATGTCATCGACAACTTCTTCATTAATGAGATGGCATCATGAGGATCGAATTAATGATGGAGTGATGAGACATCCTGCTGATTCCCCACAATGGAAAATTTTTGACTTTTAAAATCCAGAATTTTCTTCAGAACCTCGCAATGTAAGGCTTGGCTGGCGAGTGATGGCTTCAATCCTTTTAAATCAATGAGTACATCACATAGCACGTGGCTAGTAATCTTAATTCCATATAATTTGCCACCATGGATGTGTATGAAACAACCATATTTGATAATGTCTTTACTCATCCTTGGCCCAAATGCACCTGGAAATGATATTGATGTCTATTTACAACCACTAATAGATGAGTTGAATGATCTTTGGTTGAATGGTTTGTACACTTATGATGCTTCTACAAAGCAGAATTTTCAAATGCATGCCGCATTATTGTGGACTATTAGCGATTTTCCTACGTATGCGAATTTATCAGGATGGAGTACAAAAGGACGATTGCCATGTCCGTCTTGTAATTTGGATACTGATTCACATTATCTAAAACACGGTCGAAAATTATGCTATATGGGACATCGTAGATTCTTAGGAAAGAATCACAAATTTCGACGTGATAGATTATCTTTTGATGGAAACCAAGAACTTAGAGATGCACCTGTTCCGTTATCTGGTTCTAAACTGTTAGATCAATTGAAGGACATTGAGAATACGTTTGGTAAGAGTCGTGGCGGTGATCATAAAGGTAAGAGAAAGAAAGCTAAAAAACAACTTTTACCTCATTCTTGGAAGAAAAAAAGTATATTTTTTTCCTTACCTTATTGGAAAAGCACCTTCTACGTCATAATCTAGACGTAATGCACATTGAAAAAAATCTTACTGATAATATGATTTGGACAATACTAAGCACTGATGGCAAAACAAAGGATACTATTAAAACTCGTCTGGATTTACAATAAAACTATAATTCCTTCCGCTTGCTACTCACTTTCTACAAAAGAAAAGGAGATATTCTTCAAATTACTGAAGTCAGTTAAAGTTCCTGATGGATATGCAGCAAATATATCAAAAATGTGTGCATATAAAGGAGCGCAAAATTATAGGACTAAAAGGTCATGATAATCATATCTTGATGCAACAACTGCTTCCTTTAGCATTGCGGAAGGTTTTGCCTAAGAATGTAAGTTTGACACTCATGGAATTAAGTAACTTTTTTAGAGAAATTTGCTCCAAATCTCTTAGAGGAAGAGAACTCCAACAACTGCAAGCTCAAATAGAACTGACACTTTGTAAATTAGAAAGATATTCCCACCATCTTTTTTTGACATAATGGTTCATTTGGCTATACATC